>CM068368.1:92507440-92909159 GCA_034769895.1 Magicicada septendecula
AAATTTATTCGACCGAAAACTTAAAAATTTCAATAAAATGTTAACAACTGATATTTTTCCATGCTATGTAACCACGGATACGTAACCAAAATAATTTTTCGTTTTCAGAAATTCACAGAAAACAAACGCCGGGCGGTATTCACTTTCTTTCGTGTTGTTTAAATAAAAGATAATTTAATTATTTATTTTTCAAATATTAACAACTAGGTACAATTCGTATTTTGATTATCTTTCTCAGCGTTTTTACCAAAAGTATACTGTCATATTTGGTTTCATTTTGAGTGCACATATTAAAATTAATTTTTTAATTAATTAGAACATGAAAGTCATGTATGGTTCTCCATACCTATTTTATCTCTCCAGTTAGCAGATTGTTAAAACAGTTTTCCCAAGTTAGTGAACAAATTTCTGTTTCAATAAGCCGACACTTGTTGTTTATACAGTTGTGGCACGACCGCTGTTTTAGGTGCACGGGACGTTTGGTGTTTACACATATATTACAGAATCAACAACCTCTACGACAAAAACAGACCGTTTACGACTGTGGGGCATCACGGGGTCGCTTACAACAAGGAAGGCGAGGACGAACTGAGTTACTACAACGGCCGCATCTACCTGCAGGTCGGACAGAAATTCTATTACTGGCTGCTGGTGATGATGAACGGTAACGAGACAGAGTACAGACTGTTTGATCATCACATCCACGTGCTGGAAATGAACAACGATACGTACGTTCTTGACTGTGAATAAACGCTACTATCTGTGAACTCTCCGTAAACATAACGGCTATAGAATGACATTACCGCACAATAATAAACAGAAAAAAATTCAGAGTTCAGTCTGATTCCGGAAAGCATGAACTATATACTGTTACGACGATCTCACTGATCGTCGTATGGTACAGTGGAAAACAAAATACAAGACACCAATGAAATCACTAATATCCAGCTTTAATTATCACAATTAACAATTTGTCATCAACTTGCACAATAATTTCAGTAAAATTTGTCCACACGCAATACTAATATCGACTACACAGAATTCCGCACTAAACACACAACCACTTGATATCACTTGACAAATCGTCCTACAATAACTGAACTAAGCGGCAGGTGTGGGTTATTTATAGTCTGCAGGGTTCCATAATATGCGTTCTTAACAAGCAATCGAAAATTCTAGAGGACACTTCAGCGCGGCCTTGGCAGAAACACGCACCGTTGGGCTAGTTGAGAAGCTTGTCGAACAACACTGTCGAATGTACGAGAATGTTTCGTATTACGTAATACTGCTGCCTCGATTGTGACGCATGTTAAGTGTCACGCATGCACTCAACATTACAGCTGGGCTCTGCTGGGGTAGCCGAAAAACTGTACTGGCGTAACAATACGTTACAGTGTTTAGCAGACAATTCAGTGACGTTTTTCTGTGAAAGCTCATTATAAACGTCTCTATTGAAGCGTTGCAGATGATTTTTTTTTTATTGCACTTCGTCGTATTTATGGATGTCGAAGTTGATTGAAGATAGAAATCCGTCAAATTAGCGAGACTATAATCTGAGATCCATTTCTTCTGATTTCTGGGAACTGGACGTTACGATTTGGTTCTGGGTTTTACGAGGACCAAAGCATGTAAAACGTTATGATTTAGGAAAGAAATTTGTAGAGGGTGGGTTGCAAGGTTTATGAAACGTAACAAATTGTCGCTGAGGAGACGTACGTCACTTTGCCAAAGACTGTGGAAGGACTACACGACAAACTGATTTAATTTCAACGTTATCCCACTAAAATTCGACAAGATAAAATGTTTGTGACAAATTGGCAGCGCGGATCAAACCCCCGTTTTTTTCAATATGCATTGAACCCGAACAGTAGACAAGAAGGTATCGTATTTCTCCGCACTAATTGTGTTTTCTATAACGGCAGACGACAACAAACTTCCGCCTCACGTAAACTTTAAACGGAAAGTGATACGGAATGGAATAAAATTTCCGTCAGGAATACACGTTGTCGTTCAAGACAAAGGATGTCCTTCACATTGGTTAGCTTTAGAACGACGTATCCTTTCATTACGTCGTCATGACCGTTCCGGTAGCAGGCACAATTCCGCGGTCTAGCAAAAATGTAATCTCGTTTTTTTTTTTGTTAATAGCAAGATCTCAGATATTGTAAGTAAACCGTTTTTTTTTTGTTTTTTTTTTTTTTTTTTACTGGGGTTCTGTCTTCCCGTTTATTTTTGTTTAAATTTCAATAACTTTTAGTTTAGTTTATTATTTTTATTGATTTATTTATTTCAATTCAATCTAGCATTGAATCCAACGTAAATAAATCCGATTAATGCACTGGAAAATTAGTTAGCGAAGTAGTTTTCAACTTCGGTTAATTTATTTTAAAATTGTTGTTCTTCCGTCGTCTTGACGAAATGGTGACGTAGGTTCCTCACTGAAAGCATAAATATTTTGCAAGAACGATCACTTACTTGTGGTGAGTCTTGCCGATCTTGCAGGGTCGATGTAGCAATCTAATCTGTAGATTGACTTACCATATCATTGATTCACCGCTGCGTATCGAGCTATCCAATGAGAGTCGTGCACCTGTTCTGAAATCTATTCTATGAAATGAACTAACTGACTCCGTGGTTTGTTCGTATAAAATAATAATTTATTCAGTTTAATATGCTCTTCAATTATCTAAGGTACCATTAATTACTTCAATTCAAATTAGATAACATGAGTTGGTTGTTTTATAAAAATTTGTCTCAGGGTGGTAGAACTGAATTACAATATCAGTGTATGGCTAAATGCTTTTTGGTTAAAATTATTTAATCCACATGTGTGTGTGTGTGTGGGTTCTTTTAGCTGGCAGAATACCAAATTATTGAATAGAACTCTTACTCTACCGTTATTAGGCAGTTTGATAATGATTGCAGTTCGATCATCACTTAATAATTAACATTCAAAATTATAACCATGCCTGCTGTGGACATTTCAGGTTAACAAAATTATTAAACTCAATTGACAATAAATGATTTCAAGAACGTTTGTTAACGTTAAAACAGCTCTTGATAAAACATTTAAAAAGTGAACAATAAAATAATATGTTGAAACAGTATTATTGAATGGAACATCTGAATCATTGTTTGACTCTACAAAAAGGTGATTGTATAGTTCCAAGTATTCATGTAGCTTGACAACCTTAGTTTCTTACTATAAAATAGGTTAATTACCTTCTGTCAACGTTTCTCAGAATCCTATACGGGATTACTCGAGTTTCGCCACCAATGGTGTCATCATCAGATCCAATATGATTAAGGTTAAAACATTAATCGATGTATATTCATCTCGTCAAATATTAAAAAAAATATTGACGATTGACGAGATGAATATACATCAATTAATGTTTTAACCTTAATCATAGTGGATCTGATGATGACACCGTTGGTGTCGAAACTCGAGTAATCCCGTATAGGATTCTGAGAAACGTTGACAGAAGGTAATTAACCTATTTTATAGTCTTAACCGTTTCTGGAGGCAAATAAAATGTTTAACTTAGTTTCTTATCCATATTAAATAGTAATAGTAGTTATAATAGTAAGAGTAAAAATAATTTACTCTTCCTAAATTACAAGACATAAATAACATTGAAAGTTTCATTAACTTTCGTTAATTGTTCATCCAGTTGACAATTCTCAATCATTTGTGAATGATGGTTGTTTGACCTACGTTTAATAAATGACAACTTTAATTAGGTGTGATTATGTCACACTAAGTATTCATACATAATAATTGATTGACTGTTTGAAAAATTCTTAACAATAAAATATTCAAAATAAGTTGAGGATTGCCTTGAATACTGTTGAATGAACAATATTGATAATACACCTTAACCTATATGCTTTATTTACACGCATTACTGGAATGCGGTTCGATTATATCGTTTCTCAAATTCTTAATTAAATATGAAAAATCACTGTACTCCCTTTATATTTTAAATTAAACTCCGGAATTGCTCTGGATTATACACTGAGCAATCCTTGTTACGCACTGTTAAACTTAAAACACCTTCGATACTAAAGTATTTATGTTAGCACAAATTGAGGTTAGGTTGCCTTGTTTACAATGGTGACGCGCACAAATCATATGCACAGCTGTTTCTTTACGCTGACGATTAGCCGTCTGCCTTCCTCTGAAGTTGATTATAAAGTGTCGGGAACACGCATCTCATTCTGCCGTTCCGTCTTGTGATCGTTGAAAATTTTGCTAATTTCTTGGATCTGATTGGTTGACGATCTTTAATTTTATGCACATACCCCCTTCGCGTATTATTTTAATTGTTGTTTTTTAGCGTGGGGTGTTTGGTGTGGAGATTATAAACATTTGCTCGATTTGACACAAATATCTTATACTTTTAATAACTTTTTTATTACAGCATAGATTTGAAATCTAAACATATCACTGTATTGGTAACACTCGGCTCTTTATTTTGAGTCCACTCATGGTGTGCTTTGGTCCATTATTAAGGGAGTTAATGTTTGAGATTATCACATTTCACTATTCACTATTAATTGTATTTATTTTTAGATTAAAACTATTCAATGGCACTCATACCTACTTGTGGGCATGTCTTCCAAGTCCTCTCGCACTTCTTACTTACTTGTTACTTAAATCTACTGACAAAACATATTGCTTATGTTAACATTGCCTTAGCCTATGTGTCTGTTACTTGTATTTACATATTATTTTTAATCAAAGGTATTTGGGTACCTTCTGTATGACCCCAGTTGTAAACAATAAGTGTTTTCAACTACTGTGAGCCTTTGTTAGTGGGAATCTATTGTTATTCCTTGGTATTTCTGTTACTAATGTGAGCTCTATATTGCACCATGAGGTGCACATTTATTTTCATTCTTATTTGGTATTCTTTTGTCCTTTCATATTATCATTATTTAGAATAGTTGAACAATAGTAGTATCTTGATCATGAGTCTAGTGTTTTTAATACATTAGCCTGTTCCTTAGCGTATGGCATTGGATAACAGTAAATACACCTGATGTCACATGCCAGGTGTCATTAATTGTTCTTATTATACATTATTTTCTTGCTTATAATCTATATATATAAAAGAGAAATACCACTGACTCACTGACTCACAGATTCATCACGAAATCTCCGAAACTATAACACCTAGAAACTTGAAATTTGGCATGTAGGTTCCTTATGTGATGTAGGTATCCGCTAAGAAGGGATTTTTGGAAATTCGACCTTTGAAGGGGGAAAAGGGGGGAAAGTTTGCCTGACTAACTGACATAAAATCAACGTAGAGCAAAAACTACTGAATGGATATCAATGAAACTTTGAACATAGCTTCATCATAGGTCTTAGGTGCTCACTACGAAACGGTTTTAAAAACTTTCACTCCTAAGGGGCAAACCCCCCCCTATTGTATGTATGTATCTATGTATGTATGTTCCACATCTCCTCCTAAACCACTGGACCGATTTCAACCAAACTTGGCACAAATATTTTACGCGACGGGAGAACCAACATAGGTGAGCTGCTTTTTTCGATGGGGTCCTTTGGGGGGTTCTTTGGGGTCTTCCACATCTCCTCCTAAACCACTGGACCGATTTCAACCAAACTTGGCACAAATATTTTACGCAACGGGAGAACCAACATAGGATAGGTGTTTTCTTCGATGGGGTCCTTTGGGGTCTTCCACATCTCCTCCTAAACCACTGGACCGATTTAAACCAAACTTGGCACAAATATTTTACTCAACGGGAGAACCAACATAGAGTAGGTGTTTTTTCGATACGATCCTTCGGGGGGTCCTTTGGGGTCTTCCACATCTCCTCCTAAACCACTGGACCGATTTCAACCAAACTTGGCACAAATATTTTACGCAACGGGAGAACCAACATAGGACAAGTGTTTTTTCGATACGATCCTTTGGGGGGTCCTTTGGGTCTTAAATCTATTAGATCTGGTTACTATGGCAACCCAATAGAATAGATTCTGGTTACCATACCATCGGTGGAAGTCTCCCGCGTAGGAAATAGCGCGGGAGTCGTCCGACGGGCCTTCCCCGGAGTTCATCCACGGAACCCGGGGAGTCTTAGGTCGGATCCCGCGAAAGACGGCGGGGCCAGAGTCCACGGTTCTTATAAATAAAGATATAGGTTATGATATCAAAGGTGGTGTATGCATCTTAAGAAACTTCTTAATAGTGTGTGAATTCAGAGTTATTTCAGTTTGAATTTAAAAGTGGATAAGTTAAGATCGAAGTAAGTTATAATCGAGTATAAAAAACAAAGTTTTGATAGCAAATGTATTCAGATCATAGTGTTCAGACAATATAAATGCACTTGCTTCAGTTTGAATTTAAAAATTGATAAGCTGAAATCTATAGAGGTATTGTATTGTTAGAATAAGTTTAGGAGACACTAATTTAACAAATGCCTTATTTCAACATTAACACAATGAATTATAAAAGACAGTAAATACGCAGCGCGTGCAAGTACTGTAGACATTTTATTGAAAACTAATTTAGCTGTTCGCCCTCTCCCAGAGTTAGAAATCGAGCAGGAGCATCACGCGCAACAGAATTCTTCTCCAGATATAAGAATACAGTTTATGACATGTTCTTAAACAGGTGCGCTACAGAGTATTCCTCCAGTGAGAATGCGAACGTAACAATATAAGGAAGATTATACAATATACAAGTAATATAACGTTAGAACAAGAATAGGTGCCTATGAGCCTATGAATAAATTATGAACCCGAGCAACGCTGGGTAAATCGGCTAGATATAGATATCTATATAAGCCAAATACCACTGACTGACTCACTGATCACGAAATCTCTGAAACCACTGAATGGATATCAATGAAACTTTGAACGTAGCTTCATCATAGGTCTTAGGTGCTCACTAAGAAAAGGTTTTAAAAACTTTCACTCCTAAGGGGCAAAAAACCAATATGAAATTTATCGCGGGAATTGCATACTTTGTAAATGAAGTGGTTGACATCTCAGTTTATTGGAAACCCCGAATACATTTAGTTCTGAGTTTTTAATCATTGTTTTAAATTGAAAAACTTCGTTGTTTGCAGGTTCTTATAGTCGAGAAAATTTCGAAGTTCAATTAATTAATAAATGTATGTCCTTTTTTTTCTCGGAAATGGCTCTAACGATTTTCTCGAAATAAATAATAAATAGCTGTTGCTATGAATGTAAATAAACAAACTAAGAGTTGAGAATTTGTACAATCTATCTAATCCTATACTATTAAGCGAGCAATAATTGTACAATTACGTACAACGTGAAACTCCGTAGCGAAGCACGGGTATTTTGCTAGTACTCTTATACTATTACAATAGTGGTATTATATCTTATTTGTGGTATGGGTCTGTTACTTCTATTTGGCATTACCATGTGGTTTTGTTTAGGTTTCATATAGTGAATCTCATTTTGGCTGGTTTTGGTTCACTTCATTTACTTAAATTCTTATATAAAATTCATTTTTGGTATCTTATATTGGTATGTGTAGAAAGCTTATTATTTCTACTTGGTTTAAGGTACAAAACATTTTAGTTTAGGTAGGTTTTCCCTACTAATAAATATGAACTTAGGTGAACAGTACCTGTATCTTAGGTTATGTGGTTTCCTTATTTGTAGCAACAATGCATGTGTTAAGTTGATACAAATTTACATTTTTTTTAACCTTATTTTTTCAAGTCTAGTTTTATTAATGATAACTGGTAATTTATTAGTCATTTCTTTTTCTCATCTTACATGATTGTTTGATTATTTGACTAACATTTGTTATTATTATGAGACAATTTTAATACTCCTTTACATTACATTTATGCTGTGCATAACATGTCATTATGCTTGTATTTACAGCTTCTTTTAAATTAACAGTATTGTTACTTCCATTCTTTTTATAATATATGATGTCCTACTCATTTACAATATCATCAGTTGTATATTGGTCATCTCATTTAGTCAGTTGTTGTCTATCTCTTCAATCTGAAAGTTCTCCAGTTATTGTTCATACAGGTAAGATGTTAGTCTATAGTTGACTGGCTCTTGGAATCTATACTTTATGCCATGGTTGTTAGGTGTCTTTCTCGTAGTATGTTTCTTCCATGTTTTCATTTGTTCCTTACTGACCGAAAACTATAGGGTTGTTGGTTCCTGTGTTACAATCATTGTTTGTTGCATCTTCTTTCCTCTTATAATGTTATTACATTTTTAGTTACCATTAGTTTTTTTAACTCTTGTGTTGTGAGTTTATTCTTGTTGATGAGTTGCTCATGTAGTTTCATTCTTGGCATTTTAAATTAAACACTGGGTGTGCCTCTTTGACTCAATTATTTTGACATGTGTTAATATTTTGGGTTACTGAAATATTGGGCTCATATGTCTCGTTACAATATTCACGATGGAAAACACAAAGGAAACACGACCGTATAATTACAAATGTATCAAACAAACTTCTGTAATTTGACAACACACAATCTGAATCATGATACAGTAGAACTTCACTAATTCGTCACCTACGGGACCGAAGGGGTGACGAATTAGTGAGGAAGTAAGAAACAAACCCATTAAAGACAATATAAAATGTTTTATTACAACACTAGCAATATACAGTACTAATGTTTTGCTCGAACATATTTGTTGCTGTAAACTTTCAAACTCAAACAAGTTAAGCACTGAATTGCAAAAAAAAATTTGATTAATCATTGTGAAAGGAATCTGTAATGTTTTTTTTTGTTTTTGTTTTCTGTCGACCATACTTTTCAAGTGCCAAATGATGTATTTGGTGCAGTGAAATTATTTGAGGCAATTCTGCTTCATCTTGACCTTCGGACCACTTGATTGTTGTAGTTAGTGATTGAATGGCCTCCTTATAAGAGATTGCAGGTTTTATTGGCTGGTCATCTTCTTCATCATTACGTCCTGTGGATACGTATGTAACAATTTTATCATCACTAAACATTTCGTCGCCTACATCCGGTCAGTCTATTTCACACCAATTTTTGACGTCGTCTTCATTCCAACTGTTAAATGCTGGTAGGGATTGGCAGATGTCTAACAATTCCGATGTAGGGTTAAAACCTTCAGGTTCTGTAGACGCTGGTTGTAATTCAGATGGCCGTAACTTATTCCAGGCAGATTAGAGTGTTTTCCGAAATACTTAGCCAGGCATCAACAATCCGACTTAATTTTCGGAAACGTATTAAGCTGTAACGACACAACACAACACTTATTTTGCCGTGTACGCAAGCATGAAATACCCATTCTCGGAACTAATACCTTCCGCAATCCGTTCTCCTGACTATTATTAGAACCCCGGCCACAATCAGCAAGTTTCTGGTTTACCCCGGCAAAAATTAGAACATATATGTTCCTCGCTCTTAATAAAGAAAAAGAAAAAAAAGCTTGAGTGGGAGAATTACAGAGGGAGACGAATTAGTGGGTGACGAATTAGTGAGGTTCCACTGTATACCCAAAATGAAAACGGACCCGTGGCAAGTGTATCTTAACAATTAGGCCTACATGTCTATATTCTTAAATATCTAGTGAAATTGATAGTTTTTGTTTTGAAATAATGAACTTGTCCCTATTGTACCGTTATAAATCAAAACATATTAATTTTTGTATAAATGTATATTTATATAGGCGTAAACAAAAACTTCAGTTATTATAGTGCCTGGCACCTGTTATACAGCCAAGTGCCGGAATGATTATATCAAATATAGCAGACTAACAGTGTGTTATAATCTAAAAATCAAACTACAGTCAAAACTAAAATAAACACAAGTTGTATTCATTCAATAAATTATATATTTTATTAATCAATTATCTTTACTGGATGTAGGCCTACATTAAATGCGTTCAAGAAGTTTTTATTTATACGTACAAGAAGTGTATAACAAACAACATATTTCTGAAAGTTGTTTTCTTCCTAAAAAAGGCAACATGTCATGTCCTCATACTCGATCTCACTATAACCAACACTTGTAAAAAATGTACAGACATCAAACATAACTCAAACTTCAGAGAATAAATACACAGAAAGCATTCATTTATCAAGACGTTTATTGCACTAAATGACTGTCTTTCACAATACGAAATAGAATTGTATTAAGCTGGTCACAGATAACGTTTGATCTCCATCAAGTAGTGCTCAAATTTTTAAAGTTCTAGTATTATGATCATCGTAATCAAAACATCAGAGCAGGTTATTTCGTGTGTATGAGGGTCCAACGTGGGCAAAGATTTTTAACATTCGCTATGAAGCGTTCCTCATAGTATAGCTGCGAATCTCACAGCGTACGTATCACAGAAGAAACACGCTAAAAAGAAGGAGCGCTCCAGAGTCGCTCATGAACCCTGAGCTCTTGCAGAGGATTCACTCCCTAAAGACGAAATGTCCGTCTATGAACCGTTCCTCTATGAACACGTGTAGTTACACTAGCCAGCGACATTCTTCAGTGTCTTCTTTAGTAATCTGAAATTCTTCTATGTCTTTTTTCTGTTACTTTGAACCATTTATTGGGCATTTTGAGCTTTCTGAAATAGTTAAAAATTTTCGTCTGTCATGATTCATTCGTTGAATATGTCCATAGAAAGTAATTCTTCTTTTTCTAATTACGTCTGTGATTTTCTCATAATGTGTGTACAGCTCATTACTATGGCGTCTTCAGTACTGTTCTCTATCTGTTATTAGTCCAAAGATTTTTCTTAATATTTTCCTTTCCATGACTTCCAGTTCTTCCATCATCATTTTCTTGTTCAAAGTCAGACACTCAGCTGCATACGAGTAAAGTGCATCCGTGCAAAACGGAACAGCCTGCAAGCCCAATCCTTGAAGAAGAAGAAGAAGAAGAAGAAGAAGAAGAAGAAGAAGAAGAAGAAGAAGAAGAAGAAGAAGAAGAAGAAGAAGAAGAAGAAGAAGAAGAAGAAGAAGAAGAAGAAGAAGAAGAAGAAGAAGATTTATTACACAGTATTTCTGTGTACGTTGAAAAATTAAATATAGGAAAATCAATTCAGTCAATAAGCATTTTCTAAACAATGTTTCAATAACGCATATTTATATTGTGTTATTGGAGTTTACTTTAATGGACTTTATTTCAGGATGTTATCACAGGGTTTTCAACTACTTTAAAGATAGTAGTGTTGATTAGTCTTAACTCTGAAGCCGACTCGACCGGACCCCGGATTCGATTATCGAGATCGTTCTCCCTCACCACGCGACTGTTTATAAGACAAGTAGGGTGGAAAAGACGTACAATTGTGTTACTGTATGATAACCGGCTACTTTGGCGACAACTGCATGGCGCAGTGCCATGTTTTTCGTTTTTGAATACATTGCAGAAGAGGGGCGTCTTTGCATCCGTGGCTTGGTTGCAACATTTTGGTCGTGCCCAATGGTTGCCAGAAGACAACTGGGTTGGTTCTTCGACGGGTTCCTAAGATCGCAAAAGGTGACCGCCAACGTGATTTATCGCTAGACGGCTGAGGAAGAATGCTGTATGTCGTGGTACTGCGACTGTGTTGATCCAGGCGCAGGTGTCACCAGCCTCGAACACAGTAGGCAGACGCATTGGTCGTCGCGTTGGTCGCTCTCCGCGAGGCAGAGAGCCCCCTGCCGGTAGCGAAGGTAACAGCGGCAAGCACCATATTCAGCAAGATAGGAAGAGTCTCTGAAGAGAGTTAGGGAAACGGGGCGAAGGAAGGAAAGCTGCTAAGGGGTAACTGAAGTTAAGCCCCGTGTTTTCTTTATGGCGAGTCATCAAGGATCGCCAGAGAGCGTTTGGCCCAGAATGGGAGTTATGGTTCTGAGGCACTGTTGGTTCTTAGGTAAGGGAAGGTAGAGGTAGAGGTAGCAGCAAAAAATTTAAACCTGGTAGTCGTGGGGCTACCGGTAGACATGGAATCATGGGCAGACTTGTGCTTTGGGAAGGAATGAAGGGTTGGTTAAATAAACAGCTACATAAGTTTCAATGTATTTTATTTATTCAGAATTTTCAGAATTCAGACTGTTGTCGAAGCACAAGTTATTAATGTTCTCATCGTCTGTTTTCTTGCTAGCTAGCCGTACGCTCGATCTGAGTCGCTTTGGGGGCACGCCGGATGACCCAGGTATCGGAGATGCGGGCCGCTTGGGCGCTGACGGGGTTTCGTCAATCTTCAAATGGTCGCCATTTTCTAAGTTCTCGGCCGATTTCTTTGATTTTAGTCTCAAACGATAGGCCTGTTGACGCTCTGCATAGGATTTGCCGGTTTTCGGTTTGAAATTTTTGGTTCGAGTTTTATCGCGATTTTTAGGTCGAGGCATTTCAAATTTTTTAGTTCAAATGTTGTTATTATTTTCTGTGAGTGCTTCTGGTACTCGGAATTGGTGTTATTGGAGAGATTTAGTTCTGAGGATCACAACGCACTTTGTATTTTCGCGATCGGACTTGTAGTTCCCGAGATATTTAAGTTTTAGTGGAGCAATTGAGAAATTTTCGGCGCAAAAACACCCTCACGCAGACAAAGCCTAGAGGCGACTGAAGTCAGTTGTCAAAATTCTCAGTACTATTGTTGAAAGGGGGCCGAGTGACTCGATCACCTGACACCTGGTTTGCTGGGATTGGTTGAGCGGTTCGTGAGATAGTGGTATGCCGAAAGTACATTTGAAACATAACGGTCGATTTTCGCGAAACGTGCGAGTAACACATTACATACCTATGGATTCCATGTCAAAAGAGTTACTGCCAGAGACCACACAAAGCCAGACAGAGTAGGAACTCGAATTCCTCCATGAATTACGTCATTTCTGACAAACCAAGGAGATCCCGACAAAGAACGGAGGGTTTTAGATTAGAAACGTTCCACCCTACACTTGTTGGTGGTTGACAGAAGCGATCACCATGCGGGAGCCGCATAGGTTAGTGCTGACCGAAGAAACATCAAGTAGATTGTGACTTTTTGCGCAGAGCCAGGCGGTTGCGGCACGAAACAGTTTGGCTCGGATGCCGCGAGCCTTGTCAAGGGTTTCAGTCGTTGAAGCATAGGTGCTAGTCGAGCCGAGCTCCTAAACACTTCACCGACTCTTTCCAGGCGATGGGCTGCATTCTTCTAGGGAGAGGGACTGGCATCGGGAAATGGACTTGCGTGTGGAACAGATCGGCTCGGATTTATCCGTGGTGACCGTCACCCACCATTTCCTTAGCCAGTCCGGAAGCAAGTCCAACTGATGCTGCAGCTTTTGTTTTTCGTCACTTCAACCAGACATTACATTGAGCTTTTCGCGCAGCACTGATCGGCCACTATAAAGAAACGTGACTGTACTAGCCGTTTGCCTGCATTAGACAGAACACAATTCTCAGCGTCAGGAAACCAATTGCTACAAAATTCGTTGTTTCAAGTGTTAATCATTTTCCCTTGTAATCTATTCCACAACACTCACTGTATTAATTTAAAAAAACATCGATTAAACATCGGTTGTGTTCAACCGCATCGAGTAATGCGTTTAAAAATATGAGAACGGCGGTGTTGAAAGTTAAAGAAACAAAGAAATAGTAAATTTTATTATCTACGAAAACTACAGTTTTATTATGTATCTGAAATTATGTATTTAATACATTAAAGATTCGTCATTGGTGCATAAAGTGAACTTAAACGTGACGTTTGCTATAGTAGATCAACCGTGGATAGTAAAGTTGGCAGAAATAACTTCAAGGAAAGTTAATTTCATTCTTCCATGATTTCAAAATGTATTACTTTAAAGTTGAGATTTGGGTGAGTCCAAATTTTAAAAATGAGTTTTCTATACTTTTAACGTTTGTGAGAGAACTATATTATAAAAGAAGATTGCGCGTATGCTATATCTCCCTGAAACAAAATAGATAACCACTGATGAAATATGGAGATTGTTGGTGGTGGTAATGGTGACGACGACGATCAAGTTTACGTCCACAACTTAGTAAAATGAGAGAGATGATATTCAAGGAAATACAACATACGACTTAACTATTGTAAAACTAAAACACTACGATAATAGCTAGAGGACAGAAAAGCTCCTGTTGCAGACATTATTAACAAGTACAGGTGTATTACTTGACTCAGTTCTGATTGTAAAAAATGTATGAGCAAGTAGAACGAAAGAACTGAAAGTAATAGCAGAGACATTCCTAAATAAAGCAAATGTAGGTCTTGTTTGGATTGTAAGCCTATATTTAACATTCTGGGAAGTAGAAATGAGGACAGATCATGCGCAGTAGCCGGACAGCATCATAAAGGATGCAACAGAGTTGTTGGCTGTGAGCCAATGTCGCAAAACAAAGTCGGCTGTGAAGAGGAAAAAACAACTGTGACGTCATGCCACACAAGAAGAAAAAAAACAAATCGCACGTGACCAATGTTTTTTAGACCTTTTTCCACAAGGAAAATTCTTTCGATAAATACTCTGTACGTATTCAGGTTTTTGCTAATGAATTTGAAGTTTAATTTATCTGTTTCATTCGTGAAAGTATTAAAATTTTACGTTTTCCTTATACGCGTAAAGGTGTTATCCGGTTATAATAAGTAGACGACACGGCAAACATTAAATTGTTATGTTAGCCACTAGAAAAAAAATAACTTAGGAGTAAAATTATGTTTCCTTACGTGAAGCGATGTAAATGCGTTTTAAAACTCACTGTTTAAAATTAAATTTCTAAAATAATGTGTAGCGAAGTGAACAGTTGTCCTGAAACACTCCACAACATAGGTTTTCTAAACCAATGAGGCAAACTGAGTAACAAATATTACATTAAACAGTTTTTTTACTACTTATAAAGCTTATCTTTTAATTTCCAATATTTTACTTGAAAATTATGAATTAACTAAACTATACGTGCAGTAGCGTATCCAGAATTTTTCCATGAGGATTTAACCACGGTAGCGCGAGTTGTTGATGAGCTAAGAGGGGAGAGATGCATTAGAAGTGGTAACACATAACTATTTACTTCATACGTAAAACACTAATAAAATTGTACAATTATTTGTAGTCCTTCAATGTAAAATGTTCACTCCGTGCAGCGGTAAACCGACGACGTTGTTCGGTTTACAGCTACTCCACACGCCTTCAACGCGTGAAATGCACTACCGCCACACACGAAACCCGGCAAAAGTGTAACCCATTTAACGGATGCTGAAAATTAAATCTGGGACGGCTATCAGAAATTTGTCAGTTCTATCCCGCTAAGTATGTCTATGGCCTCTTTTATGCATCCGATTTGTATCGTACGATAAGTTTTGCATCCGATTTGACTCCGATTTTTATCGTGCGTCAAAAATATCGGAAGCCGGTGTGAACAAACTCTTTCAGTGTTGCCACTATCAGTACTGAAAATGGATCCGTGGGTGTTGTTCGGAAGCGGGATCCCACATTGCTCTTCTGTTCTGGTTTTCGTCAATGAGCCTTTCTGTATTAATGTCTTCCATGTTTACAAAACGAGTTAATAAAGTCACACCACAACGTGAATACCACTGATTATTTGGCATGACTGGCCTCGCCGACGCTAGTTAGGAAGGTTGGCAGCATTGATGTCTGAACGTCATACGATAAAAAATTCGCGCAAGTGCATAAACGGAAACATTCGACCCACGGGAACAGTACGATGTTTTATCGGATGCTTTTCCTAGGACACCACGATATGTTTTTGAGTTGGGGCGGAGCAATAAATTTATCGTATGACAGTGCATAAAACGGCCCATTTGTTTTTGTTGTTCTACATGTCGTATGAGTTTTTATCGTAGGTTGTCGTAGATATAAATCTGATGCATAAAAGGGGCCTATCACGGCGCAGCTAGCGATATAGAACTGTCTGCTTGTATACTTAACGTATAAGTTCTAATTGGTGACCTACCCAATGGGGCGGTAATATCCAGTAACTCTCGCCAATATACGAGCTATTTTTGTTTTGCACTAATGTGACAATTTGAAAAAGAGGAACTTTAAGAATCCGTGTCGGCCTGTCATTATAAATGTACAACAATTATTATATATTTAAAATAATAAAATTTAAAAAACTAATCTAAAACTTCTTTCCCCAAAATAATGCAATAATCTGTTTCTTTCTTCCATTGAGATCAGTTGATAACACATATTAAATACAAGAATAATAAGAGGCAAGATTTATTGTATGTGTTTATTTACTGATGTGTTCATTTTCTTAAACTTTAAACAAACAATGATGCAACGACTGCAATAGACAGCATTTTTATTATCTTAAACAAAATAATTATTGACTTAAATATATAATATTCAAATAAATTATATTAGACTAGTATATTACGTAAACGCAAAATGTCATTTTAACAGTCTACATTCAACGAATTCTAATATAATCATGTTTACTTATTATTTTCCCGAAACATATTTATTTGGATTCCTCGAAAAGTAAAAGACAATTATTTTACACAGCGCTTGCAAATTTTTAAGGCATAACCTACATGTGCGGTAATGACCGAGTACACAAGCAAGTGAGGTCGGAGAAAGTTCTGTCCGCGTCACGTCAGCCTTCTAGTTTGTTTTGGCTCGAGATAAAGTCAGTGTGTCACATCTATGGTCTACATAAATAGCACTTCCATTTTTTAAACTGAAATAATACTGTCGCAATAACGATGACTTATTATTTAAAGCAGTACTTTTTAAGATTTAAGTATTTCTTTTGGAACTGAATTTTGACCTCCCACAACATGTTTGTTCCACCACTTTAAACGTAAGATGCTCGACTCAATCACAGTGTACTCCACAAACAGTTGGTATTAACACAATGTGACAGTCGTCATGTCCCACGTGCAGACTTGTGAACTTTGGGAATTTTAGGCAAACAAAACTTGGTACAGTTCAGTTCTTTCTGGTTAGGCACCACAACGGCGTAGCAGTCCAGTTTCCATTTGGCACAGCAACCTCCGTTGTCGTGATCGCACTGAAACCAACATCAACAATGTCATTAGGCATGTACTTGAACCATAAATCTACAAGTAGTCCTAAAAATGTAAGTCATTAAGATCGCTGCCATTCCCGGTTTCTCTCTCTTTATTCCATTGAGCTTGTTTAGTGTCGAAATGCAGTGGCGTATCTAGAAGTTTGCCTTAGGACGAAGTGACGGTCGAGATGGCTTCATACAAAAGCAAAAACAACAAGAGACAACAATAAGAGACTAAATAAGAGAGCAAAAACAACAAGAGACTAATCAATATTAGTATCTTCAAAGTGGCTGAAAAACATGTGATAAGATTCTGAAATCAATCCCAATAAAGTAAACGGAAATAACACGCAAAAATACGTGTTATCGATGGAAACATTGTTTACAATCTACTTTTTGATTGAAATGATTTTTCTATATTTCATATTTTGAACATATACGCAAATGTTGTGTAATAAACTTGCTTGTATATTTAAAAAAGAGTTACTACTATATTAGCGTACATAGCCCTAACAGCCCGGACAAATAGTAGTTCAAACAAGTACAGTATTGTTGTACTAGACCAACAGTACTATACTGTACCAGTGGTACTACATTATACTCATAGAACACCAATAGCCTATATTTGTGATTGTGATCAGTAGCCTATCTAGAATTTGTCCTTGGGGGGGGGTCCGACCGAGTCGACTCCATACAAAAGAAAAAACAAGTTAAGACTACTCAAGATTGCTATCTTTAAAGTGGTTGAAAAACATGAGATAACATCCTGAAATCAATCCCATTAAAGTAAACGGTAATAACTCATTAAAAATACGCGTTATTAAAACATTGTTTAGAAGACACTTATTGACTGAATTGATTTTCCTATATTTCATATTTTAAACGTATACGCAAATGCTGTGTAACAAACCTGTTTGTATATTTTAAAAACAGTTACTATTAGCATATGCAGCTGGAAATAAAAAAATAATAAAACAGCCTAAAAATTAAGAGAGTAACAAAATTCATCAACTTTTTTAGTCCCTCTGGGGGGTCCGGTCCCGTTCGCCCCCTCCCGTAAATACACCCCTGATTGTGAATGTGATAAGAAATTTATATCACGTTATGTAAGTTCGTGTTTCTACTCTAAAATTACTTTCAATTGTAACTGTACCTTAGCTCCATGTTAATTTTTGTTAGATACATAACTTAAATGAGTAGTTTGTATTTTAAACTGTAAGTGAATATTATTAAAAGAACAATGAACTGACAAACAGAGATATGATTTTATACTTGTATGCTAATAAATTTATTGTATTGATAATAACACACTGTATTTTTATCTTCACTCATTTCTATCATTTGTACTTTACACCATTCAAAAATCTTTCAACGTTTCATATCCCCCCCAAAGTCAACTACTCCCCCCTACAAAACTAGGGGGATGCTGGATGCTGGATCCACCCCTGCATGGAAGCGATATTAAAAAATGGTGCTTAATAATCAAGTAATAGATTTACAATATGCTTCAGGTATTTGTGATAATGATAATGTTACTTACTTGAATGATAATGTCATAAATATTGAATTCAGTAAATATATAGCGATGCGTGCTGCAATCAGAAAACCTTTAAAAACAAAACTACAAAATCCGCTCAACTTAAATGTTTCAAGTCCCAATGCAACAGCGAGACTTGAGTCCTAATAAGTTCAAGTTCATCCAGGGTTCACTCGACTGAGAGCAAATTTTTAAGATTGCACAAAATGGCAGAAGCATCTGTTTGATTACGGCAGATTTAGGCATACACTCAATCATGGCCTGACTTAAAGATTTTAGCGCTATAGTCTGATGAATTTTTGCAACCCCCCAAACCACCATCTAACCTCTCAAACAACGAGTATTACTCACGCTTTACTCATATTCTATAGGCTACTTATTAGTTAGGAACATGTGGGTTGTATAAACAAAAATTCGTCTTGTTTTCATTTTAATCACGTAAACTTATTTATTACAATAGCACGAGCATATTGACAAATTATAACTAACGAGAATATTACAAAAGTCTCATTACTCTACTTAACCTTTACACAAAGTAAATGAAAACATTAAGAACAAAAGTTTTTCCAAATAATTTTCGCGTCCATTATTAATTGTTGAAAATTTTTGTTTACTCAAAGCTTATTTTTCAGGCTTTTGCCGTTACAAATCGATGGACCATTTCATTAAAAGATATGCTTTGGAGAAAATCATTTTCAATTAATAAAAGTACCAGTCGTTCCACTTTTTCTTGCCCCAGCCTACCTTAAACCTTAAATAACCTGGGGACACCTTAAATAATTTTTCGCCCAGCATAGGGCTGAAAACGATTTTTCTCCGCTACAATTTGCGACTGCGTGCTCAAAAAAAATCGCAAGGCTAGCCCTACTTCAACATGGGGGAATACTGATTCCACACTACATGAGTGTAAGAACTTTAAGAGTCTAAACGGTTCTTGGATCAGAACGCTTCTTTTCTTTTGCTTTTTGATTTCTGATTTCGGTTTCTTCTATTTCATAAAATATACTTTCTTTCTAAAATGGTTTTAAATAAACATACTCTACAGAAAATGATTGATCTAAGTCTGAAATATACATTTACAACAAGTTGCATGATTTTTCTTCTACATTGGAATTTTCTATATATTTTTTAATATTGGTAACATGAGTTTTTTATTCTTTACTTTCTTAATTTTTTCCGCCCCCCCCCCAAAAGTTTGCGTTCTAGGCTACAGCCTAATGGTAAATCACTCCTGTAGTCAATAAACGAACCAGACGAGGCGGCTGGGAAAAATCTATACAAAATGGGAAAAATGAGAACACCAAAGCAGCTTTATAAATTCAGACCAGGAGGAAATCGAAGTTTTAGAAAGACCAAAGTCAGATAAGCCTAGAAACCGAAACGGATCAAAGGGCCTAATGCCGTGATATAGAAAAGGAAAAACAAACATGTGTCCGTGTGTTCAGTAATGTTAATTATCATTTCTACAAGTAAGGATTTATACACTGGCTGTTCTTGCCTGGGGCCAGGCCCCCGAGCGTGTTACGTATATTCCTACAAAATTTTCAGATATGCGCTGAACGTACTGTTTGTTATTACGTGTAAGTGCAAATTACTGTTTGATGTTTAATTATTAATGTTATTAAACAATAATTACCTCCAAATTACCTTTTATAATGTTCAATTATTATTACTACGTTGACTTCCTCAAATTACGAGCCCTATAATCGCCACTGATTCTATGATTTAAAATTAAAATTTTCTTTAATTATTTTTTTTAATATTTCATACAACAAACAAAAGGTAGGCTCCTCAGTTTTCACAGATTACAGTCTTGTGTTGACATTAGTTTTGTTAATTTTCTTTAATATAATAAATAAGTATAGCCCTGTACAGTTGTTATTACAGTTAAAAGGTTAGCAATCAGTGTTTTCGTAGGAAATGGCTGTAATAATTAGCTGATTTCGTTTTTAACCTTCTTAAATGTTTTTTCTGCATGCAAAAATTTTAGCCTCTTGGCAACTTAGAAAGTAGGAGAATCAGTGATTTTGATTTATGAGTAACCCATTTTAGCTACTATAGGTTTCTTTTATTGACCTTTCTTAGTAAGAGCACAAAGTGAATGTTTACGTGATACAATTGTTTCCAAAAATTCGCTGACTCTTTCTTCCTGTCCAAGACACGTTTTATTTTGTTGCCCGTTCTACGATGAGGTACTGAGGATGACCCATCGTGGAAAGGACGAAACTTCTGGGGCTGAGAAATATAAATGTGCGTTATACCCAAGAAAAAAAGAGTTGTCATTAATAAAATAATTATAATGGTTTAGAATAATCTGCTATAGAAGAAAGGATTCATAAAATGGAAAGAGGTATAACTAAAGATATTTACAATAAAAAGTTCATATCTAAAAATGTGAAAATAAGGGATTACAGTACAGTAGTGAAGCCAGAATCCCTGTATGCAAGTGAATGTCGAGCATTGAGTTATAATTTAGACAAACTAGAAATATAGGAAAGACGAATTATTAGGAAAATATTAGGCCCACGAAAAAGGTTCAGAAGGTCGGAAATTAAAAAATAATGATGAAATATATCAGAGTATAGAAAATATAACAGAAACAATGAGAAAAAGAAGACTATTATTTTTTGGATATTTATATAGAATGGACGACAATAGGTTAAGAAAGCAGATCTTCAAATATCTGTAGGGGAAGAAGTCAACATCAAGTTGGATTCAAGACATCCAAAAGGATTTAGAAAAAAGTAATATAAACGCAAAGAAGAAGCAATTGAAAGGGAAGTTTTTCGGGCAAAAGTGTTAAAAATGGAAGGAGTCCAGAGTAGGAGAGAGAAAAACGCAGATTCAAAGTGGACTGAAGACAGGAAGAAGAAACACAGTGAAAAGATGGCCGATACACAGAAAAAAATTAAATAAAAATAATTATTCCAACACAACTACTAGCATTGTACTAGTAGTATGCACACAACTAGTATTGAACAACAGACTTACACACTGTCCTCTGCGTAAGCACGTGGCCGCCGTCGACGCGGTGTAACACAGCCAGCACAATATTAGCAGTCTGACCAGCACTACTGCTCCGTGCATCGTGTAAGCAGGCTACCACCGCACCGGGCTGAATGGGTTACAAACACCTGTCTCGATGTCAGTTTCCGTACAACGGACTGCGGTGAAGGTCGCGTGCCGGCTAGCCTTCTATATGCGGACTAGCCGCATGGAGGGGAGACGTCTCCGACGAGTACATCTTGAATGACGAGACCAGACGTTTCCGTATTTACGACAAACCGTACAGGAAACAACAACCAGGAAACTCGACTCATAATATCTTGTACGTGACGTATATTTTTCTTGGAATTCAATTAAATGTTAAGATGACGTTTAGGTAAAACGAATCACTGTTACCAGGGGGTACGGCCAGGATTTCCTTTTCAGGAGAGGGGTCCGCAGGGGATTGAGATTCTTGTGAATAAACCTACAAAAATTAAAAGAAAAAGAACTCGTTATTTGCTTTCATTTCGTTGTAATCAACAAGCGTTACGTTAATTATATTATTATTATTATTCCGGCTGTACAATGTTTACACATTTTCCGGAACCAAAGATTACAGAAGGGATTGAATTCTCATCTTCCACTGCTGCTTGTCCATCCAAAGACCTTCTTCAATTTCTCGTTCCCTCAATATAGTCTGAATTTCTTCTATCCAGGTGATAGGTGGTGGTGGTCCTCTTTTCCTTCTTCGTGGTGGGGTCAATTCCATAACTCCCCTTAGCAATCTTTCCTGTGCCATGCTTTTCGTGTGTCCGTACCATTGTAATTTTTTTGTTTGGATAAAATAAACAATTGAATTTTTCACATTCATTCTGTCCTTAATGACTTCATTTCTAATTTTCTCACGTCTGGATACTCTTGCTGAACGTCTCCAAAAGTCCATCTCTGTTTTCATTAATTTTGTTCTTGTGTGTTTATTAGTAGTCCAAACTTCTGAGCCGTAAGTCATGATAAGTCAATAGATATCTAAAATTTAATAAAGTCTTGAAATATCATCTTACATTACAATACAATTAATTAAAACAGTCGATACCAGAAACTGGTACATTTTTTTTCCATCTTCTGCTGACACTGATAGTGTGTTCAATGTTTTGTACCAATGTTTTAAAACTTCGCCTTAGTTAGTACGTGTCTGATTACACGGAATTAAATCGATCTACACGCTTTCTTCTGTCATAGAAACGAATCAAAGTTTTCCATTAAATGGACACTACAGGCCCTCAAAAGCAGTGGCGTAAAAAATTTGACCTTGGCTTGGTCCGATCGAGTCGGCTTCAAAGCAAAGAAAAACAAATTTAAAACAAATCAATTGTACTATCTTTAAAGTGGCTGATAAAGTAAACGGTAAAACACAATAAAAATACACGTTATTGAAACATTGTTTAGAAGACACGTGTTGACTGAATTGATTTTCATACATTTTATATTTCAAACGTACATGCAAATGCTGTGTAATAAACCAGCATTTTCTGTATATGTAAAAAAGACTTACTCCTATATTAGAGTACTCAGCTGAAAAAAAATAATAATATAGCCTTAAAATTAAAATATTGTGTCATGTTTTGTATTGATTTGTATTTGTTCAGGTATTAATTTGTTTTGTGTTTTATGTTTGTATATTTGTAAATTTTCCCAAATGTTCATTATGGAGCCTTTGTGTTGTATATGTTTTATTAGTGTCACATTGGTTATGTCTGGGAATTCATGTCCCGTGTTTATTGCATGTGTGGCCAAATTGGATTTATATATTTCTGGTTTTTTGTATGCATTTAGATGTTCAAAATAACGTTTTTCAGCTGTTTTTTTTGTTTGTCCAATGTAACATTTATTGCAATCTTGGCATTCAATTTTGTATTACCGTTAGTTGTTGTCTTATCTTTGTTGTGTGGGTTATATAGTTTTTGTAAATTATTTTTATTAGTTTTGTATGCTATTTTTATATCTGTGTTTTTAAATAGTTTTGTTAGCTTTGTCATTTTATTATTTATGTATGTGAATGTGGCCCATTTTTTGTTGTTGTTATTATTTATGTGTTGTTCATTTTGATTGATTCTTAATTGTTCAGTTTTTATTTTATATTTTATTTTATTTTCTATTTTGTTTACAGTATTTTTATTGTATCCATTATCATAACCAATTTGGTATATTATATTTCTTCCTTTGTCAGTTTCTTGTTTGTTTAGGGGAAACTCTGTAGCACACACTAAAAATTTCCTTTCTATATAATAAAATAAACTAATATTTAAAATGTTGTTTTTGTCTTATTTACTATAAAGTCTTAACTGATGTGATAGACTCTATCTTTTAAACATTTGTTTACAATTGTACTCGTACATAAATAATATAATTTCACTTTCCTTTAATGTAGAGTGCAGATCCTTCAGACGACGGGTTGCTCTTATTTGGAAGAATACGTGGGTCGGTTTCCTCTGTTCGGCTTCAGAGTCACTTTCGGGCGTGTAGATATTCCTCGCGGGCACGATTACATACACTTTCACCCTGAACCAACATTGTTACTTCTAAAATGGCATATTATGCCTACACCGTTCCACGAAACTTGAAGTATATTATGAGTTAACCGAGTACGTATGGGTTGAAAGCCACATGTGGTTTGTGTCACTTTGTATTGTAGGACCTTGTAGAGTCCTCTTTTATTTATTTTAGTTTGTTTATATTATTTTTATTAATTAAATTCGGCTATTGTTTTTTGTTGTTGTTCAAAAAAATGTTTTAAAATGTTCGATTATATTGGTTCTTCGAAATTTATTTATGGTGCGACGTTTTTTCGGTTGATGACTAGACGATCTACGAAGTCGATCTCTCACTGAAAGTACATTTTTATTTCATTAAATAATTACTTACTTGAAGTGAAGTTGGCTAACCGCGCAGTGTTGATATGACAATCTAAGTTTAGAATTATTCAAAATAAACTCATTTTGCCGCTGTCAGTGTTGCCATCCATTGCGAGATATACACCTGATCTGTAATAGTCTGGTCTACTGAAATAAATCGTCTGACTCTATTTTTGTCGTATAAAATTATGGTTTATTTCTTGATAATATTCATTAAATTACTTTAAAAATATAATAAATTGTTACTTGTTTATTTTGGGTTTACAATAAAATTTAGTTTTACGAAATCTCTTGTCTCAGCTTGTTCTGATTTGTAATTATCAGAATTATTAAACTTATTTTTGGTTAAAATATTTATCTAAAATGTAGGTCTTTTTAGACTGCAGAATACAAATAAAACAAACAGAAGACTTATACTACCATCATTGCGTAGTCGGAGAGTGATAACAAAATGAATTACATCTTAATGAATAACAGAAAGTTTCATAGACATGTCTGGTTCCGACATTATAGGTTAACTTGGTGTATTGTAACTGCCACCAATGAACTTTAAATCAATTAATAATTCTTTTATAACACAAAATATAAACGCAATAAAGTTATAAATTAATTCAGTGTTCCAGGAAGGATCATCTGATTAGTTAGGGCCTATATTGGATTACTTTAAACAGGTAATCTGTTAATTCTTAGAATCGTATTTAGCTTGGTATTAACTTCTTTTAATAATGAAACAATGACATATTGTAATATTATTAGACTCTTTCCTAAATCTAGGCATAAATTATTTTCTCAATTATCTTCTGATAATTAATCATGTCAACAGACAATTCTCAAAATTCTGTCTAGCTGTTGTTAAATTACCATCGTTTTAACTATGAATAAATTCATCGATAAAATATTAATTCAAGCACTCTTAGTGATTATATTGATAAAACTATCATCATTTTTATAACTTTCATCTATTAATTAAATAAAATTAAATTGAGAACTCTCTTTGTAATTAACAAATTAATTAAACCAGTAAGGTGTAATGTCCCTTATTCGTTCGTATGTACACATAGTATTAAGTTATTTCGATAAAAGTATATCGTCAAATTTCATAAGTTCCTTAAATATAATAAAAAATCACTTTACTCCCTTTAATTGCTATGGATTATACACTTAGCAATTTATATCGCACAGTTAGGTCTTCACTGAACTTCAAATAAAAAACGTTATGATGATTTTAACAAAAATAGGGTTATAACATTTGGCTCTTAATTTAGACCCCACAATGATATATTTTCGTCCATGATTAAGGAAGATATTATTTGAAATTAACACTTTATACCATTTCTTAATAAATTTAGGTATTCTTTCACTAAAACTAACAAATGACAATCACATCTCTTCGAGATTATGCTTTTCAAGTCCTTTTACACTCTTTACTTATTATCTATTTACTATTATTTACAAAATACATCTCCTATGCTTAGGTTGCATTAGGCCTATGATTCTACTAACTATATTGACTAATTACATTTTAATATTTGTCTCTGGACAATTTCTGTTGCGTCACAATTACACATACATGGTCAGTGCAACTACTGTTCACCCTAGTCACTGTTAATACATTGTTATTTTCTAGTTTTGAGTCTATTTAATCACCTATAGATTGTACTATAAGGTGTCACCTTATACTTTACTTCATTCTTAATTAAGTAGTGGTCTTTTAAGTCACTATCTTGTTCATAAATTGTTCATTACAGTTATTACATTCTTTTGCAATCTTGTGTTTTACATTGGTGCATTCTCTTGTGTTGAGAACTTAGTAATAATAGGCCTACTTGCAGCTTTGTCACATGAAGATGTATTTAATTATTATTATTATGCCTTACATTAGTGATAATAATTATACTACAATATTATGCTAGTAGTGTACCATCTTTCTTGCTATACAGATATCACCCTTTTCGTTTCTGATTAATTTTACAACTTGTTTTAGCTAAAATTTACATGGTGATTCCGATTCTGTTGGTTTTTGGTCATTTTGTTTACATCAATTACCACATAAATACTACTCTAGGTATTGGTATACTATTGGTAGAACCCTTACAATATCTACTTGATTTTTTGTCCAAGAGATTGTAGTTTAATTATGTTTTAGTTATTAATTCTTATCAATCTAAGCAGAAAGTACATGTAGTTAGGTTATGTGTCTCCCCACTCTAATGCAACAATGGGTTGACTGAGTTTACTTTCATTTACAATCTTTATTTCATTTTTACTTGTATTAGTGTTATTAATTATCACCTGTAATTTATCAATTGGTTCTTTTTCTCTCTATTATTATTTTTCATTACTTATTTGGTAATTATTACTGTTATCTTACAATTTTGGTTCTCTATTAACTTACATTAATACTAGACATAATATGTTATCATACTGTTGGTTACAGCTTCTTATTATACTAATATTCTTATTATTCTCACTCTCCCGGCTATTATTGGATGCCCTACTCATTTACTAGATTAGTGGTCATATTCAGATCATCTAATGTAGTCAGTTAGTGTTTTGGCTATCTGTCATTGTCCCTCATTCTGTACTTCACTTGTCGTTGGTAATTTATTTCACATTTGGCCTTCTTATCTAATATTTAGTGTAAGTCCTTGTTTCTTCTTGTGGCACTATATTGATTGACATCATTATTATTATTGTTTTCTTCTTTATAATATGTGTTCTTCTTTGTTTCTTGGTTTCTCACTGACCGAATCTATTGGGTTATTGGCTCTATTGGGTAACCATTATTTAATACATTTTCTTTCTTGTTTTATTATTATTATTACCATTACTGTTTTAACTCTTTAGTTGTGAGTTCGTTCTTCAATTATTATTTATTTATGTAGTTTTAATGCTTGGTACACTCATTGTGACTACTTAATGGATCTTGTTCCACTCAATTATTATGACATGTTGTGTTTGTTTTGATGTCTAAAATATCGTGGTCATATGTCTCGTTACAATATATATCCTCAGTGTGGCGGCTGGTGGTTGAAAAATTTGGGGGTTGCAGTTGGGTTGGATGGTATTAAATTGTTTTATTATTTGAATAGAAAATGTCCAAGTCTCCTCCCCTCCAAACAATACACAAGGAAAGCAAAATAACGCAATTTTAGTGTCACACCCACGAAACCACGAATATTTATTGTATAAACCTTTTTTAAATTTACGATTAAATATTCTGTTAACTAATTTTACACTTTGATTAAAATTTGAAAGGTCTGATGTAGGCCTACCTACTTTCTCTAATTTCAATTTTGTCCTCAATAGGACGTAAACTGAACAGCGTTTTCGTTAAGTTTACGACACAGTTAATCGCGTCCTACCAGTTAAATATAATAAATATCTTACACCATGACACCTTAATTCTTTATATGTACTATTATTTACATTTAACGATGAACTGGTCTGACACTTAACTGACACTAACAACGAACTTCCAACCCGGCGCACCACGTGTTATTTACCAACAAACAGTCTGGTGGCGCCGTGACGTACAAGCGGGGTTTGCAGTCCCTAATCACACCAACCGAGTCTATAGCGTTGTAATAGGAACACCCGAGTCTAGCCAGCCAGAGCACTACTCCATTGTATTTCCCCATATACAAAGCTCACAGTTGGTGTACACAACGCGGCAAGAGCGTGTACAGTTTTTAACATGATAATGTTTTTAGGCTGTGGGTCATTCCACAAAAATGTAACGTCATCGAAAAACGTGACGCTTCCACACTTTCTATTCCCCACAGTCTAGACATTTGATGTGTAAACGCATCAAGACAGAAATAATCGCTGCTGACATTGAGTTTAGCAAACGTTTTAGTGAGAATAAATTTGGTTTTACATGCTCTGTTTGTGATCGTCTGTGGTTTGGAAATGATTTACGTAATCCACCAAACGTAATCCACATTACACGTTTCAAAAGCATAAAGAACATTATCATCCTTCGATGTTTCGGTTTCGTCGAAATTCTTTGAATGCTTAGGTGCATAAATAGGGAGAGGGCGATAGGGTGAGGGAGGGCGAGAGGGAGGGAGGAGAGGGAGTGGAAGGGATGGGGTGGGAGGGGGAGAGAGAGAGAGAGTTTACCATATTATTTTATTAGTATTGCTCTGCGCTTTTCAATCGGCAAATGATTAATTACGATGATTTAGCTTAAAAACACTATTATTACTTATTGTTTTATTGATAATTCTATAATGTAAAGTACAATTCGGGATTTAATGGGGGTTGTGCAACCGTGCAACCTAAGCACGGGCCGTCACTGTGTATCCCTAATCGGAATATCTTGCACTTTCGCGGATTAGCACAATAATAACATTCTCGCAGTAACTCTATCTATTTTCTAACTTGCGTTCGTCGCGGCAGGCAGACCAAACGTTCCATACCAGCACAGCGTTCACACGTTATGGATTCCGAAAAGAGACCGATTTATCCTTTCAAAGCCGTTTTCATCGCCTGAATTCTTGTAATCTGATTGGTTCTTCGGTAACCCCTTATAGGGTTTTCTTACAGATAATAAATGTTCTTGTTAATGAAGGCTTCCAAACAGAACAATTCTTGTTCAAAAAACCTGAAAAGTTTTACAACCAAAATTATTGTGCTATAAAACCTTTTTACTTACAAAACCCATTCATTTAGTTATTAAATATTCTTATATAAATTCTTGTATCTTTCTTTTTACATTTTACGTGTACGCGTATGTATTAAGAAGCGATACATGTATCTGAAGATACCGATTTAACAAAAGTCTTATTATTACGAACATTCTGATATAAGCCCCATCTCAAAAATTCTCATATCATGAAAGTTATTTGAATTAACGTGCGTTTTATGAATATTCCGTAAAACAATTTTGTACCCTAGCACACGCGCGCAACTGATATGTCTAAGCATTCTTACGCACCATTTCACAGCACTTATAGTTTTTTTTTACAAGCCTAAAAATACTTAAGCCTAACAATGTTCCTTATCAACTAATTTATAATTTTCAAACCTGCAACCTCTACTTATTCGTACAGCGTCTTTATGTGCTATCAAATGCTTTATTTTCTGGTACATACATTCCATATGGAATTAAAATGCCGATTGCAATATATATATATATATATATATATATATATATTGTTACATATTTTTCCCATCATCTTGTTGTGTAATTGCATAAGTAAATATATTTACAAACCCTAGGAAATACCAGGAAACATAAAGTAGCCTGCTTAAATGACTACTAATTATAGGTTTTAAACTAATGACTAATCATAAATAATGTTTTACTTATTATGTTTTGGAACTATTAAAGTTAGTAAGACTTGAAGGACAATGTCTTGTAAATACTTACCATGTTAATACTTATCCCACTATGTGGATGAAAGTTGAGATTAACTCATAAGTTCAATAAGAGTTGTGTTATAAGGGAAGTGATTAATAATAAATAATGTTTTAATAGTTATGTTCTGAGATATTAAAGTTAGTAAGTAAGGAGGACAATGTTTTGGGGACTACTTAACATGAAAATACCAGTTTTATTATGTTTGTAAAAACTGGAATGGATCCATAAGTTTAAGAAGAATTGCCATATGTTTCATAATAGTTGTTAAATTAATTGTTTGATGTTGATTGATAATATATGGTGTAGTATTAATTAAACAAATGTTAATGTTATTGAAAAGGTACAAAAATTATAATAATAGAGTTCTTTGTGAAACTAGGTATGTTAGGCCTAGATAGTTAAGGAATTTGTAAAAGAGTTTACAGTAAAACTAGAATAATTAATGTCATGTTGAACTATGTTATTACTGATTGTATTTAACAGTTTTTAGTAAAGTGAAGGGTAATAAAAAAGAACTAATTATAAATAATTTTGTACAAATAGTTAAAAATGTAAACTAGTAACTCTGGAAATATGGAAGAGAAAATAATCAAAAGTGATATCAAAACAATCAGTGTTTCATCAGAAATTCAAAGATAATAGTATCTTGAAGATCAAAGATCATATAAAAAAGGTTATAACAATTTTAAGGAAATTGTATGTAAGATGTTAGAAGTTTTTTTATTTTGAGGCTCAGAGAGAACCATAGTAACTCAAGATGATACAGTTTAAACCAATGAAAGCTAAGTTATAGGCCTTAACAACAGACATGTTATAAAATTTTGAAAGGATTCCATTATTAGAACTGAACGAGAAAGGATGATATAAAAAATAAGACCAATCTAAAAAAATATTTCGAGTGTAATAACAGTGAAGATAATTAAAGTTAAATCATTATACAAGACTAAACGTTTAGAAGAAAGAAGTAAACCATTATTCGAAAGAAGGAAGCCGATTAACATATAAAGAAACAAATTCAACATATCCTGGAAGGGAAGTATTTTGCTAATAACTAAACTGAAGAGATTACCTTAATGTCCTAAGTTTACACTTGACAAAGAAACTGTTTACACTTTTTGATTAACTTTATAGTTGAACTTTCACTGGGAAAATAATTAATAAACAGTCTTATTTTAATGGTAAAAACTATTAACGTATGGTAATATGACCATTTAAAGTGTATTAAACATTGAAAATAAGTAGTTCAACATAACCTAGACACTGGACATTGTACAGTTAGTAATAAACTCTTGTTAAGACACTCTGTATTTAATTCTAAGTCCATGTATTTTGGTACTTTTCTGAAGATCATTGTAGTTTATACCGTAGTCAAAAGGACCTAAAATCAAACAGTTTTAATTGTATATTATTTAGTAATTATTAAAACGTAAATATTTTGTACCCTGAGAAATAGGAGTTACTGCTGCTATTCTGAGCAAATGTAAAGAACAGCCGGCAAGACTTTGTTAACAATTATATTTTTCTTTTAAAAACCATTTAATAAGGAGAATAAAGGATTTGAGTTAAATAACACCAGATAAAAGGTTTTCTTTTCTTTACTTAGTTGATAATTTGATGTATATGATATTATGTACAACATATAATGTGACGATTTAGTTGGTAATAAAAAATTTAATAATAATAAAAAACGGAGAAAACAATTAAGTATTTTTAAATCGCACAATTAAACCTAATACCCCTGTACTAACTCAGAATAAGTACGAGATTTAAATGGAAAAAGATCTAACTAAACAAGTAATAAAAAAATCGTATTGTAAATAGTTAATAATATTACAGTTAACCCTTTAGTAAATCATCATGCGTTGACCTGTTTAATTCCGGACACAACGTGCTTAGCGAACCGTCTGTAACTTAGAAATATTTGAAAATCGTAATGTAAGTAATTAATAATTTGAAGGCACAAATAGTAGTTAAAATAATTCCTGTAAACTAAATAAGTCTAAATAATTTGTTTCATCTTGCTATAAGAATGTCTATTTAAATAAAAGTTGGAACTATATTATGGCGGAGTACTCGCTCCGCTTCGTTGTTATGTACCAGTCGTATCAAGTTAAGAGTTACGATGCGGCGTTCAGACAGTACACACCTCCAAACGAGGGCTCTTCAAAAGTGTGTTATGTAAACTTTAAAATAACGGTTAGGTACCACAAAAAACGTGGGGAGCTAGTGATTTTTAATGTATATGGTGTAGAAAAAGTTTGTTCAAGAAATGTAGTAATATAAGAAAAATTATCAACACGTAAACAAGGTGACGTCTCTACTTAAGATGTAAACTCCAGTACAACTCTACATGTGAATATGTGACCTGCCAAATTGCACATACGGACGTCTACAACCCATACGACGCTGATCAGGACCGGCGTGGATCAACCCAACTTCATGCAGCATTACATCAATCTACTCACTAATACGGCTATTAGATATTCACCAGAGACACGACACAGATGACTACCCCGACTACCAGAATTCCGAAGAGTCACACCCCAGGACGAGGACAGCAAAGCTTATTTTAGAGGTGACTCGATAGCTTGGCTATCGAGAATTAATTACATTTGAAACATAACTTTTATAGATGAAAGAGACTTTTCAAAGACAATAATTTTCTCTAAGCAATAAATAAAACCAAAGAAATGTAAACTGTAGTAGTGAAAATCATACGTTGTAACGTTAATATTGAAATGTAAATTATAATCCCTTTAATAAATAATACCATTCTGCAAATGGTTAATGTAATCTTGCAAGCTCTTAGATGAGCATAGTATAATTCAGACGTCTTTACTATATTTAAAGCAGACTCGGATCCGAGGTAAATTACATGATCAATATGATCCCTTGTTTTACAGAAAACCCTTTTTGAATATTTCAGTATAAATAATTATGTTATGGGATCTTTTCATATAATTTGTTAATAAAGAGATGTCATCTTATTACACATTGAAGTGAGTGTATAAATCAGTGGAATACCTTCCCCTTGTGTCCTAATAATTAGCGTAAATATTATTGTTGTTTGTGTTGAGTTTAATTTCAGTTCGTTACAACGTAGGCAGCCTGTATAATTGGTTAGCGTCAATTATGATGGGTTCCCTGTATTTGTAACGTAGCCCGGAACGTTACAATAATCGAATGTTAATGTTTTCATCAACTGGCATAGGTTGGTAACACTCCCGACAAGATAAGTATGGCACCAGATTTGAATCTGCCTTACTGAGAATTAGTATTCCTAGTATTATATTAAGTAAAAGATTTAAAAAGATAAAAAATTAGAAGGAAAAAGAAACCCTTATGATATATGCAATATTACTTACCAATTTACCAATACATTTAATTGCAACATACAATTGCAAATTGGCGCTCAACCAACATTACCCTGACAACATACTCATCCTTAAAATAACAAACAATAATCCATATATTATAATTTGAGTTGTTACAAACTTAATTAACCAACGTGTGGATAATTAAGAGATTTCCAGTGTTATAACAATATATATTGCAACGTAACAAATAGAATGCATAGTAAATTAGAACAAAATAATATCAGAGTCTTTTATCTGGAGTTAGGTATTTATTTTAAAACAAATTTAATATGGTCTGTGGTTTGAACATAAATTATTTATTTTTAAATTTAAATAGTGTCTGTAAAATGGTTTGAATGTTTCTCTTTCTTATAGTCTATTTTGCTTGTTCGACGAATTCCATTGACAACCGCTGAACTGCTCCACTGCTGCACTCGTCGCCTGCTGGATCAGCTGCAATGATGACACGTAGAACTCTCGCGACTCACGCAGCACGCCGTTTATCACCGATATAGTTTATCTCATTTATCTCAGGGCTCGATAATAGGTTTAACTACTATTAATTCAATTTCCGTGTGTTTACGTACACCTTCTGGTATCTTGACGTATCCTCGCGATCATCCATATTTATTTCGGCAAATACACTGATTCCTATGAGGAAAAATCTTGACTATCGCGAGATAGCACTATTTCATTTATAATTTAATTATTTTGAGTTCTAATACCCAATCGATCTAGCAAACGCGCAACTCGTTGCTAAGTCCCACTACTCGTAACCCTTATGTAGAACGTATACTGATAAGACCAACTTGCACAGAGACAACGTCTGTTAAGGCCGAGCTGTTAGGTTGAACTGAGCGAAATTTCTCCCGCAAGGGACAAAACTGAATGAAAATTAGAGCTTCTGATTGGTTAAAACCCATAGCACGTGATTGATGGGTTAGATACGTAGACATATTACTTGCTCAATTTTGCTGAAGACTGCAAAACCTTGTATAGATTTTATCTAAAGGTTTTCTGACTTTCAGAAGATAAGGATTCTTTAGAAAAGTGAATTCTGTTATAAAATACATATTAAAATAATATGTTTTGAGTATTTGACATATGAAAAATGTAGCGCTAATTCAGAAGTATGAGCTATCTAAGTTTCAATCCGATACGTTAATATTTACTCAAAAGTTATTCATGTAAATACGAATAACACGCGCACACGCGCACTCGCCCACTAAATTCGCACTTGACATGACAGAAAATAAATTTATGGGCATTTTGACATACAACAGTTAATTACCTATTTCTTATTTCAAAACTTACAGTTATTTTACAAAATTTTAACAAAATCAATATTCAACATGTCTATAACGTCATAAATTGTATAAAAGCATGTAGTCATAGCTACAAAGACCCTTTTCTGCGATGTTCCATTGCACTATATATATATATAATATTGTACATATACCGTATCCCTGGTGACATTACCTTCTGGTTAATTGTCACATGAAGATTTTCAATTTTTTCATTAATTTGCCTTAAATTTTCTTCATGTATTTGTAAGATGTCTTCCTTCATTTGTTTTACACCCTCATCATTCCTATCTAACCTTTCGTGAATTTGGTTTAATCTTTCGTTCATTTGTTTTGAGGTTTCTTTAATTTCCTCATTTGTTTTGTCGAATTTCTCATCCTGTTTCCTAAATTGTTCCCTTAAGTTTTCCTTATTTTCCTCATTCATTTTCCTCAGACTTTCGTTAGTTAGTCTGTTCTGTTCTGCCATAAATTTCATCAATTCCTGCCAACTTGGTGCTTCTCTGACTCCCGCTTTATCTATTTGGTCTCCTTGGGCATCTTCTTCCATTACTCCCTTTTCCTTGTCCATAATAATTTCAGTTTCCGCTATTTCGTCTGTCTGTTGTTCCATTTCACTGTCTGTTATTAGTTCTATTTCCTGTTCTTGTTCGTCTATTTCCTTCTCCGTTTCTCCTGCCCTAATCCTTGATCTACCTCTGGTATGCATGTTTACTCTCCCACAGTTGCCTGCTCTGGTTAAGTAATGTTAGTATACTTATAGTTACTTAACTTAAGCCCTACACAAGTTGAGCGCCAATTTGTACATATACCTTATCCCTGGTGGGACCGCTACTGTTCAAACCCCGCGATGGAAGCCAATTTGTACATACACGGGTTTCCTCTCCTTAAATTGTTTTTTATTACTTTAATTATATAAATCTCGGAGATATTTGGAGTTGTGGAATATATGGATGCAATTAATTAATATTAACTTAACTCTTTAATAATTATCAGTGTTAGTGTGCCTAGAACTTAGACAACTTAATCGTTATTCTACAATTTCATCCAACCCTATTATACCTTGAAGAGAGATCTGTCTAATTTCGTAATTTTACGCTCCCTCTTTGGTGTCAGATAATTCCGCTATAAGCGCTGCAGTATCGGCTCAACGAAACTTATAGGTTATTTCGATGTTTATATTAACCATTTATTCTATACTTATTCAGTTACTTTTTGTTCCCAGATCACTAAACCATACTCCAAATAACAAGATTTAACAAATATATAAAGGTTCTTTATTTGTTTACTTAATTCACATTAAATAAGATATGTTCTAATTAACATATGCTTGGACTATAGACTTCAGGTATCGATTGTTGATTATTTTAATCCTTTATTTATATTTGGTTATATATTATGTTTTGATTTGTATTTAATTTATTTCAGGGTGTGAAGGTTCTTGTAACTGTGGGGAAGACTAAAAATACATAGATAAGAATGCAAGATTTACAAAATTTATGTGTTGTGTATTTAGTATGATTAATATAATATAATTTACCAGACTCGAACGAAGCAAATCGTGTAGGCGGTTGATCGCTAAATTTAATGTTTGGATGATTATGCAGTACGGTTTTTCTTTCTTCGGTTTAATAAGAGTAATTCTTGTCCTGTCCACTTCGGAATACAGCTTCTAGATTGATTTACAGCCCGATTGATGTTTCTTCTGCACCGCCAGGACCCAAATAATTTCTTCCTTCGGTTGAAGCAATTAGTGTTGTTCCGTGTATTTGCAAGGTTATAATTTCTGGTGTAGTGAATATTATTAATTGTGTTATTGTTAATTCTTTCTATTTGATTAATATCTCATCAATTCCCTTCGGATATGGGACAGTTCAAGTTCTTTCTTGTAGACTTCAATTATTTACTCTCTATTATCATTTCATATTGTAGTGTTATTTTTGTTTATCTGTATTGGTAGTTGACGTAAATATTGTCATTAGAATTTTGTATTTTTATAATAGTATCTGGTAATTTCGAATATTACAATTAAATAGATTATTCTTGGGTTTTTAATCTCATCACTTTTAGTTCATTCAAAGCAATTCTTGTCTTGTCCAAAATCAACAACTTCTTTTTCTTATTTGTCGTCCCTAGCAACATATAATAATTTCTGCCTTCCACATGTTTTGACTATATAGTGTTTCTTTCATATATTTTTTATCTATTCTTTATCAATTTGCTGTCCTATCGGAATGTAACTTTACCGATAGTTGGTTTATTATTTTATACACATATTCTACTGGTTTTTTGATATAAGTCCGTTTTTTTTCTTTTTTATTATATTTAATCCACCTTCGATATTATATTTTACCAATCGATATTATGGCATTATGGTATTATTATAATTTGTATAAATTTTATTAAATATTATTATTAATTTAATGTGTTTTTTTTCTAGCTCTTCATAGCGTATTTATTAATTATTATTAATTGATGCACCTAATCTTTATGTTATGAGTGTTTATATAGTAGTTTTGCCTATTAGGTCTTTTATTGTAAACTTATCTACCTGTGGTTATGTCTGTTAGGCATCTATAGTCCCTTTTATAGAAATTCATACATACAATCAAATCTTAATTATTAGCACTTATATAAACAATTATTTTTCTATATCTAATAACAATTTTATCTTGATCTCTTGATCACATACAACAAAATTATAATTTATGAACATTGATTAACTGCCTCACACTTCATTCTACGACAGTCATTGAATAATACAACTTGTTTCATTATTTTTCATTAACTCAACACATATTTGATATAACATCACATAAACTTTATCATAACATTTTTGTCATAAAATAATACTTCTTAACACAAAATTCTTATTTGTTATTACCATAAATTAAGTCATTGTTTCATTTTTTTGTTTTGCTTTTCATTAAACATATATCATTAGCTATTATTTATCTTACAGGTTCGTTTATTCTAGTCAACACTACCTTGCATCCTTATTTAATTTTGTCTATGATTATAATTGTAATTATTGGATCTCTGTTCTATTATGGGTTTAAATATCAATTTGTTTATTATTCTGTGAACCGTCTTTTATGTAACATGAATGCTAGCATTTCTGTTGCGTTACATATGCTTCCCCTCCTAAAAAAGTTTAGTTTACCTGAATGAAGTTTAGGTCAAATAAACTTGTCTTTTTCACATGCCTTTCTTCATTTCATTGTTAATGGTTGACGATGAGATTCTCAATGTAACTTCATTAGACTAGTATTAATACTTTTTTTTTTTTTTTTTTATTTAATAACATTTCATCATTTTAATTAACATTCTTGGTCATTTTTATTTCTGTAAACATTATTTGTTGGTAGTTGGCTACACTATTCACTGATACATTAGTTTTACATCTCTTCTATTTATAATTACTGTATTTTTCAATTATTCTTCTGTCAACTCACTTCTTTCTGTTTTCTTCGTCACATTCCTTTGGAAACTGAATTTATTCTTGCAACTATTCTAATATTCCTTAATTATTTAATTTCCCTAACAATCCCTAACACATGCGTTGGTACAGTTCAGAGAGGCACTGTTTGGCTTCATACTCTGCTGCCCACACCACATTTTAATATAGTCCTGCTGGAATTCATCTACAGTCAGCTATAAAATATAATAATAATCTCCTAATAATCTCTTTAATCATTTAATAATAAATATTTGGGAAAAGATTTTTTCTTTGTTGCATTTATTTTTCTTCATTACTATTCTTCATATTTCGTAATTCCATTTTAATTCCTTAAACATTCGTTGATATTGACTTTGACAGTTATCATTTGTAGTCATTTTTGTTTTCATTTTTGTTGAGATTGTAATGTTAAGTATCTTCTTCGTTTGTTTTTTTTTCTTATCACAATATTTTCTAAATAGTTGTTGTGTGATGATCATTATAATTGTATTTTTGACTAAATACATTCCTTAGTCCCAACTATTCTTCTTCTTATCGTATTTCACTATTTTGGCTGTTTATTTTTCAATGAATTATGTTCATAAATACTCTTTCTTTCTTGTCTTCTTTAACATTATATTGGTTACATTCAATCGTTTACTGAAATTGTTCCATCATGTGGCAATGTAGTATATATTTTAGGTCATATGATTTTTTTTTTTTTTCTTTATTTTGCATATGTAGATTTGAGGTAATAACTTTTATCTTGGGGTTCCATTCTTCATTATTCACACTATTTCTTTATAAACATTAATAATAATTATCGCTTTCTTCTGTAATCTTGGGTTTGTTATTCATTATTCACACTATTTCTTTATAAACATTAATAATAATTATCGCTTTCTTCTGTAATCTTGGGGTTTGTTATTCACACTATTTCTTTATAAACATTTAATAATAATTCTCGCCTTTTTCTGTAATCTTTAATAAGTTGTTCTTATTATTTTTAGAATTTAGTGGTAGTATTCAACTCAAATTCTTTTTAAATTCCAAGTAATTTTCTTCAAGACTGGTAATAAGTTGTTCTTATTATTTTTAGAATTTATTCATTATATTTCTTTATGGACTCTTGGTTGTACGTTCCTTTAATCCTTTTCGTGATAGGGTTCATTATTTCATACGTATTGTTATTATTATTTTTGTTATTACATATGGCCCAGTATATAATAATAATAATTTTTTAGTTATTCCCTCTAGAGTGCTTGGTAGCTCCCTGTTTCTTATTAATACCTTCTCACCCACTTGGTACTTAATTGGTTTTGGGTTATTCTTTTCATATTTTCTTCTTTTCATTTCCGTCTTTTCCATAACTCGGTTATAAAATTTAACTGTTTCAAATTGATATTCTGGATTATTTGGAAAGTTTATAATATCCTGGATTTCTCTAGGTGGAAGCCTTTCAAACATAACAGTATAAGGGGTATTTTCAATGGATTGATGGTAAGATATATTTAAAAACTCTTCGGTTAGTGACAAGTATTCGTACCATCTTCTCTGTTGGTCATGACAGTAAGTTCGGAGTATTCTGCCAACTTCCCTCAGTACACGTTCTGCCGGATTACTGCTGGGGTGGTATACTGAAGTCTTATATGTTCTAATGTTGTGTTTTAACAGATTATTTCTCCATTTATAGCCCTTAAATTGCGTACCATGATCGGTGATAATAGATGACGGTTTACCAACCTCTGCTATGTAACGCCCGATGACTATTTCTAGAATTTTCTTGGTAGTGGCTCTGCTAATAGCATAAAGTTTAGTGTATTTGGAAAAATGATCAAAAATAATTATTATGAATTTGTATCTGTGATTTCCTCCACTGTGTGGGAAGGGCCCACATATATCTAGGAATACCTTCTCCAGCTTATATTTGGATGTTATCGGGATCATGACTCCCTCCTTCTTCTCATTATTATGTTTAACCATCTGGCAGATGTGGCACGCCTGTATAGATTTTTGTACCTTTATGCAAGTCAATTATTGCAGAATGCTGGCGCAACACATCGCATCCAATCAATACATTGAACGGTAATCCCGTTGCGACCAAGAATCCTATTGGTAGGGTCATATTGTTATTGGTAAGATCGAGTGATACTTGTTTTTTGACTGTTTTATTTTGTCTCCCAGTGGCTCCGATAATTATCACATTATTGACAGGTAAGGTCGGTATGGGTAACTGGACTTCTCGCTGGATTTTTTCAAGTTCAATACTGTCTATCAATGATATGTTAGATCCAGTGTCTATCATTATGGTAGATTTTACCCCATTTAATTTTGCTGATATATATATGATTTCGTTATTACTATTACTGTTTACATGTTTCTTATCCTCTTCCAACAAATCTTCCCTGATATTCTTTAAATAGTGGTTATTAATTATGGTTATTTTACGATTACACTTAATTTTATTTATTAGTCGTTGTTCCCCAAGATTACGGTTCAGTGACGGGTATTCATTAATTTTCACTGCCTCTATTAGTTTAAATGAGGGCTTACTCCCTCTTCTCTATTTTCATTTTGATTACTGTGTTGATTTTGTACTGTTTCAGTGCGATCCTCCGTATTATGTTCTGCTATCCTATAATTTCCATCATGTGGGTAGTTGACTTCATGCCGAGATTGGTCATAATGGTTGTCATATCGGTGACTCCTTGGGTAGTATCGTCGCTGATTACCTTGAGGTCTGGAGTAGACATAATTGACGTTATGTCTATAATTATTGGGTCGTCTGTCCCCATCTCCTCTATTATTGCGACTATCACGATAATTGTAATTGTTATTGCCGCGATAATTATAGTTTCTGGAATTATTATTCGTGTTTTCATTTTGTGTTCTATTAGTATTAACGTTCTGCGCAGGTCGATTGCGATCGTTATTATGAGAATTGGTTGGTGGCGCGTTATTATCATACTTCTGATATTTGTGATTTAGCATTCTATTTCTTTGGTATTGGTTCTCGTGTTCATAATTCTCCAAGAATTTGGCCATGGCTGGAATCGTTTTGATTTGACTACACATACGCGCATTTTTTATCCCTTCCTCGTAATGATAGGATAGTTGTATCACCAAACATTCTTCGGGAATTCTGGGCTCTAAGTTCCGCGCCATACATACCTTTCCTAAAAAGTATGAAGTAGGGGACTGGCCTACATTTGTTTCGTATCGACCGTTACTCAAATTATTCCTAATCATGTTCTGGGTCGATTCAGACCAATACTTCTCCTTAAATTGTTTTTTGAACTCAGTCATGTCCAGTATATCCGGACGCACCGCTGTCCACCAATTATCATAAGTATCTTTAAACGTTTCATCAATCATGCTTCGTATAATACTCCAGCGATTCTCTCTATTTCTTATGATCACCTCTTCCAATCTCTTTAAAAATTCCATAGGATTGCGCTTGTAATTACGAAAATTAATCGATTCTCGGTTCTCATGGTTATTTGTATGACTATGTTGGCATGTCCTATCCCGCCATGAATCTACTTCTTCTTGTAATTGTAATTCACGTCTACTAATTTCTTCTATTTTATTTTTATTGGTATTGATTTGACCTTCCATACTATTTAAATTGCCATAGACTCTTTCGAGTCGTTCGCCCATGTCTGTCTGTATTTGTATAATACCTTCCTTATTCTCCTCCCGTACCTGATGTACTTCGTTTTTATTTTGCTCATATTTTTCGACAGTTTCCTTCTGGATTTCTTCAACCAATGTTTTATTCTCAATTTTTGTGTCATTAATTTTATTCTGTAATTCTACACGAACCTGTACTATTGTTTCGTTAGTTTTTTCTAACCCTTCATTTGTTTTGGCTATTTCTAATTTTCTTTCCTCATTATTGTGGTCCACCTTCTGGTTAATTGTCACATGAAGATTTTCAATTTTTTCATTAATTTGCCTTAAATTTTCTTCATGTATTTGTAAGATGTCTTCCTTCATTTGTTTTACACCCTCATCATTCCTATCTAACCTTTCGTGAATTTGGTTTAATCTTTCGTTCATTTGTTTTGAGGTTTCTTTAATTTCCTCATTTGTTTTGTCGAATTTCTCATCCTGTTTCCTAAATTGTTCCCTTAAGTTTTCCTTATTTTCCTCATTCATTTTCCTCAGACTTTCGTTAGTTAGTCTGTTCTGTTCTGCCATAAATTTCATCAATTCCTGCCAACTTGGTGCTTCTCTGACTCCCGCTTTATCTATTTGGTCTCCTTGGGCATCTTCTTCCATTACTCCCTTTTCCTTGTCCATAATAATTTCAGTTTCCGCTATTTCGTCTGTCTGTTGTTCCATTTCACTGTCTGTTATTAGTTCTATTTCCTGTTCTTGTTCGTCTATTTCCTTCTCCGTTTCTCCTGCCCTAATCCTTGATCTACCTCTGGTATGCATGTTTACTCTCCCACAGTTGCCTGCTCTGGTTAAGTAATGTTAGTATACTTATAGTTACTTAACTTAAGCCCTACACAAGTTGAGCGCCAATTTGTACATATACCTTATCCCTGGTGGGACCGCTACTGTTCAAACCCCGCGATGGAAGCCAATTTGTACATACACGGGTTTCCTCTCCTTAAATTGTTTTTTATTACTTTAATTATATAAATCTCGGAGATATTTGGAGTTGTGGAATATATGGATGCAATTAATTAATATTAACTTAACTCTTTAATAATTATCAGTGTTAGTGTGCCTAGAACTTAGACAACTTAATCGTTATTCTACAATTTCATCCAACCCTATTATACCTTGAAGAGAGATCTGTCTAATTTCGTAATTTTACGCTCCCTCTTTGGTGTCAGATAATTCCGCTATAAGCGCTGCAGTATCGGCTCAACGAAACTTATAGGTTATTTCGATGTTTATATTAACCATTTATTCTATACTTATTCAGTTACTTTTTGTTCCCAGATCACTAAACCATACTCCAAATAACAAGATTTAACAAATATATAAAGGTTCTTTATTTGTTTACTTAATTCACATTAAATAAGATATGTTCTAATTAACATATGCTTGGACTATAGACTTCAGGTATCGATTGTTGATTATTTTAATCCTTTATTTATATTTGGTTATATATTATGTTTTGATTTGTATTTAATTTATTTCAGGGTGTGAAGGTTCTTGTAACTGTGGGGAAGACTAAAAATACATAGATAAGAATGCAAGATTTACAAAATTTATGTGTTGTGTATTTAGTATGATTAATATAATATAATTTACCAGACTCGAACGAAGCAAATCGTGTAGGCGGTTGATCGCTAAATTTAATGTTTGGATGATTATGCAGTACGGTTTTTCTTTCTTCGGTTTAATAAGAGTAATTCTTGTCCTGTCCACTTCGGAATACAGCTTCTAGATTGATTTACAGCCCGATTGATGTTTCTTCTGCACCGCCAGGACCCAAATAATTTCTTCCTTCGGTTGAAGCAATTAGTGTTGTTCCGTGTATTTGCAAGGTTATAATTTCTGGTGTAGTGAATATTATTAATTGTGTTATTGTTAATTCTTTCTATTTGATTAATATCTCATCAATTCCCTTCGGATATGGGACAGTTCAAGTTCTTTCTTGTAGACTTCAATTATTTACTCTCTATTATCATTTCATATTGTAGTGTTATTTTTGTTTATCTGTATTGGTAGTTGACGTAAATATTGTCATTAGAATTTTGTATTTTTATAATAGTATCTGGTAATTTCGAATATTACAATTAAATAGATTATTCTTGGGTTTTTAATCTCATCACTTTTAGTTCATTCAAAGCAATTCTTGTCTTGTCCAAAATCAACAACTTCTTTTTCTTATTTGTCGTCCCTAGCAACATATAATAATTTCTGCCTTCCACATGTTTTGACTATATAGTGTTTCTTTCATATATTTTTTATCTATTCTTTATCAATTTGCTGTCCTATCGGAATGTAACTTTACCGATAGTTGGTTTATTATTTTATACACATATTCTACTGGTTTTTTGATATAAGTCCGTTTTTTTTCTTTTTTATTATATTTAATCCACCTTCGATATTATATTTTACCAATCGATATTATGGCATTATGGTATTATTATAATTTGTATAAATTTTATTAAATATTATTATTAATTTAATGTGTTTTTTTTCTAGCTCTTCATAGCGTATTTATTAATTATTATTAATTGATGCACCTAATCTTTATGTTATGAGTGTTTATATAGTAGTTTTGCCTATTAGGCCTTTTATTGTAAACTGATCTACCTGTGGTTATGTCTGTTAGGCATCTATAGTCCCTTTTATAGAAATTCATACATACAATCAAATCTTAATTATTAGCACTTATATAAACAATTATTTTTCTATATCTAATAACAATTTTATCTTGATCTCTTGATCACATACAACAAAATTAGAATTTATGAACATTGATTAACTGCCTCACACTTCATTCTACGACAGTCATTGAATAATACAACTTGTTTCATTATTTTTCATTAACTCAACACATATTTGATATAACATCACATAAACTTTATCATAACATTTTTGTCATAAAATAATACTTCTTAACACAAAATTCTTATTTGTTATTACCATAAATTAAGTCACTGTTTCATTTTTTTGTTTTGCTTTTCATTAAACATATATCATTAGCTATTATTTATCTTACAGGTTCGTTTATTCTAGTAAACACTACCTTGCATCCTTATTTAATTTTGTCTATGATTATAATTGTAATTATTGGATCTCTGTTCTATTATGGGTTTAAATATCAATTTGTTTATTATTCTGTGAACCGTCTTTTATGTAACATGAATGCTAGCATTTCTGTTGCGTTACAATATATATATATATATATATATTGTAGTAAACCTAGATCTGTGCTTTTATTAAGTCACACATTAGATGCATTACTTTGTTATAAACGCTTGGTGTAGTATGGTTTAACTGTCGCTGATTATCAGTGGCGGCTCTGGCCAAAAAACTTGGGGAGGACACTTGGATGTTTTACTTGTTTGTTCATTTAAGCATCATATATGAGACTCAGTACATTATTTTTTGTGGGTTTATTTAAGAGTATGTATCAGTACGTTTGTGTTTTGAGGTTTCTGAATGCCCCTCTACAGAATAATAATAATGTGTCAGTAACCCTAGACAATCTAGTCCTAGTAAATCTAATCTCTTAAAAATTAAATCATTTTAATACTATATGTAAAAAAATACAGTGCACATGTACTCACCTAGGACGATTCCAGTGTTCCAGATATATCTGGAAGGCTGTATACCCACTGTATCGCCGGTGGTGATTAGAACACAGGACTCCTTGACTGTCATTATCAGTCTCCACACGTAACACCAAAGCCTCACTAACTTAATATATAATTGAATATATACTGTAATTCGTTTGCTATGATTTATAGTTTATATGGCCTAACTACACTGTTGGTACAAAAAATAATAATAATAATAATAATTGATATTTACATTCCAAAATGCGTTATTTTAGAATAATTCAACGGACGCACGATTTAAATAAGAAGTCCATTTTACGAGTTTTAGCAGAAGCAAAATTATCAATCACAAGTTCATTAAAATTTTCACATTGAGAAATAAACTTTCTCTCAATTGAAAGCATTGATAGGGAATTTAGGCGATCCTGTGTTATTATATTACGCCGAAAACTTTTATTTGATAAATGTCCAGTAAATGACAAGCGATCATTTACACTCACCAAAATAATGTCACATATTTCTTTTGCGTTCATTACCTTGTTTTCATCAGATCGTTTCCTTTTCATTTGGTTTGTGCAAACGAAGTCATCAATTCCTTCTCTTACATTTTGAATATGATTTTTAAATATTTCGATACAACTTTTGACAAAAACAGAATCGATACCTCTTTTTTGAATTTGACAAAATAAAATTCCTACATGAGGCATTATCTTATTGAAAAGATCTAACCAAAAAAGAAAATTTTCATCTTGCAACAAATTGAGCAAACCGTATGCTTTTCGAATAGTACTGGCATCGCTTTCATCACTTATGATCTGCTCGAAACATTTCACCAAATCGTCTTTGTGATTGTAAATTGTTGTTACAGTTTTACTGTGGAATGTCCAACGGGTATCGCATCCTCGGGGAAGGCGTTTTTTCACTACACTATTCAGCACTTCTGTCATTTTTGAAGATCGGGAAAAAAATGAAGGGAAGCCGTCCAAATTAGAAAAAAATACTCTGACATTTGTATTACAACTAGATGCTTTGGCTACCACTAGATTTAATTTATGAGCATAGCAGTGAATATAGTGAGCGTTTGGGTAATGTTGTTTTATAAGCGCCTGCACACCGTTAACACTATCTGACATGACAGATGCACTATCATAACTCTGTGCAATCAATTTCAATGGCTTTTCCGAAATTTTTAAACATTGGAGTTGCTGGAAAATGCACTTTGAAATTCCCTGCGCATTTTGAGATTCCGGGGTAAAGTAACCCCAAAATCGTTCATAGATTTTGCTACCGATTGTGTACCTGACAATTAAAACCAATTGATTTCTCACTGAAATGTCGGTGGTTTCATCCGCTTGTATTGCAACGAATTCAGCCTGTTCCATCTCTTTTAAAATGAAGTTACGAGCTACAACTAGCATTGAATCTAACAATTCATTTTGGAGTGTCTTTGACAATCCCTGAAAAGACTTTTTTCTAGCAAATGTTTTTTAAATATATTATCAATTTCCCCTAACAAATCAACAAGTCCACGAAATACTCCAGGATTATCCGAATCCGAACTTTCATCGTGTCCTCTCAAAGCAAGCTCGAAGGAACCACAAAATTTAATACACTCTATTATACGATTTAAAATATACCGATTCTGCTCAACATTTTCATTGTGTTCTTTAATGGACTGCCTGTAGGCTGAATTTAACTGGCTTTGAATGTTGATTGATCCTAACAGAGAGAATTCTACTTCATAGTTCAAATGTTTTTCACTTGAACTGTGCTTCTTTACTTTCTCTTTTAAATGTTTTAGATCAGTAACACCATTTATTGTCCATGCCGCATCTACCCGAGGAGAACATAATAAGCAAACAAAACAGAAAAATGCATTACTTTTATCACAACCACATAACCACTTTGCGAAGTCATAATGTTTTTCACTAAACTTTCGGTTGAATACCCTACTCCCATTCTTATCTGGCTGTGACATATTTAAAATTGGTCTTGGTGCGCCCAAATTTTTAATTGCCAATCGCGTTTCAAAATCACAAACATTGTTTTTTAAATGCTCAACAGAATTCATTTCAAATTAGTCTCACGAAATAAAGTGATTTAAACAACACATTCACTCACATGAACAAAGTTATCCGATTTAAGACGATGTTATGCGTTACTGCCGGAAGATTCACCGAATGAACACTGACTCACTGACTAAATAAACCGGACTGAAAACACATGTGAAAAATACGGTTATGTTCGGGCTTCGGGCGAATGGCGCGAAAAGTTCAGGTAAACGCATGCGTACAATGGAATTGGACATTCGGCCGCCGTCCGAAACGCCTGTTGGAGTAGCTGGGCTATGTTGTCATTTTACTCCTGGAGAATTTTTAGTTTACCTAGTAAAGAGGCTTTGGCAACATTGTATTGGATGGCGCAGTCTCAGAGTGTCCTCCGGGCTACTGACAAGTGTCCCTGTGCAAGCCGTATAGACGACAGTTATTAACAGCTGATTCATACTGTTTTGACGCCGTATTTTCGAACTTAATATTTATTTTCTATTGCAAAAAGATAATTTTATCACCTTGAAAAATATGAAATGAAGTATAATATACCGGATAATAAATCTATTTATACGTTATCTCCTTAACATATTCACAGGGGGGACAGTGTCCGAGCGCCTCCCTGTTAGGGCCGCCCTTGCTGATTATGATGATCGCGATCGCGCTAATAAGCCGTCCCGAATCTTGTTGTCGTCTGTTAGTCCTTACCTGTCCTTACTCACTGGTTTTTTCTTCCCGATAGGCGCCAAATTGTTTTCCATAAAAACAATTAAAAGTTTCAATATCAGTTGGTTTATTGTACTGTGATGAGTGATTCTAATTATTCGCAGACTGGCGGGAACTCGAATTTCGCTTGTCTGGGGGGACGTGTTGCCAACATAAAATTTGGTCAGATAATTCTATTCACTGCTACAGAACACAACATACATAATACCTTTGAAATAATTACAGGACAGCTAGTAACGATTCATACTTATTTATTTAGCTTGGTAGCTCATTAATTTTCAATAATTATTGTACAATTGAAATTATTATAATAACTTTTAGCCTCTGCAATAAATTAATTGTTTACTCAGCAGAGAGCAGGGTGGCAGCACAAGTTAGTTTGACGACATGATGGTCGCTGTATCTTCTTATTTATACAAAGTAAACTGCCCATGAATTCTTTTGAGTACGAAAAAAGTTTAGAACAAGATATTTAAATAAAGTACACCACCTTACAATTGTGGTAATTAAATATGAAAGAGGTTTACATTAAATTCAACTCTGTGGTGTTAAAAGTGTGTGTCAGTGTTATCGTTTAATACATAGGTTATCTTCTAGTTACTTCAGGTGTTCATAAATATTTTTTATTAATCTTTGAAAGAAATAGAAGTTCTAAGTTCATAGTGAGAGTTTCCTATTGTGAGAAAAGTGGATCAGTTTTAGTTTTTATTTAATTATAATTTAATTTATACTTAACACAATCACGGTGTTAGTGTTATCGATCATCAATGGGTTCTTCGCTGTTGTTAATGCATGCATCTAATCTCAAGGATAGGGTTGTCGTCTTCGTTGGCGTCTGTTTCTTTTATTACAATTTTTTGTTACTTATTAAATTTGTAACTTCGTTTATTCTTCCTCCTGGTGTAGCTGGAACTCTTGTTTACTTCGAGTAGTCACTTTGGTTTCATTCCTTTTTGATGTTCCTACTTATTTGCTTTTAAAAGGTCCGCATCTGTAAAGCGTCTATACTCTGAATTGTTAATAATGGAATCCCGTTACCTAACGGTCAAAATTATAATAACGTTCTGTTTCTATGGTGACCGGCTTGGCTCTGATTGGTTAAGTACATTTGAAACTATTGTTATAAATCCTGGTTTTTTGTTTAAAATAAATAAATATTTTATAATGATTATATTTCCTTGGGGATATTTCCAATGTTTGAAATATTAACATAGATGTTCCTATTTTCTTTCAATGATCAATTTGACATCTCATAAGGCTGATCTAGGCCCTGTACTAATGTTTTTGTACAAAATTGATAATTCTATTTTAATACATATTTCACTTATTTATATTATTTATCACAATTCTGACATGTTATTCTGGTTATTTAATTGTAATTACGTAATTTATTTGGTCATATCATCCAATTATAGTATTCAATTGTTTATTATTGCTTTTCTGAATTTATACAGCTGTTATTGATAGGCCTAAACTGTAACATCTTAGAATTTCTTAATTTGCTCTATTTAAACATTATTTACTAAGCACATATGGTTTGCTTGCTTTCATTCGTTCTTATTGGTTTTTGAAATACATTGAACTGTTTTTACAATTTATTCATGTCATTATACATTTACCAAATTATTTCCTATCTGATACCTTACTTTCTATTTATATTATATTTATTAATTTGTTGTTTGTTATTTTTTATGTCATTATTAGTTTTACTCCTACATGGGAGTAGATTATTTAACTTACCTATTTAACTTAAATAGGTATAGATCACATACCTATTTAACTTAAATCTATTAACAAAACATAACATATAAATAACTTGATGGTCTGTATCTGGTTCAGCCATGTTTCTTATCATTAAACATAATTATTATATTGCATGTCATTACTCAAAATGTTCATACTCTTCATATCATAAAAATAACTCCTTCTTATTAAAATACAATTATTATCTTGTATGTCATTAACTAAAATGTTCATACTTTTCATGACATAGAACTAACTTCTTTTTTTTTTAACACAATTCATTTATTTTCTTAAAACTATAAGTGGTTTATTTTAATATCACCACCACTTCACTGTTTATGGTTACCACTTCCTACCTATCTCTCACTCTTGGATCGGGTTTTAAAACACAGTTTTATAGTCATTTTTCTATATTTTATGTTCTACCTTCTTCTTTCACTATAGGGTTATTAAAATTACATACATTCTATTAACAAATGTTTTCTCTTAATTACTATTGTTAGTGTACTTTTTGTTTACATACTCTATACAATACTTGTTACTATGTTTTGCTGTATTATTTGTGTTCTGGTATTGTTTGTCTACCTTTGATTATTTTATTTGTCTTTATATGTCCTATCACTGGTGTTGGTGCTTGTTCTACCTACTCACTTACCATATCTATTGGGTTATTTTGGTTAAATCGCATTGTACCATCGTTTTTTCAAGTTTCGTTTCATTGCTTGCTACATTTCTCTTATCAGAGGTTACTTTTACTATTACTTTTATTTGTTTGATCGCATAATTATGTTAACTACCCATTCCTTTATCTCTGACTCATCCCTTTTAATTCATAGTGTTAATCATTTAATATATTATTCTTATCATGTTGCTTCGTAAATGTATGTTGAAGATATGTACCCTTACAATATATATATATATATATATATATATATATTGAAATATAACTGTGTATTTTATTGTTCGGGGTTTAATTCAGCTCCACGTTGGTTTGCGTCAATTTGTAATGTAACTCTGTTATAACGAAATGTTTATTAGGTAGTCTTATAAGTGACCTCCTGTAACTCAATATTAATAGACAAGTTTATTTATTATATCGCGATTGCAACTTTTATGTAGACCATAACACGGTTTTACCCAATTACTAAATGTTTACTCTATGATAATTCTGTATTTCATGTATTTTAATGAATAAATTGAGAATTCTCTCCAACCCTAGTCAGTCCGTATTATGTAAATCAATTCAAAAGTTGTGAAGGAAACACGCTAGTTCGGCAATCTCACGTTCTACCAGCTGTCGACTATAAGCGCTGTTATTCGTAATTGACTTGCTCTTATAGGTTAGCTTGTTCACCAGAGTTTTAATCACCTTTTTTACCTGTAAATTAATCCACCACCAAAATACCATACCTATTCTACAATAATATAAAACATCATTACATACAATAAGGATTCTTTATTTATATTACTTTTTATTTTAACTTCCAACAGTGTTCTTCACGGTTATAAAATAGTTATATCGATTGTACAATGTTGAATCGATTGGTTAGTTGACTATTCCTTTTTTAATACAAATTAAATATAATGTTAATTATCTCTTATCCCAGTGTACGTGTGATTCTTTTAACGATTAGTAAGGCCAGGTAATGCAAAATTAAGGTTACTTAGTATTACAAAATGTTATTAGTTCTTACTGTATTAAAATTAAATATAAGCTGGTGTTACCATACTGGACGATTCTCAAGGTAGCAGTGCTTGTTTGCAAACGATTGAAGATTTACAGTTGAGGTTACGTTAATCCAGAAAAGGTGTTCAGATTATTAATAAAGTTGAAAGGGTGATGTCCTGGAAGACAACGGGAACTCTTCTAATCTTCGTTCTCCTTCACGATCCTTGTGGTTGTCGGTCCCAGTGGAATTGGTGTTGTATTGTAATTTCTTTCTTGAAAGTGAGGTTTATGTCTTCAGTAACAAAGGTTCTTGAGTATTTTTTGTCTATAATTCCATTAATTCAGACTTCTGTAACCCCTCTTTCCTTTTATGTATTTTTTGAATATAAAACAACTTCTTTAATTTTAATTTTTTTTGAAAGAGAAGCCACAAGTCAATTAGGACTAGGCTGGAGCCTAGAGAAGCAAAAATCGTGCCGGGTCCAGTATGACGGGACTTGCAAGGAAACTCAGCTGTAATGAACAATAACAAGTTTATTGTATGCTTAGAAATCATACATGCAGGCCAACTCTAGTACATCATTGTCCCCCCCCCCCATGAATCATAATTATCACGAATGATTTAAGCCCTGCTTTAACAGTATTAAATTAAAACAACATGTGTACATCATAACAAGTGTGCCTAAATTCAGTAAATATATACACATATATATATATATATATATATATATATAAATATAAGGCATAACAAGCAAAACAACATGTGTATAGCATAACAAGTGTGTACAAATTCAGCACATATATGTATATATAAATATAAGATTCTCCCCCATCTTGTGGCTAGCTAGACACAGACAAACATAACACACACAGAACATAAGGCACACAAACTCACAATTACATCAATTCTAACACGAATGCCCCAGGGATGCACCCGCCCTGCAGGCAGTGTAACTACAATATTCATAACCCAGCAGTGATAACATATTCGCCCATCAACAGCCCGTTTTGTAGAATTACATAAAAGCCAAAACCCCAGAAAGGATGAGAATAATTCATGACGCATAAATAAAACCGGACCGCCCATTTGTCTAGCATTCCACTGATCAATGACCCCTCATGAGCGTATGAACCTTAAGTTCCTTTCACAGTATTAAATAAAAATTGACAGAACTACATCACCTGATTTCAAACAGTGATTATAGAATTCTAAACGGTTATTTTACTTCACAAATTCCGAAGGAATCAAAAATCCTTATGTACTTTAACAATCAGAAATTAATCACTCGAGGCTTTACAATTTCAGAAAATTTTGACAATCGAGGCTTTACAATTTCAGAAAATTTTGACAATATATGTTTTACCAAAAATAATGAGTACATGTTTTATAGTTAAAGAAAATTAAACAGCAGATACTACCAGTGAAAGTCAATCAATATGTGTTTTGCCAGTTAAGAAAAACAATCAGTATAGCCCTTGTGCAAGGAGCAAAATCAACTAATATTTTTCCAGAGAAATAGAAAATTATTTCTATTAACCCCGAATGGCTATATACATATAATAAAAATAAAAAAATACAATAAGGTGGTGGTGCTCTAGCATCTGTGGCAGCGCGCCAGCATGTAGTTGACAAAATTTGACCGGCCTCCAACCTGTCTGAGGTTGCACCAGCATGAGTGAGAGAAAAACTAAGTCCCCTTTTTAAACCCCAGAAAACCCCCAGCCCTTAAATGTGAACCCATAGTGAAGTTAAAATATTTTCATCTCTGTTCCAGCCGGAACAGAGATACTAACCTGTTCAATACATTTTGTAAAAACTAAAATGACAATGATGAGCAAACTGCACAATGGGCAAGTGTGAAAATATCTCTGGCACGCTCCCCCAGTGCATCACCCACTTACAGGCAGTGCACTTAGCGTTATGTAATTCAATTATAAAAAAGAGTGTACTTGAATTTAACTAGTAAAGTTCTGAGTCATGAACAGCGGCTTCCCATTCTAGCAGAGAGTCTGCACACGTGGGCCCATGGATGCAATGATATTTGATAAGAAAATAATAGAGTGCATATCACCTTATCACAGCTGGCAAGTGTTACATTGAGAACGAGTCACCATCTCCCTCTTCAGACAGGATCTTGTTCATGGTTCACGGCTTAGGCAGGTGTACGGCCATCAGCAAGCCAAGTTCCGGCTTAATTCGAGAACCCTGTTCATTCAAATAAATTAGAGAACTGTTCACTAAAAATGTACACCCGAGTCAAGGTAATTAACCTCCAAACGGGCCGCCAACTAACTCTCAATAAAAGCACAAGTTTCATAAATAAGGTTTTTCCAATCAGCTTAAAGAGTAGAAAAATCAGCCATGGAATAAGTAAATCTGAACAATGAACAGAGTTTATTAAACGTGGCTTAATATAAAGTGATCAGTACTTGCTCTATATGCTTCGACAGAATTTAACAGGTTATGCGCCACGTGGTGAGTAATAATCATTATTTGATCAAAATTTCAACTGCAAGGCACTCACAGCATTAAGAATGTTTTAACATTAATAAAATTTCATCTAAGGAAGTTCACACAAAGAAACTCTCTACCGTTCAGTTAATTAAATACTCCCCGACAATCTATTGCCTGCATGGACAGTTCATACCCTGCCTACGCACTAAGTTTTAGCCTTTAATAATTTAATGTTGTATACCCTTATCATGACAATGACACTTGCAAAACTTCTCACACTATTACAGTAATAATAAAAGGAGCATGGGCTATATACTGAGCATTAAGTAAATCAGAGAATAATGAGTTTCTCTTAATATAAAACTTGTCGGGTCGCACACACACATCATTACGTATTTTATACGGTTGCATATAGTTATTAATTATCCATATATATATATAATTACTTATAAAGACAAAATAATGAAATTCTTACCGGGAGTCGATTACGCTTTAGCACGGCATGAAGAGACAGAAAACTGCGTCGTAAATGTTCGAAGAGGGAGTCGGTTAATTCTCTGAGCCAGGCGGAGCGTAGACTGCCGCCGTACCTGACAAGGCAAGTCGACCCCAACCATAAGCTGCGCGCGCAACCGTCCCTTTATCTTGTAGTACAAGGGTCGCCTTAGCATACTCGCGTTCGCGTTATATTACAATAAAAAAAACTTTAACTAAAATCTTCGATAGCCGGATTCATACCGGCACACTTCTTATTCCATCAATGAGTCTCCTGGTTAAATGGGAAATCGAGTTCAACACTAATTCCAATGGAATTACCTTGAAGAGTGAAATAATAATTCCTCGACCATTTGGAGGTATATGGGTATATTTTTTGAAATATAATTCATTGATTATTCATCGGTTTAGTTTACAGGAATTGGTTTTTACTTTAATTTGTTAAATTTTATTCATTTTATGTGAATTTATGTCTTTTTCCTTAAATTTGTCTACTGATCTGAACTCAATAGCATATAACAATCGAATAATTATATATTAAAGTTTTTTATAAATTCTTTTCTGTATTTTGTATGAATTCAACTTCACCCATTAGCATATAACAATTGAATAATCCAAATCAACAAGATTTTTACATTTTAGTTACCCTAACAACCATTATTTTCTGTCATTGGATAATATTTGATATCCTAGAGCCAGAATTATAAAATATTACTACTCTTTTTTAATAAAATACTCCATGCTTGGAATTATACCAAATTACCTAAAACTCTCACCCAATCTACCTTATTAAACCGTATATATTTTACTATAGTTTCATTTGACTGGACTTATTAAAAATGTAGTAATTTCCTTTTACAAATATTAAATTTAGGCCTATAGGTTTTCTTACAACTGTTATAATATTGTTTTGTTTTTAACTTAATTTTTCTTTACCTGACCTACTGTACAAATAGTCACTGGTTTATGGCCACTTACATTAATTTTAATTTCCTGGTTTTAATTCATTATATTAATTAGTTCATCCTTGAACCCTTCATTATTTTATAACATAACTATAAGAACTACTTGACAACTTTTTAACACTTATTGCCGTCCTGGCCAAGTTTACAAACATTAATTCAAACATCTTCATTAATCAATTACAGTAAATACATTCAACATAATATAATACCTAACCCATGTACTTATACTTAATTATTCAAATACAATTTTAACATAAATAAAAGGAGTACCGCAGACTAAGTACTTCTTTAAAGCAACAACTCCACTCTTACTATCCACAAAACATAAGATAAATATTCTGTAAACACTATATCATGTTACAGCATAACACCAAGTACATTTTGTAACACATTAAATATTAATTTGAATAGTATTCATTGCTACACATTAAACTCCTCCCATTTGACACAATGTTTATGTTTTACATCCCATATTATTTATTACATTTTTTAGATTTAGGTACACTTTAGATATTTTAATTACTTAGTAACCTTAACATGTACCTATAATGTATTCTTCAGGTGATATGGGCCCTCTGGTATTCAATTATAACCGGCTTTGGGTATTGTTCTAAACCATATTTACTTCGTTTTTTATGTAACGTTGGGGACCTCAAATCTGTTACGTTACAATATATATACTAATAATAATTCATTAACATTGAATTATTTCAATTGTTATTAATTTACTTACAAACCTCTGATGATACTGATATTTTTCAGTGAAACGTGCGTCAGGTGTTAAAATTAGTACTTGCAGAAGAAACAAATTGTATAACATCACAACATTGTGTGTGTGTGTGTGTGTGTGTGTGTGTGTGTGTGTGTGTGTGTGTGTGTGTGTGTGTGTGTGTGTGTGTGTGTGTGTGTGTGTGTGTGTGTGTGTATGTGTGTGTGTGTGTGTGTGTGTGTGTGTGTGTGTGTGTGTGTGTGTGTGTGTGTGTGTGTGTGTGTGTGTGTGTGTGTGTGTGTGTGTGTGTGTGTGTGTGTGTGTGTGTGTGTGTGTGTGTGTGTGTGTGTGTGTGTGTGTGTGTGTGTGTGTGTGTGTGTGTGTGTGTGTGTGTGTGTGTGTGTGTGTGTGTGTGTGTGTGTGTGTGTGTGTGTGTGTGTGATAAAACTTTTCATCGTTATTATACATTTGTATATCTCTGATGATGATAGTTAATACTATTGAAACAGTGTTATACTCAAAAAATAAAAAATATATTCTTGTACGAAAAATTTATTATTATTATTATTAATAATAATATAAAAATATGTACAAGAATAATTAAGCAAATATGAATGAAATATATATTTATATACTCTATAAACAATCTTATATCAATTCTTGTATCTTTCTTTTTACATTGCGTGTACCCGTGTGTATTAAGAAGCGATACATGTATCTGAAGATAGTGATTTAACAAAACGTCAGCATGTGCTATGGTAATGTCTGTCAATCGATTATTTGCGTATGCAAAGATAATTTCTCAAACAAAACGTCGACAAGTTTTGAGGTTTGGTTTTAGATTCATATTAACCAGTCACAATTCAATTTTAAATTTACGGACCATGTCGCGCAGTAACGCCGAATATATTATATATTTTCAGAAACATGTTCCAAATAAGAAAATAATATATGTTGAGGTAAAATAAATATAAGTATTATATAAATTATGTTTATATGCGCGTCACCAATTCTATACTCATACCGCGTCTGTGTTGTATTGTGCGTGGTGGGTGTTATGTGTGGCCGAAATGAGATTCCAGGCTCGTGGCAGGATATAGGTTTACTCTTCAAGATCGTAGAAGAAATACAGATAGACGGCAGGAACTGAATATTATGAGTACACTCGATAGGATTGCCCAATATCGGAACGTCCAAAATGGTTGGAACATCTTAACCGAACGGATGACTACCGCATCCCCAAACAACTATTTAATTATAAGCCGAAAAGACGCAGAGGTGTGAAACTCCCGAAGAAGCGCTGGAGTGGCGAGCTCTAGTCTATCTGCTTCGGACTGGAATTTGTTGGTCTAACTCTTGTAGTTTATTAATAATAATAATGGCTCCCATGTGTACCACCGAAGTAGCTTAGGAGATGGCAGGGTAGGCTGCCTTATATGAGCCGTACGTTATACAAGGAAGGCAGTGTGGCCAGCTCTACGCTTCAGCCGTCCATTATTATCCCCAGAATGTTATCCCAGGTACTCATTTTCAACAGGCTGAGTCGACCTGGAGGCTGAAAAACGTACCTTGATTTTATGGTGCGGCCCCGGGAATCGAACCCGGGACCTCTAGATTAGTAGCCAGGTGCCATACCCACTGGTCTACTGAGTCGCCTGTTGATATTATAGATTAACTATTATCATCAGTCGAGCTCGACCTATGCAGTCGCGTTGTTGAGACCTTCCTGTACTGCTCAGTACGAACCCGTACTGAGAACAGACTAATGACGACATGTCGGCCTCATTGAAGGTGATAAGCTGTAGCTCCTGAATGTTAATTTCGGCGAGTGGAGCCCACGTGGACAAGCCATCTTCCTGTCACTATGCTAACGAGACAATCTGATTGTCGTACACGGATGGTCTCACTTTTCTAAGAACACGTTGTCACGTCAAAACGGTCCCCATGTAACGTGCGAGCTATAACGTACTAGAAATTGTTTGTCCTGTCGTTGGTGTAACATTCTAGTTGCTTTGTTTTCTAGTTCCAGCTTATCGCCGGAAGAAAACGTCACCCACTACTGCTACTACCTACAGAATGGCTGGGAGTTACTGCGTCTGCTATCTATGCAGAATTGTCGAGGAGTCTTTCAAGAAGAATCATAGTGACAAGTATCTTCACCCAATACAAGTTCACGGGTGATTGCAGTGTTTAACGGTGGCCGAGATGTTTAAAATAAATCGAAAGTAAAACGTCACGTGAATCCTGTAGTTTTATTGGATGTTTTTGCCCCACCATCACACACACACACAGCGTCCGTGCGCCCGTGTACACATGATTTAATCATAGAATGTTGCCCTAGTAATCCACCATGAATTTCGTTCATATTTACAATATAAAACTTAAATTAATTTTATATTAATATCTTGTAATCACACAATTATTTTCAATCGAATTAGACAAAATTAAACGCACTCGAATTCATGAACGTTTTGGCCATGTTCTTGGTATACATAATACTGAAAACCCTCGGTTCTTTCTGAAATGCTTAAACAGTCTGTAGAAACCGACTTGAAGAAAAAGAAAGAGACAACAGACTTAAGCTATACTTATACAGGTATTTCGTCTGCGCTTTCTCTTAGAAGTTCAAAAAGCTAGAGAAGTTAAAAAGTAAAAAAGCTGGAGAAAGCGAAGCCATAAAAACAAAGTTTATGTAGTTTTCCTGTATTTCATGGAATATTGTTTTAATCGGCTTTCCCTAGATGACTTGAAAAGCTGATAATTTCTACGCGTAGCAGTCTGAGGCAATTAACATCACTTCCTCTATTCGTCATTTTTCCTAGGTTAGAAACAAATCACTTTGGTATTACCAGAGTGAAGTCCCAAATTTTACAAACTACGTTAAACATCAGAACTTAAATCTTCATCATCTTCACATCACGGCATAGGCAAGGTGCTGCCTGTTTGACCTTCAAAGATTCTCCAGCCTCCACTCCTCTTCCTGGGTCTACCCACACACCTGTGTCCTATAAGTTTATATTTCCAGACATTTTTTGGCCTGTCTTGAATCTGACATTCTTCCTAAGTGTTCTTTTCATCGTTGTTTATAATCTTATAGGCTTTCATTCAAGTTAAAAACTTGTAATTCTTCTCATATGGCCTCATTCTTTATACGATCAAGCGTAGAACACTTTTAACCCATCTTAAGAACGCCGTTCTCGAGGCCTGTATTTTACTATCTTGTAACTTAAATCTTTCCTCTCGTATTTCGCACGGTAAGTCCTCTGGTATTCCTCTTTACAGGAGCGGATCCAGCAAGCAAAATGGGTACGGGTTGACTTTGCGGGAGGAAATTATAGAAAGTTGGACCATTCTTTAGAGGTTTAAAGTATAAATGATAGAAATTGATGAAATACAAATACAGTTTTCTATAATCAACACAATAAGTGTATTGACGTGCAAACATAATCGTATCTGTGTTTGTCAGCTCCTTGTTCTATTAATACTATTCACTTACAACTTTGCCGTGTTTACTTGCTAAACTGCTATTTGTCATGTTCCGGACGAGGCCTTTCAGTGTTTCCACCATTTTCAAGTCCTAAACCACGACATGTCGTTATTGTATGTTATCACATTAGTCGTGGTTTAGGACTTGAAAATGGTGGAAACACTGAAAGGCCTCGTCCGGAACGTGTCAAATAGCAGTTTAGCAAATAAACACGACAAAGTTGGAATTACAGGGACTGCTAATTCAGATAACAAGATGGAGAGTTCACTTACAGTTTAAAATACACACTACTCATTTATGGTGCGGTATGTGTCGAATAAAACTTAATACGTTGGTAAGGTATAGTTACAGTTTAAAGTAACTTTATTTTAGAGTAAAACCATGAACATCCATAACATGATATGAATTTTTTATCATATTCGTAATCAGAAAAACCATTCTACCGCCACAAAACGACAAAAAAAAATTTCGTCTCAAGTGACCATTTGGGAGGACGGGAAATTTTCCTCATTTTCCCCCGTGTTTTTTTTTCAGGCTTGCCCGATTGGACAAGTCTCGTACTGTTTTAGGAACAAGCTCCTATCAGCCAGTTTGAATTTGGTTTCTGGAGACGACGAACACCAGAGCAGGTCGGCCGGTGAGAAGGTGGAAGCACCAAGTAGAAGTAAATGGAGAAAGTGTTTGTGTGTGTGTGTGTGTGTGTGTGCGCGCGCGCGCGCGCGTAGTGGAAAGACAGCCAGTTAGGGAAGAGAGTTTATTGTTATTGTATTTGTACTAAAATGAGAACTGTGGAACGGCCTAGACGAGCAGCCCAAGATGCTAATGTTGGAGGGGAGCGTCAAAGTGGCGTCAAGGGTAGGAGCAGGGGAATCATCTAAGAGGCATGGGAATCGGGAAATGGCCATGAAGTTGTATCAGATTAGAGGATCCCCCCTTCCGTAGATAAGCGCCTGCCTATTTACAAAATTCTCCAAATGTGCTGCTGCTACGGACTGACCTCACACACACACACAAACACACACACACACACACACACAATCACCATCGTTAACTTTCTTAAGCATGCTGCTAAATGTAATAATTAAGGTTCATTTAGCACCACCTTATTACACACGATGTTAAATGTAAATAGAAAGTGCTGTAAAAGCTACCTCACCAATGCCCCGTTTCACGACCCGTTGAATCGTTTTTCGTAACGGACCGTTTGTTAACTGTCGATAAAATTTACGGCCGTTATCTTAATATCTGTTTCACCAGCGTCCGTTTAGATCATGTAAATAAAAAGCCTGTTTCATTAAAACACGACTATGCTAACATGATAGTAATTATAAACAATCTGAGAGTATCGTCTCGTATAGTCTCGTAAACTACCTGAGAGCGGCGTTCCTGATTCGTTTTGCTTTTTTTTTTAATTTTTCACGCGTATTTTTGTGCTTTTATTTACCGTTTACTCTCGTTGTACGTTTGTTTTGATAAGTTCGGTCTCTTTTTTCCTCTTAAGTTTGTTATCTGTACTTTTGTAGTTCTATTTGCGGTTTGCCATGTTTTTTAGTTGTATTAAAAATATAAGAAATCATGGTATAATAAAAACTACTTGTTTGCTGTGTCACTTTTTCGTGGACTCCTATTAAGTGTATTTGTTTACTTTTTCTTATTATAGTTTATATTTGTTTTATTACTTTTACTGAGAACATTCCCCTTTAACCTCATCTTCTAGAGTTCTGAGACTATCTTTTCTAGAAAATCTACAGCGTTCTACAAATTTCAAGTCAATCAAATTGTCAAAATCACTTATCTATTATTATCGGTAACATTTGCTTTCTTTTAATTTCGTCTTTGTTCGGATGACTTTCCTGTAGGCCTACTTATTTGAGCGTCAATATTTTCTCTCTGACCAATTTTTGCTTGTCAGTAGTTTATATCATATACGCGTACGTAACAATTGGAAATATAATTAATTACTTATTGAAAGAACAAAAAACGCAGACAAATTTTCTGCGTCCACGTACATTTATTTATTTATCTTACACAGTAGCTAATCTAGAATTTGGTCTGTGGGGGGGAGGGTCCGGTCGAGTCGGGGCTTCATACAAAAGAAACAACAAGTTAAGACTAATCAATATTACAGTCTTCAAAGTGGCCAACGTACTGTTACATGTAATAATATACTGCAATCAATCCCAAAAAAGTAATAACACAATAAAAATCAGCGCTATTGAAACATCGTGTATAAGATAGCCTACTTATTGATTTTCCTATATTTCATATTTTAAATGTACACGAAAATTCTTTGTAATAAACTTGTTTGTAGACCTATATTTAAAAAACAGTTACTACTAAATTAGCGTACACAACTGAGAAATAAATAAAACAGCTTTAAAATTAAGAGATAAACAAAATTCCTTGTCAAATTTCGACCCTCTGCTGGGTCCGGTCCCGTTCGTTGCCCCCCCCCCCATTAATACGCCCCTGACACGAACGACAGCTTTTCAAGAAAATAACAACGTACACACGAATGACGCCACACGTAATTTTAAGTCGTTTTTAACGGTTCGTCAGTTAACTGACAGGCAGACAATATCTCCCGTTAATTAACCTTTAGCGGCCGTGATCTTCTACTGAGATTTGTGAAATGGTTATCTCCCGTTAAATCGTTAACGGGTGATTTGACGACCTTTAAATTCTTACCGGTGGTCGATGAACGGGACGAAAGTCATCTTCGTTAATCTGTAATCAGCGACTTGAAACATCTCCCCACGGTGGAAGAGTTTACATTCAGCCTCTCTGTGAACATCTTCCGTTCTAATGGATCCTCTTTCTTCCACCACCTTGATTTGCCCAGGCACGACCAGAAATCTGCTGGACCTTAACTAATAGTTTCAAGTGTTGTTACAATTATGGTACGTCTAAGATAACGGTTGTCTCTATGAAGCCTCTTTGTAGCGCCTGGAGGTAACTTGCCACACCGTTTCAAGAACCATGGCCGATTTGCCACACCCGCCAAGCAAGTTAGAAAAAGGGAAGCTCTTTAGTAAATTGCCACACCACGACCGAGTAGGAATATAACAGAGCTTGGACTGCTGGTATGTGTTGTTTGCGTTATACCATTATACTACTGTTACGTGCCATTCAAATTAGTTATCATCTGATTTAGTTTAGATACTAAAATAACTCTATCCTGCAAAAACTTTCCTTTCCGTTTAATGCCTCGCATGCATTTTCACAAAGAAAGCATCAGAAGCTGATATTGCCATCGAATCCAAGCGAAAAAGTTCAAAAATTATCATTTTAAACTGCGAAGTATTTGAAAACGTAATTGCTGTTTGTGTAGTAAGTTTTGCACAACGTTTAAGATTGTAAGATTTAAGATGAAGATTTAAGATTGTCTAATTAAAAGTATACACATTATTGTAAATATTTTTGAAAAGTCGTACTAAGTAATATTCGTGAAAAAACAGTAATGGATATTAAACACTGTAGAGTAACTAGGATCTGTTCATGGCGGGTGGGGAGGTGGGGGTTAAGGCTAGCTTCAAGGTTGGATCCCCATGTTTTCGTCACGAAAATGAGAAACACCATATAATTACCATATAAATTCTTACCATATAACTTTATAAATATTATATTGTAATTTCTGTACACACACAAAGTATTATTTTTCGTGTCCAAAGATGAAGTAAAGGTGATTAAAATATAAATTATTAAAGTTTTTAAAAATTTCAGTCTAACCTAAAAAATAACTAAAACACATTGTCAAAATCTGGTCTTTAATTTGTTTGGTACACTAAACGTTTCTTTTGCAGATATGATTAAAAATGAAATTTCTACTGCACCAATTTTCTGTTTACCAAATTATAGCAAATGTACACCATTACTTATCAAACATGTATTATCAGAAATTCTACACAGTGAAAGCAAATGAAACAGCTCATACGAGAAGGGTTTACTTTATTAATGGTCAACACATACCAGTTCTCAAGGTCATTTACCTCCCAGAGCGGTTGTGGTGTGGCAGTTTACTAACGTTCATCCTTTGCGATCTGATCGTTTCCTACCTTCTCGACGGTGTGGCAATGGTCATTTGTCTAGACACTAAAACGGTGCCTTTGTTGTATTGTAGTTCCGACTACTACTACTACTACTACTACTACTACTACTACTACTACTACTACTACTACTTTTTTTAACTCCTAAAGGCAATGCCTTGTCGCTGTAGCCACGTCACTCTATCCCTTGCGATATTCTTCATTTCTCCATAGGACCCACTATTCACGACACTCATTGTGCTGCGGAAGTATGCAGTTCTTGGTCTTCCTTTGGGCTTCTTCCCCACTACTTTTCCCTCAAAGATGTTAGTTAAAAAAGCACTATGTCTGATCACATGCCCTATCAACTTAATCTTCCTCACCTCTATACTCCTAAGCAGTGTTCTATTCTCATTTATTTCCTCTAAGATCTGTTCATTCGTCTTCCTATCTGTCCAACTAGTTTTTGTCATTCTCCGCCAAATCCACATCTCCATTGCCTGAAGTCTGTCACTCTCCACCTTCCCTAAGGTCCACGATTCACACCCGTAAGTTAAAACACTCCATACAAATACCTTAACAAACTTTTTCCTTGTTTCAATACTAATATGGTTGCTTGTTAATAAGGTCCTTTTGCTCTGGAATGCTTGTTTTGCCAGCGCTACTCTCCTCTTAATCTCTGCCAGACACTTATTCCCACTTGTAACTATGCTACCCAGGTAACAAAATTCAGTAACGTGCTCCAATATTGTGTTGTTCAACATAATGGTTGATTTAATGTCTTCTCTTTTTTTACTTACAACCATTATTTTAGTTTTCCTAACATTTATCCTCAATCTCCAAGCGTGAAGAATTTTGTTAAACGTACCTAACATTCGGGTCATATCCTTTTCTGAGTCAGCCATCAGTACAATATCATCTGCGAAGCGAATACTGTGTATCCGTTCCCCATTTATTTTAATTCACCTAGAACTCCTTTTCATCTGAGTTACAACATACTACTACTACTACTACTACTACTACTACTACTACTACTACTACTACTACTACTACTACTACTACTACTACTACGACTATTATTACGTAATTTTGTCGCTTAAACAAACGAAACTTTAATACAAGTATTACTTTCGTTTTTGTTGTTTTAGATGCGAAAGATCTGTACGGTTTCGCATTGTTTGGTAAAGAAAACGATGGCGATTATTCTCACCCGTATTTTTCCGAAGTGAAGGGTATCGTTTTGAACAGAGAAAATAACGATACGTTGACCTTCAGATATTCAGGAAACGCTATCAATAGAGATCCAGAGCTCTGTTACTGGATGATTTTCTTTGGCGAAGAATATTTTACAAATATTGAGTCCAGACTAGAACTGAAAGGCCCCTACGTACAGAATTTGTCAAGTTACCACTTCTCAAGCGCAGTCATGAATAATACTGCAATGACATAAAATGTAAAACGAGATTATATTGGTTCTCCAACTGACAGTTCCATTACAAATACGGTTATTTATACAACTTTTTTTGAATAAGTTAAACAAATTTGTGTTTTTGCAGTTTTTGTTGAAAGTAACGCATTAAATTAATTAAAAATAATTTTAATGATTCAAATTTTTTACGAGATAGTATGACAATGATGTGTTTAAGGAAGGGCCGATAATTGAAACGTGTGACATGTTTTACCTTAACACTAGGAATGAAGTAAGAAATGGTACGATTAAGTTTAATAGTAAAAATTAATGTCTTAAATAAAAACTGTGGAGTTGGATAGTAAATGACACGGCATGTCTTGGTAGTGTAATTATCAAGCGCTTGTTCAACACACGGACTTTCTTCAGTAGAACGCCCGAAGGACTCAGCATTCTACATTCTAAAGCAAAGCGACAAGCAGCGATGGAAGATGGGCAAAAAATCATGCTCTACCTCAGTTGTCGTGAACTACTGTCCAAAGCAGATGAGGTCCTCCAAATTCTCCAAGACACCGACACCGGCATTGCCACTTTGGACGAAACCTATCTTTGTGCCAAACACCGCCTGTACTTCCCAGGCTACTACACCTTCAAGCAGGACTACTGGAGGTGTTGCGAATATTGTCCGCAACTGACTACAGGCGAAATCGATAGCCATACCACAAAACCCGATCAACTTCTGGTCCAGCTCAGTTTCATTAATTACCCACTCCTCTTCATAACTACTTACTAGGCGGCACTAGACGTAGTATTTATCGATTATCTGGCCACTACGTACACCCGTCTCGTCTCAGTGCCTACCACCTTCGATTTAAAGACCGATACAATAACGCCTGGGACACTGTGCTGCTTCAGGCGCTAGACACGTTCGGTCTGGGGTACCATCGTACCCCTTATACCCTCCAGCCAGAAAACCAGGCCCATCTGCCCACCAGTCACTATAAGCTGCTAACCACGTTTGACATCTCCCGAAGAATATACGGGATCCGACTGGGCTGAATGTTCTGACCACTTCCCACTTACTATAACTATCGCATACGGCACGTACAGTACCCCACACTACAACCCCGCCATGTGGCAGTCACGGACTACTATCCTTCTAAATGGCCACTTTCCTCCCACGCTGTTGCGTCTCTGCTTTAGGCTGATGGGGGCCTGTCACCAAAACAGCCCGAGTCTTGCCCTATTGGACAAGCCTCAAACATCGCAAAAAGAAAAATCAGTATGGAGAACTATACATGACTTCCATGTTCTAATTAATTATAAAATTATTTTTAATATGTACACAAAAGATCAGAACAAAACCAAATATATCAGCATGCTTTTGGTAAAAGCGCTGAGAAAGATAATCAAAATACGAATTGTACATAGGTGTTAATATTTTAAAAATAAAAAATTAATTTGATTAAATTATCTTTTATTTAAACAACGCGAAAAAAGCGAATACCGCCCAGCGTTTGTTGTCTGTGACTTTCTGGAAACGAAAAGTTATTTTGTTTACGTATCCGTGGTTACATAGCATGGAACGATATCAATTGTTAACATTTCTGTGTAGTGCTTTTCCAGTTGATAATCTGAGCTTTTACTGAGCTGCATCGACAGAATAACTTGGGATAATCGACGAGGCGTTTCATTTTCATCTGCTGGACAAATGACCAGTGGCGAAGTTACATGGAGGCAATTGAGGCAATGCCTACCCTAAAAAATTCTGTAGAATAAAAATTATAAATACGTATGAACTACATAACGTAAAGATTATACATTATTACCGCGACTGTCGAATTTATTAAGCCGAAAAGTGCTTTACTGAGCGACCGCTAGATGGTGACAGGTGAGATTCGGCATAGCTCGTTTAAAGCGAATGAGGCAACCTGAACTTGCCTCAGCATTTTTTGTATACATCGTATGTAAGCAATGTGCTGGTTCGAAAGGGAAGTGAAGGGAGGGGGGATTGTCCCGCGCTGTACACATAGAGCGTTGAGGCACTTCTGTTTGCCTCACTTCTGTGGTCCAAACAGTTAAGTTAAAGCGCCTGTGTTGTTTATAAGTGTGTTTATTTTATGCGGTTATTAAAAGTGTCCCTGTTATTCCGCTGAACTAACAGATGATCAAGATTGTTATTTGAATTATTTGTAACATTAAACATATATACATAGAAACAAATCAAGTTTAAAATTTTGAAGTTCAATCAGTTGGATTATTGTGTATGACTAATACAAGGATTGTTCAATAGAAAGACGTATAGAGCTGTAAAGCATTTTTTATTCAACGATTTTAAAAGAAGTCTCCATTAACGTTAAGGCATGAGTCCCACTGTTGCACTAATCTGTAGATTCCCTGCTAGTAAAAATTTTACGGCTGTTTGTGGAACCATTCGCTTACAGCAAACGCTACCTCAGCGTCCGATTTGAACCACCGTCCTTTTACAGATTCCTTAAAAAAATTTAAGATAAGATTTTTGCCTACCCATTCATTAACTACTAGCTTCGCCACTGCAAATGACATCAAACATTCTATTGTTTCTCGGCGCATAAAGAAGTGTTGTCGTAAATCCTATATTTGTTTATTGTGCAAGTTGTGGGATGTCTGTAATTCCTGATCCTCCTTCATTTGCGGCCAGTGTAACTCTTATGACTGCTGAAGTTGGGTGTCTCATGTGATAATTTGTCATGTTTGTCCTAATGGATCTGGAGAGTTTCCATTTAAGTCAGTTGTCCATTTTCGGATTCCAAAGGAGTAAGGTAATATAGGAATGGCAAATGTTTTTATCACTTTGACTTTGTTCATTGAGGATACTGCGAACTCTGAGGAGAAATTTTTTCTGCTTTATGATCTGTTTGAATTTTCTGTGGTGTATGCCTTTCAACTGTTAGATTTCCAAATACTTGTACCACTTTTATTTAGTCAATTCTTCTATTTTTCCTGACGATCTAATAAGAAGCTTTCAATCGTACTGATATTTCTTCTATTAAGATAGACGGATTTAGCTATGTCAATTCCTAGTTCCACGGAAATAGCTTTTCTGAATTGAGTTGTGATATGAAGGTGGCGTCTAGAACTTGTAGAGTTTTATGTCATCCATGTACATGAGATGGTTCACAACAGGCGCGAACCTAGGACTTCATTTCGGGGGAGGGGGAATTTTTTTTTAATCATGTATCGTTTTCTTAGGGTATTGTTTTTCTCATATTATAATGAAAATCATACCAATAAATTAAAAGTAATGGGTAAATAATAACTGTAATTCACTAATTTCAATAAAATAAATTTAAAACATACACTAGATATACTTGAAGTTTGTGTTGGAAGCTTAATAATAACTTTATGTGAAATATATATACTTTAAAGAGAACGTTAAAATTGGAAAAGTAAGGGTTAACAGCATGTATCTAAATGCTGTGGATTAAATCCGTGTTGATATCTACAACTGTATAATAGGGTTGTAGATATAAATTTTACAGCATGTAAAATAGTGTTAAATAATTTTCTTAAAAAATATAATGATTGTCAGTCTTCTTCAAAAGAAAAAATAGAAACAGACAGAAAGGTAAAAAACGAAGAAATAAATATTACTATATACTTTGATAAATAAGTGTTTTATTTATCCTTCTTGATATTTAAAAAGTATGTGGATTTACACTTCTTTCATTACATGTTTATTACATGTTTAATTAAACAAAAATCAGAAATATTGAAGTAAAATTGGTCAAATAATGCGCGTTAATTACGCGAGTACATAGGTTAACACTGGAATTGTTGAACTCCTAACGTCACGTGACTTCAAAAATCGTCGTCGTACGCTCCATGGCCTGTCTTTTTCATAGGCCTCGGTTTACGACCAACTACCAGGTAAAAGCAAACATCGTTACGGAATTAAATAAAACAGCTGATATAGCTCAAGCATAGTGTAAAACACGTCATCCATGAATCATATGTTTCAAGTTGCTTATAACCAGCGGAAAATCGTGTCCTCCTGTTCTCTTTCAGCTCGACTACTTTTCATTTTTCACCATTTCTTTTCATCTGTTATATTTATTATTGATAGTAAGGATTATTATTGTAGATTATTTAAACTTGTCATTGACCTAAATAGTAATTTTTTTAAATTGACAAAACTTAGAAGACATTTGAATTACATTTCAAAAAACACGGAACCAGTTAAAAAAAATGTTTATTCATTTATTAATTTTTTTTTATTTCTGGGGGATATATCCCCCATATCCCCCCGTAGGTTAGCCCCTGGTTCACAACACGTTGTTCTTTTGATGTACTTATAATTTTGTATCTATATGGTATGTTGTTGAAAGCTCTCCTGAGGAGATTAAGCGCCACGCAGAACTACGAAGTACCTAAACTATCTTCCTTGAAAACCACTTGATTAATTTTGAAGGGTCTCGTCACAAGGGTCTTCTGTTAGGACTGTGCAGGTGCAAGGTGGTCGACCACTGTTTATATGAAGATTATTACTTTCTTGTCTATCTTATAAATGCGTAGAATTTCAATGAAGTATGGGTATGGTATAGAGTCATATGGGTATGGCCTTTTTGTAGTCTGCATATGTCATGCTGAGGCCGCCCTTTCTCTCTACTGCTTGATGTCAAATTGCAAAGTCAATTAAAAGTTGGTCCTACAACTCTGAAATATCTGCAGCACCCCTTATGTTCTTCCCTCTTAAGGTTGTTTTGTTGAAGACGAGTATAAATCATATTTGTAAGAATTCAGGTTAAATACTTATAGATCGTGGGTAGGCAAGCGACTGGGCGGTTAGGTTAGATTAGGTTAGGTTAACTTGTCCTACTCCAATTCTCTCTCTCTCTCTCTCTCTCTCTCTCTCTCTCTCTCTCTCTCTCTCTCTCTCTCTCTCTCTCTTACGGCACTACAGCCGTTGTTGGGCCCTGGCCTCCTTTAATCCCCCCCCCCATTCTCTTCTGTCTCGGGTAGCCATCCTCCTCCATGAACGCACTTTCAGTATTTCTTTCTCATCCTCATCCACCGCGTCCTCCCATCTTCTCCTCGGTCTTCCCACTGGGTCCTGGTCCAACTAGACCACCGTAATGTGTGTTTTTCGCATTTTATAACGAGACATATAACGAAACTATTTATACAGACACTAAATGCTTAGGTTATTAAAACTGACGAGTAGATGATGCAAACACAGAGCTGTGAAAATGCACCATAACTCCAACGACTTAGTTGACGAGTTGCGTAATCAGTTTTTATTTGAGCGTGCGGATCAGGCTTTAACTAAGGTAGCGCTCAATACGCGTAAAAGAATTTTATGAAGCAGAAATGAATTTGGACCTGAGAAAGGGACTGGCAAATTGTCTTATGCCGTGTCATCAATGTATATTATTTCTATAACATAGTTTCCTTTCTCTGTGCTATCATTTTGTACATTACCGTGATACATCGGCAAATATGTAAATTAATAATGAGGAATATTTCTTCAACTGAAGGCAGTGAACGTGAAAGTCTGAAAATAAACGTACACTTTTGACCAGTGGCGTACCTAGGCCACTGGAGGCCGGGGGGTGGATTTCTTCCTGCGGCCCCCCTCCCATAAGACGGGCGTTTATAATCCAGTTTATCTGAATACAGCAAAAACACATTACTGGTATACATTTATTGTCTAATTACTATATTGATACATATAGTTACGAAACTTTATAAAAATCTGTAGTAATATTTGAAATAAAAATCCACTTTCATATGGTAAATACAAAGCTTAAATAAATAATAAAAGTAGTATTATTTATAAACTGCATTAAATTTATTACAACACTTTATAATATACAATAAACTTATATATTGCAAAACAAATTTATCATTGCTGCAAACAATACTCAGCAATTTTTTTTAAAGCCAATTTGTAGTTTTAGAGCAAATAAGGTGACTTTAAATAAGGTGACTTTTCTAAAATGGCCGTTTTCTAGTTTTTGCCTCGGAAAATTTTCTTATTGTATCATCAAAGGTTATTTTCCTTGCCAACTTGTTTTCAATCGACAAAAATTGCTAGTCCATTTAGTCTGATTCGGCTCATCGTTTCCGTTTAAAGAAGCTCATTTCACATGCAGAAACTGAAACACTTCACCAAAAAACTTAATTTTCCAAATCTTTAGGCCCCTACTAAGTGGATTCCGAGACGGTCCGCCCCCTCCTCCCCCTTTAGTCCGCTACTGCTCTTGACAAACTGAAGCAAAACTTTTGAACAACTGTCATGACGAAATTGAGCTGAAGGTGGCGGAAGTGTAACAAATGTCATAGATCTGTGTCACTTGTTTGCATTCCGGGGTAGATCAAAATTACCTCTTCACAAGCATCGATGTGGATTTTGAAAAACTAACAGAAACACTAAAATGTTTAGTGAATTAGTTAAAATTTGTCATCAGTTTTCTTTTGCAATTCCAAACAGCAATGCGACTATCGAAAGAATGCTTTTCACTCTCATTAGACAATAGTAAGAAGTCGTTTTTGATGTTTTCAGTCAAAGGAATCAGTTTGTGTATTATCTATATAATACAGTTTCCTACTATATAATGTTTGTACTGTGTTATATGTGTATGCTGTATTTGTAAATTACTACGATGTATCAGCAAATACGATAATTAATAATGAGAAGATTTTAAACTAAAGCAACGGAAGTTAAAGCCTGAAAACAAAACATAAATTTTCTGGAAAAAAGCAAGCAAAGGTGGCCGTATTTTAAAAATAGTCATCACTAAATTAAGGTGATGTGCAACAAATGTCACCGCATAATGATTGGTGATGACGTAATGTATTCTGTGATGATAATGTAAAAATGCATTATAATATGTACAGAGAATGGCTGTTACGTATAATTTATCTTTAAATTGAGGGAAAAATTTAATACTTATGCCCAGGGGTGCCCACAGGATGATGCAGTGGTGCAAGTCGCACCACTGGAATTTTTGGGGGAGGGGGTTTCAAGGCGATTTTTGTAATTTTCAGTAATTTTTTATTTTATTACTAAACCTTCTCTGCCATTAATAATCAACTTTTTCCTTTCATAATCCCTTGTTGGAAATAAGAGTTACATGAATTTAAGCCAGTTTCATAACCGGGGGCTCCATTACCCCCTTACAAGCGTCGTAAATCAAACAAATCAGTGAAGAAAGAGAATGCAATTACAAAATGAAGTTAAATTATCTTGATAAGGCCTATTGTACTACTAGTTATGTTAGGCTAGGTTTGACCAGGCGTTTACATATCTCACAATTTAGTTATTGATTAGGTATACTAGAAAACCTTTTAGTACTGACAAAAAGAATAACATTAGTTTTTTTATTCTAATAATTGCTTAAATGGCTTTAGTTTTTCAAAAATTTTTGGATAAAGCCCCAGATCCACCGTTAACTGGGAGTTATTCCATACCCCCGTACCGTGATCACCCCTACCCACGAAATCAAATTTTGGGGGGGAATTTTGGAATACTTTGGGGGAATTGCACCATGGCCTTGGGGAAAATGGTCACCTCTGCTTGTGGCCCCTGTAACATGCACATGTATTCACATGTTATAATTTTCTTCTGAATTTCCAAAACAAGCTGCAAAATTAAATGAATTTCTTCAAAAACATCTCAACCGTGAATTTCCAAACACAACGCGTAAAATTGTAATCAATCCGTTCGAAAACGTCAACTTGCCGTAATGTACTGTAATTTAAACCTTAGATTCTATCTGACTAAATAATTTTTTAAAAATAACACAAATTTCGGTACGTTTTATACTAAACGCGTTTTTCTAGTCAGTTCTTTTAAAATTACTCGAAAAAGTGCAATGAACCCAATAACGTGCCGACCCCGCGCGCAAAGAGCCTAACTTCCGTGGGAGACCTTCGTCCTAATTTTTGTGGAGAGTTGATAAGATAATGATTTAAAATCGGAGTGCTTATTCGCACAGGTCACGCTAGTTTTAAAATAAACGAACCACGAACTGCAAAGAATTGTAGTAAAATGAAGCAATAATATATGGACCCCTGTTGTAAGCTATCTTTAAAAGATTGTAATAATTTTTTTTTTTTGTATCGGCCATCTAAGGACCACATGCCAATTTCAATTCTTTACTCTTTGTTTTTTTCTTTTTCTCCAATATTCTTTCATCTTTTCACTGTGTCTCTTATTCCTGTCTTCAGTTCACTTTGAACCTGCGTTTTTCTCTCTTCTACCCTCGACTCCTTCCATTTTTAACACTTTTGGGCAAAAAACTTCTCTTTCAGTTGCTTCTTCTGCGTGTATATTATTTTTTTCTAAATCCTTTGGGACTTCTTTAATCCAACTTGATGTTGACTTCTTCCCCCACAGATATTTGAAGATTTGGTTTGTCAACCAATTGTCGTCCATTCTATATAAATGTCCAAAAAATAATAGTCTTCTTTTTCTCATTGTTTCTGTTGAATTTTCTATACTTTGATATATTTCATCATTACTTCTTAATTTTCAACCTTCTGAAGTTTTTCGTGGGCCTAATATTTTTCTAATAATTCGTTTTTCCAATATTTCTAGTTTGTCTAAATTATAATTCAATGCTAGACATTCACTTGCATATAGGCATTCTGGCTTCACTACTGTACTGTAATGCCTTATTTTCGCATTTCTAGATATGCACTTTTTATTGTAAATATCTTTAGTTATACCATATGCCCTTTCCATCTTAATAAATTTTAATCATTTATTTTCCCGGTTTTTTAAATAAAAACCCCCCTACTTTGAAAAATCTGACATGGTAACTGTAGACTTGTTTTGCTTCCTAATGGAAGCGTAGCTATTCACTAAGCTATACAATAAATAAACATTATAAATGAAGATAAAGTAAATATCAACTAAAGTGGTTTAACTTTGTCTGATAAAAATGTAAAGTAATGTTAAATAAATCTAATGGACGTTGATGGAATTCGTTTTTTTCTAACTTCACAATATTACTTTACTTGCACCACCATGTTCAAATAATTAGATGGCTTAAGACACACGTGAAGGATTTGAAGGATTCAGTTAATGTACCGACCACTACGCATCACACATGCAAGTTGAGCCTACTGGTTCGTGAATTTAAGTAACGCACAAGAGAGATTCATTTAACATCCGTTCTTAGCGCATCGAATCGTATCGTTCGAACACCTTACGCACTACTCGTAATCATTAAAGGCGATATTAATTTTTTAAGTAGTCGGTCGTGTTTTGTAAATAGCGATTTCAACAACAAAATTTTAATTTTGTTGTGTAATTGACAATCCTTATTTAATTTCATAAAATCGTCAGCAGAGACGATAAAACACAAAATACACTTATCCAAATCACACTTACGTAGCGCAACCCTCCATATATGAAGTGTGTCCGTAAAATTCCCGAACTGTGCCAACAGAGCGTCAGGCAGTCGCTACTAAAGGAATTTGTAATGTACTGCGACCTAGCGGCAGCATTGGGAAGCAGTCAAGCGAAAATGGCAACGTAATACTTTTAATATGTTTAACATTTTCATTGGCAACGAATTAACGTGATATCTTGTGTCGAATTGGGGAAATCCTCAACGAAAACATATGAAATGTTACAAACACCGTATGGGAATGAGGTTTTAAGCCAGACTCAGATGTACACAGCGCAATAACCTGTTACAAGCAACGACAGCACAAAAGTTATGAAGTTTAGTAAATGTTAGTTAAAAAACAAACAAACAATCAAATAAATACCTCACACCAATTAGTCCCTGCCAGTTTTGACACGCCGCGTCGAGTGCTGTGCGTACACTTCAAAGGTGTGATGCAAAAAGTCAACATACCACGCCTCTACTCCAAATCTACAGAGTGTAATTCTATACCTGCAAGTTTTTAATGCCACGTGATAATTCCATGCATATTGTAACAATAACTAACGGGACGTATATTATTATGCCGCACGTTCGATGCGTCAATTTGTACCAATAACTTTTCTTTAGTATAATGTGAATTCGTTTACGGTTGTTGTTCACTATTCCCGCCGTTCGCTCTCGCCTCGGCGATCAAAACCCGTGACGTAACGCGGAGCTGCCAACTGTCGCTCCGTCCGCTTTGCTGTGCTGTCGTATTTTTTAATTTTAACAGTAATAATAATGCAAAATAAAACCAAACAGATGTACTCTTTCAATCAATCTTTATTCAATTGAAGTATTGATCAATTACGTTTCTCGTTTTTTCTTTGTTTTAAATACAAATTGTGACAAATTATGTCGTCTTTGTTAATAAGTTGGTAGTAACTAAATAGCTGTACTGGAATCAACCAAGACAATGATGCTCGTTGTTTTATTTCTATTAAATAAAATAATCTCAGGGCGTATTCGGTTCGAATATTATGGTTAAACAATTAATACAACTCTTAAAATCAAAATACAAACTTTACAAGATAAGGATATAAAAGGGTTTTGATGTTTATAGTGCAAACTAGTAGTCGTGTATGTGTTGTTCACAGTTATAGGTTATGAACAGTTTTAGATATTTATTAGGTGTCTTTCAGGTTTTGTGGTATTCAAAAGGTGTAATAATTAATTTGTGTTACCTTCACGTGTTCTTTAGTGTTGGTGTATTATATTGTATGTGGTTTTTTATTGTTTAGTTTTCTAAGTGGTTTGTGTGCTCGTATGTGGGTTATGTTGTTAATTAAGGTTATAAAATTATTCAGATTCACCCAGATCCTCTTCTTTTTTTCGTTCAGGACGAAGATGGGGTCCAAATCTTCTTTAATTCTTCCTCCGGGATTCGAATTCTTGCGAATTGGTGTCTGGTTGTTCTTGGGTTCCTATAATGTTCTTCAATAACTGTCCTGATTCGTTTTACTATGTTTGGTTTAGGTTTACTCTGTTTAAAATATAATTAGTTAAGACGTTTTAAAAACGCGTCTGTCTTCAATGATGGTTGTTAAAGAAGTCCTATTTTATTTATTTGAATTTTCGGTTGCTAAGGTAAAACTTGAAATCTGGTTGGTTGATTCAGATATACATTGTCATACAACTTCATTGTTTTATTGCATGAACTTGGCCAAAACTTTTAAATTAGTATAACTCTGTTATACTAATTGGGTATTTAAAACTAATAGCATCATTATTTTGGTTTTAACATTTGTGACACATAGACACCAAACATGCCTATTTTTGCTTAAGAAATTCTGATGTTACATTTTTGCTATTTGAATTTTCTTAAATAATTTAAAACTGATTATTTCGATTCCATATTTACTGTGTATACTATTAATTATAAACCTATCCATATTACAACATTTGTTTTATAAAATTCTAAATGTATTTCCTAAAATTTACAAAATTCCAAAGTTTTTTAGGCCTAGGTCTTGACATGTTAAATTTCTATTTTCTGTTATTGTAACACCTATTAACTACGCAACTACCATCAAAACTACTCCCTATAACTCTATTAGTATTATTATTTAAAATTACAACAATAATTATTACTGGAACATAATAAAAAAAACATAATTCACATTTTGTGATCAAATAATCTGTATATGCCTGGTTACATAAATCCTGCATAAGACATATCATCCACTCATTACTTAACAAAACTATAAATAACATAAACACAACTTTATTCTTACTTTTGAACATTTAAATAAAAAGTTTAATCATTTAAAGTAGTTCAGCCATTGCTGTACTAGGTACTTTTACTGTTTTTCCATCTTATATACATTTGATAATTATTATTTGATTGTACAGTATTTATTTTATAACATTAGGTCCACCATTATTCACACTATTAATTATATGTTTCCATGTATCTATAATGATTGTGTTCTTGTATTATTCAATTATATTGGTTAGTTAACATTTTGGTATTATATTATTTTACATTCTATAGTATTTGGGCCTATTATCCCTCAATTTGTATTTTGATTATTATTATATTATATGATACTTTTAACAAAACAATTTGTTTACTGATGGTAATGGTCCGTAATGCTGTCTGGCTTTGTAAGTATTATTATTGTAATTATTTGGATTTTATCTCATCATCACTTGTATGATGTATTGGGTATTTTACATCACTTTACCTAAACATTAATTTGGGTATGGTCAGTTATAGTCTAAGTCAGTTTAAATTTGTCATTTGTTCATCTTCACTATCATTTTTAAAAGATATGTTTCTTCTTGTTAAGTTTCTTATCCATGATCTTCATTAAATCTGGTATGATATCAAGCTATGCCAAATGTAATGTTACAATATTAGTTGGAAAGTTTTAGTAACGCGCCAGCTGGTAACATGGAATGTACAACTTGTGTACTTTATGACGGCCGCCAACCTTGGTGAAAGCAGTGTGCGCAGAACTCTGTTTTTTGTCTGTGTTACGGCACGTCTCACTGAGTGCATAAGTGTTGATGTGTTTTCAAAAACATTTACCGTGTAGGCCTGTATTTCACTTAATTATTTAATTTGTATCGTTACTAGTGTTTAGTTTGGGACTGTAACATGTGATAAATAATCTAATTACATTTTAATATCATTTAATATTGTCTGTGGTTGTGTTTTCAGACATCACGTTAAGTTAAACTGAATTTTATTTTGCTTAACTTATTGTTAATTTTACAGTACGTTTTAATTCATTACGTAATCAGAAAAATGCCTCCTATTAAATCGAAGTAGGTAAAAAGTTTGTGCATAGCCAAGCTCGGGAAGTCATTTCTAATGTATGTAAATTTATGGAAAGTGAAAAAAATGGAATTAGTATTCCACTAAAAAAGGTTCAAAAACGAATAGCGTCAGCAACAGGAGTTTCTGAAAGAACGATTCGCCGTATTAAAAGTGAGGGTATAACAACAGAAAATGAACAGTCACCACACTTTATAACCCCTCGTAAAGAAAGAAAGAGGAGTTCAACAAAATCTAATATTGATGATTTTGATAAATGTGTGATAAGACGAACAAATTACAATTTTACGACAACACAAAAAACATATCCTATGCTACGAAAACTTCATCAACTTCTGAAGTCTAGTGTGAACTTTCAAGGTACCTTATCATGTTTAAGGAAAGTTATTATATACTTAGGGTTTTAAGTGGAAGAAGATTAGAAATAATAGAAGTGTATTAAATGAACGTCAAGGATAAGGGTAAAAAGAATTGAATACCTTGGGAAAATAAAACAATTCAGGACAGAAAACCGGCCAATCGTTTACACAGATGAGACGTATATACACACGTCTCATGCAGTAAAAAATTCGTAGTACGACGAAAGTGATGAAGGCGCGAGTGAACCGTTAAATAAAGGAGACAGATTCATAGTAGTTCACGCGGGTACAGATCAAGGGTTCATCGATGGTGCCTTACTGGTTTTTAAATCGGGAAAGAAAACAGGTGATTATCATGGGGATATGAATAGCACAAATTTCGAGAAATGGGTAGTTGAAAAGCTAATTCCGGGATTACCAAAAAACTCAGTGTTAGTATTAGATAATGCACCATACCACAATTACCAATCTGAAAAATGTCCCACATCAAATTCTTCAAAAAGTGAGTTAATGCAGTGGTTATCTAATAAAAAATTCCTTTTACACCTAATATGTTTAAACCAGAGCTACATAAGTTAGTAAAAATGAATAAACCGTTAGAAAACCCCTATAAAATAGATAGTATTTTAGGAAATCAGGCCACACTGTTATTCGTCTACCTCCGTATCATCCTGACCTAAACCCTATAGAACTTATTTGGGCGCAACTTAAACACTCTGTTGCAAAAAATAACACCACTTTTGATAATAAAAACCAAATAGATTTAACTAGGCAAGCATGCCAATCAATAGAAAAACAACAATGGACATCAGTGTGTGAACATGTAATTAAAATTGAAGACGAATATTTGGAAAGAGAAGGATTAATAGACGAAATGCAAGATAGGCTTGTAATTAACTTAGACGAAGATGATGATGACGATGACGATGATGATGACCTATCAAGCGCTGAATCTTCTTCAGATGATGGCAGCTATATCTCCGGTGTTGAAGCAATTTTGGACAGAGAAACATCGCCGGACTTGGAGAATGATACTGAATTCCCAGTTCATTCTGACTTCGTATATACTTCTTTATAAGTCGGTAAGTTACTTACATTCATTACTTACATATTAATTTTAAAATTTGTATTAATAATTGTATTAAATGCAAGAAAAATTAATTGCCTCGATTTTTTGATATTTTATATAAAATATGCATATTTTTATGCGTGGTTACCCACTTTTTTCGTTTAGGTCCTATTTTAGCAGCACTTGCATAAAGCATATTTATGGTCATTTTAGATTTATATTTCTCTATTTCTTCTATTAGTATTCCACTTGCTTGCTTTACACTAGTAATTATTTATTATTTACATTATGTAACAAATAACATTGTTGTGGTATTACAAATACATATTTGATACAATTTCGAGTAATACTGAATAGAATTATAAATAGTAGTTAGTTGAATGAAATCCGGAAATGTCAACGATGTGTAAAACCCGAGTTGCAATAATTAAATAGTTAAGGGCACCCATACAGCCGGCTGTAGCAACAGTAAGACGGATGTTTTTGAAGTGAAGTGTTACAACTGAACACACTGAGTCTCCCCACTACCCCCACTTTTTGTGCAGCTATGGAGAGGCCACCGTAAAGTAACGTGATTGTAACAGACCCTATGGTTCTCGGATTGAATTTGTTGGTGTTACCCTGACGTTTTCAAGAATTTGAATTTGATCAGTGTAGTTATACGAGGTAGTTCCAAAAGTAAGTACCGTACATGTGAAATTTGATTAAAGGGCTATGAATTTTTTGCGCCCTGTAGGAACACTTAGTTCCAAAATTGAAATATGATTAAAAATACTTACATTACATAGGCTACCAATATGAAGGTTATTTGTTGCTTAGTTTATCAGCATAATCGTCAACCGGTTTAAACATTTCTCCCAACATGACAGTAATTTTAATATACCCTCTTCACAGAGATTTACATCCACATTTGTGAAATGCTCTATTGTCTTACCTTTCACTTCTTCTGAGATGAAAATCGTCTTTCTGAAAAACGTTCCTTAAGCTTCCTGAACAAGTGGAAATCACAGGAAGACAGGTTGGGGGCCATAAGGTGCACTGTGGGTACACTGTGGGGAGTTGCACTGTCATGAGAAAGCTTTACACCTCGGATCATCATTCCAATACGTTTTATGACAAATGGCTTTCCATAATTTGTGTAAAGTTTCAATGTAACGATCATCATTAATTGTTAGTCCTTTCTGAATGCCAACAACAATCCTTTCCTGTCCCAGAACAAAGTCGCCATAACTTTCCGAGCACAAGTTGGTTGGTATTTTTGCAACTATATTGGGGGTCGTAGATGTTTCCACATCATTGTGTCCCTTTTGTTTCTGGGGTATTGCCACGTTTTATTCCCAGTGACAATACTGTCGAGAAATTCCGGTTCTTCCCGGTAATGCAACAGGTTGTTCAATGACGCGTCCATTCGTTATGCGTTGTGTTGTTCAATCAGTTCTTTGGCCATCCATCGGGCTGAAACTTACCGATAACCCAGAGCATTGTCAACAATCCGATGAACAGAAGTTTTCGTTAGATTAAGTGCGTATGGAATATTCTGTAGTTTATTGCGATGATTGGTTACCAAACGTTCGACGTTCATTTTCAGCAATGGGTGCAGTTTGAGGTCTTCCTGCGTGTTCTTCATCTAACAATCCTCCTTTTTTTAACTTATTACACTACACTGACACTAGTTTATGCGAAATTACATTCTCTCCGTACTATTCAACAAATTTCCATGGGTTTCTGTTGGATTCTTTCGTTCTGCGTTCAGAAATCGAACAACTGCTCTGTCTTCGACACTGGACGGGTCTCAATCAGAGGCATTTTTAAAACTGATTGACGTAACCTCACGGAAACGAGAATAGTAGGCAACCACTGTCATCTGCATTAGATATGTCTAAATCTTGCAATCAAACATTGACTGTACAAAGATCAGTTTAAATACAAAAACGGCATTACGCAGTAACAAATGTAAAACAAAAATCTTTGTTACGTTCTCGATAGTAAGTATAAAATACTAAAGATAACATTCATTGGTTTAAAACAAAGATCGTTAGGTTGGAAACGTCATTGCCCTATTAGATAAAAAAAAAAAATGATTTGTTCGTAATTTTCAACTCACTGATATCAAATTAAATTAATTCCTTAAACATAAGTTCCCTATTAGTATTTTGTTTGTTTGTATAGATTATTAAATAGAAAAACATACAATTAAAAAATACATACAATAATTCCTGTATTTTACATTTAATAGTGTAGTTGGTGTGAGCAAATTTTGAGGAAGTCCGGGGCCATCCTGGCCCCTCCGTGGCGCCGCCCATGTCCCAGACGATTGCCTTTTCTCGAAATTTTCAGCTAGGTGTACAGTAGTTCATTGATAAGATTTCAGTTGGCTCCTTATCTCTACCTGCTAGAATAGTGTTTCAAAAAAACATACCAATTTATAACACATTAAACACTGTCCGACAAACCCAGTTTAGCTATTTCCGTTCGAAATAATTTTGTCTGTAATCTCAGAAACTATTACGGTGGTAACGTGACCCTCGGGACATTTTCCAGTAAAAACGTGAAACAGCTTTGACAGGTTCGTGAAAAATAAAATTAATGAGTATTTAAATAGCGCGGTATCATAGCAATCGGTTAAAATTGAAACTTTTAAAATTGTCGGGAAAGTAAGACCGAAGTACTTGTAAGTTGATTAAGTAGATAAATACAAATAAAAATATTAACAGCCGATAACAAAATGGTCAGACAGTATAAGAGAGAGATGCCTGCTGATTGCCTCTCCGCCCAGCCATCTCTTTCGTCCGAAGTCGGTAACTGTAACGTTTTCCAGTCACCCGCCGTCACTGGAACCCCACTACTTGAGCTCACGTGCGGTTTCACGTAAAACATATGTTGTAGAAAATTAACGTTTAAATTAGCATAAGTGAGAAATCTGTAAGCAGCCGATATGTGAAAAGCGTGCAAACAAGTTCTCCGTTGAAGAAGAGGAAAGCCAAAATTGGGTCTTGACCTTGTAAGTGAAATCGAAACATCTGTGCTAACCTGGAAGACGATTCAAGCAGCACTGTGGAGTGGATTTTATCTGGACTGGACAAACTATAATAAGGTACTGAATAATAATTATTAAAATATAATAATCATACAAATATTACCACTACTGTCATTATTTACTGTTATTACTTATCACTTGAAACAAATTTGTTGATTTTAATGTTCTTCAGCACACATTTTTTAAGAAAATAAATTTCCTTAATAACCTATCCACATTTCGCTGTGCATTATATATGTGAGTTTTCTGTGTTTGACTATCCATTCTGACTCCTATATATTTGTATTGTTATGACGGTCTCGTTGATCGTCATATGGTACAGTGGAAAACAAAATACAAGACACCAATTACGTCACTAATCACCAGCTTTAATTATCACAATTAAAGAGTTTGTAATTAACAAGACAGTCTCTTACAAAAAAATCAAATAAAAATTGTTCACTCACAATAAAAATATTAACTGATATAAAACACAACTGTATTACAATTGTACCACACAATTATAAAACACGTAATACTTTGCCACAATACTTCAAACCGCACTGTATAAATCGCCACTTAAACGCACTGTATAATCACTCTGTAATCGCCCGGCAATAACTCTGAACTATAATACTACGAACCGCATTCCAATAAATCGCAACTCAAACCGAAATGAACGTCGCTGAGTACTTGTATTTATACCCCGCCGAAATACCAGAATATTCCATACTACGCATTAACAATAGAGGAAAAACATTAAAGCGTAATTCATTGCGCCCTTGACACAGTGCGCGCGGTTTCTGTCACAGTCTAGCAAATGCGTTGAGAATCACATACGCACACACATTACATCCGGATTCCTCTGGAACATTCGATAAACATGTAGACTGCTCTGAAATGTCGTAACAGTATTTATATGTTCTAATTCAGTACAACCACAATTTGTTACTGTATTACATTGGTCAGTATGAAATTTTATGGGAACTGGGAAAAGACTTGTGTCCTAGTAAATCAAATAACACATATTTTGTTTTCTGAACATGTAGAAACATTTTATTTTACCCAACCAAGATTTAATTTTTTTATATCCCGACATTTTCAATCCTCACACATTGTTTCCTCTAAAACCACTCACCTGCTAAACCCTGCATTCTGTAATAATTCAACTTTTTTAGTAGAATTTGTTAGTCCACAGGATGCTTTGCTAAAATCTAAGAAAAGTCCACATGCCACCTGCCTATCACTAATAGCTGGATAAACGATTGGCAAAAATTGTAATAGATTTTGTAATTCCTTTTGTGACCCCATAATCCGTACCTACTGATGGCTTTAGACGTCTCATTTCCACTGTCACAATTCTTCCCACTTCACCTGTTGCGAATGTGTAGGCCTCTGGTTCGTATAGTAAAGCTGCGATAGCCATCATGTTATACAAGTCCAAATTTAATATTGGTTTTTTCTAATTACATTTAAAAAAATATGTTTTTCTTGGATTTTGTTGTCCATGACGTTAATTAACTAAATATAATTAATTCACTACCAACTCAGAACACAAAGTTTTTTATAGGTGAAAACATAAAAGTTTTACCTCATAACCTGAACCAGTTTTCGCTTTTAAAAAGCTTCCAATTGAGGCTTTTTAAAAGTGAAAACCGGTTCAGGTTATAAGGTAAAACGTTTACATTTTCACCTATAAAAAACTTTGTGTTCCGAGTCAGTACTGAATTAATTATATTTATGTAAATATGTTTTATTGCACCTATAAGCTGTTGAAACCACTGTAATTTTGTACCATGATGATTAAATTTGATATATGACACATTACAGTCTAAGTAACTAACAGTGTTTATTTGTTCCAAGGTTTCAATTGTCAACCTCTAACACAGGAACGCTGTTATTTATGAAACATAATACATTCACTTACTAATCAGCTCAACAACTATAAATGATTTTTTTATGCAGTTAGGTAAACTTAGATTTTATACAAATATAACACAAGAATGCTCAGTAATTAGATTAAATAATGCAGAACTGAATACTTTCATTTAACTATGCTGTCCAATTCAAAAAAACTGGGCAATAGTGAAAATCTGCATTGCAGCAAAAAAGTTAATTTAAGCCATCCGACTTTAAAAAATTGTTAAAGAAAAGTCCATTAGTGAAGAGTCCATTGTTAAAGAAAGTGAAGAGTAGCATAAGATGTGTAGTTTGTAAAAAATATTAAGAAGGTTAACAATACTGAAGAACACTTTACAGGTTAACATCTAATAACGTAATTATATAGACATGTTTAAAATATTTTAAATACATAAAAATATATAATAAAAATTAAAAAATAATAGAATCTTAAAAACCCTAATACATGCGCATGCCAGACCCATCTCACTTCCAAATTTATTTAAGCCCAAAACATAAACCAAGCTATGAAGGGATGAATGACTAAGGACCAAACTGTTATCAGAATTAAGTTCTTACAATTAGGTGTAGAATTAAGACAACTGAGGCTTCCCGTATGAGTATTATATATTGTCCTGTATAGTGTAAATTTAATGCATGTGATAGAAACAATTTATAGATACTTCCCACAATGTAAACAATAAAAACACACTGTTTAAAACAACACTGTAAAAGATTAAATAATATTTTAATTTACAGTAAATAATATTTATTTTAATAAATACATTTATTTATTTTACACTGTAGGCATTTTAATAAATACATTATTTAAGAAACAAAGATAATAAACGTATTGTTTATTACAATGACGTCCATTTTCCCTTACATTATTCAAGATATACATACAAGTGTGTTTACAGGATGGTCTAAGTAAGAGTATTAGAAAATGGGGTTAAAAAGCACCAGATCCCATTTGCATTTATACCATTTGCAGTTTGCTAACAACCACGTTATCATTGTGCAAGACAGGGAGAATGTTCCTGTCTTGTGCACAAATTATGTGCAACAAATTAGTGGAGGAATACAAAGAATGGGGTTTGAATGTCAATTTATGTAAAACCAAGTACATGGCGACTGACCTAGATAATTTATATATTGTTAGAAATTTGATTAAAAGTTGGAAAGCTTTTGTAATTTAGGGAGTGAATAATGTAACTGGGTGGATCATCTAATATGGATGTAAGGAAAAGCAATTGTGAAGGCTGAAGAGCAGTAGGAATGCTAAATTTGATTTTATGGAGTAATAATATAATAAATAGAAGCAAAGCAATGATCTACATGACAATTGTTGAAAGTATAATGTTATATGTAGCAGAAATGTGGGCGATGAACATACATCAGAAGAGGTTGCTATCAACAGAGATGGATTAGTGGCGAAGAGCAGCCAGAAGATCCAGAATGGAAAGAGTGAGGAATGGAACAATCAGACAATTAATAGAAGTGGAAAACATGGTTGTGAAAGTGATAGAACAAAACAGATTGATGTGGTATGGACATCTCAGAAGAATGAAGAAAGTCAGAATCCACAAAACAGTGACAGAATGGGAGCCAGAGGGAAGAAGAAGGAAGGAAAAGCCCCGGAAAAATGGATTGATTGTATACAGAAGGATATAGACAAATGCGCCCTTTAATTAGAAGATGCTGAAGACTGAGATAAGTGGAGAACTATGATCAAATAGAATGACTGAGCATATTAGATCTCTGGCTCCTCTGATCCAGTCTTTGCTAGATTCACTCCGAGATACGTGAAATTGTCCACCACTTCAACTGTGTCCTCCTCTATCTCAATGTTGTTATGAACCTGGTCCCTTCTTGTTTGGATAAGCATTTTTGTTTTATCTATATTTATGACTAGCCCAACTTCCTTGGCTTTGTTTTTAAGCTCCATAAATATTTCTTTAGCTGCTGCAATCCGTCTTGACATGATGTTAATGTCATCTGCACGTGCGGCTATCTGTACAGTTTTATTTGTTAACAGATTGGAGCTATTTATTGATAACACTCTAATTACATACTCCAATGCAATATTAAATAGCGTTGGGGCTAACCCATCTCCTTGCTTTAGTCCTCGTGTGATATTTATGGGTTCAGTTAGTTGGCTATCCACTTTTACTTGGGCTTCAGTCTGCTGCATGGTCACTTGCGTTAATCTTACCAGCTTCCCTGGTATTCCAAACTCATGCATTATGGCATAGAGTTTGTCTCTATTAATAGAATCATATGCTTGCCTAAAGTCCACAAAAATTTGGTACACATCACGTTTCCATCAGCATCTTAGTATCTGTTTTAACGAGAAGAGTTGGTCGATTGTAGACCTTCCAGGTCCGAATCCATCTTGGTATTCCCGTATTATATTTTCTGCCATCATTTAGGTCTGGGAATATGCACAGAGAAACAAAAATGGAAATATATAGGACTGTCATCAGACTGGTGTTATGCTATGGGTGTGAGGCATGGACAATCGCACAGAAAACAGCCGACATAGTAGACACCTTTGAAATTAAAATCCTCAGATGCATTATAGTCCCAATACAAGAAAATGGCTCATGGAGACTGAGATACAACAATGAACTGTTTCAAATATATAAAGGGATACCAGTCTCAAAATTTATAAGAATGCAAAGATTGCATTGGGCCGGACATGTTATGAGAATGGAGGATGGCGGGAACCCCAAAAGGGCTCTGCAGGGTACATGGGAGGGAACGAGATCTAGAGGCAGACCGAGGAAGTGGTAGGAAGATGGCGTTGCAGAGGACATGAGGGACATGGGGATAAGAAACTGGAGGAAGGCTGTAATGGATAGAGTAGATTGGAGGCGGAGATTGGTGGAGGCCAGGGCCTGACTTGGGCTGTAGGAGGAGGAGGAGGAGCGTATTGGAAATTCCTTGTATATATGTTTAATGTATAATGTAATATGTTTAAGGTGGTGAATATGTAATATATGCAAGTTGTCCTTGTAGTATAGGAAAAACCATCAGCATTGAGTAAATTCTCTAAAATAGATTTAAGAAACACATGGTCTAGAACGAAAAATTATATATATAGACCTATACAGGGTTTTTACAGCTCCTCCTGCCTTTTTCCTCCCAGCCATAGTCTCTATGTTTCCATTCCCTGTCTTTCCATTGTCTCATTGACTTCACTGCTCCAGGACTTTCGATGCTTCCCTCTCTTGACCCTTCTCTTTTAACCCTTGTTGAAGTCTCCATCTATCATCTCCAGCTACAGCGATCGTAAGTAGGTGTGCAAGGTATACATTGCACACAGGTGGCAAAACACATCAACATCAATGTGTAAAAATGGTATGTTTTACCCATTTGATCTCAACTTTGTAATGTATGTCAAAGTTTTCCAATAACATCCATATTACGTATTTCTCTTATAATACACAAACTTGTATGAACTTCATCGAACGTATCAAAAATGACTCCAAACCCCCAGAAAATTCAATGGATCTGAAAAACAACTACAAAGTAGAATTTTGTTTTACAAAGTCCAGAATCAGACCATATCCTCTTTGAAATTAAAAATAACCATTAATCTTTGAAATTAATTTTCGACCATATCAAAAATTAAAAAATTTATAATGTGTTTAGATTTTGCAGTAGTAATTTGTTACCCAAAATATGAAGTTCAGTAGAGATATAAACTAAAAACGATTCCCAAGTTGACCCAGATATCGATGGAACGGATTTGTTTAATGAACTGAATGCTATAAAACTGAATTTCTGCCAAAATCCGCTGAACGCAGATAAATATAGCATAAATAGAGCATTTTTCAGTACCTTTTCCAAAAACTTGTTCTCAACATTCCTAAATAATAATTATAAATAATAAATAATAATTCCTAAAACAGAGTTAAAAATACTATTAATGATATCAGTTGCCGCTGGTGGAGATCATTCAAGAAGTAAAAAAGTAATAAAATGTGGTGTCCACCATGGTTTAGAGACACTGAGACAGAAAGATAGGGGGGTGACAAATTCAAGATTGTATGCAGACTCACAAATGCCTAACTAAAGTCTGTCCTGTCTCCAGGTCTTCTTACATGGCCAGTCTTTCACTTCATTATAACTGAGCATATTTCTTTCAACCTTCATTCTCCTTCTTATTTCATCGTTGGTGATTCTATCCATTCTTGAAAGTCTACAGAGTCCAATTCCTTTGCTATTATTTTCCCTTTACACTATTTGCTAATGATGCAGTTTTATTATACTATACACCATAGTACTGAATACCAATGTTTTGGTATGTCTTGTAGTATGTTTACCCCAGAGTATAGAATTGGTCTGTACAATCCACATCTTTGTTTACTGCAATCTGTGGTTTATATCTTCTTCTATTATCCCATGCTTCATTAGCATAAAACCCAAGTACTTACATTTTATTGTCCCTTTAACTTTTTGTACATCAGCCACTTCCAGACTCTATACCTCCTTCCCATTATTGCTATATACCTATTTTTACCAAACTTTATTTTGTGCCCATTCCCAAACATTATATGCTTCTTGTATTGAAAATTATTTAATGACAAAAAGTATTTAGCGCAGAGTGTGGCTGGAAGACTATTCAAGAAAAAGGTTAAATTGTTCTTAGAATAATTTAAATTATAATGCAATAGAACTGCATAGCAGGAGCAGTTATCTTAAATGGACCAGCTTAGAATTGTTGCATACTGACAATCTCATGGAGTTAGACTTGTGAGATCACTCGAAGGAAGCAGATGTGTCCACCTAAATCGTTTGAGATTTTTGGCAGAGTCATATGTGTACAAACTATTGTAAGTAACATGAGAGCCTAGAGACAATCCTATTGTAGTACAGAACTTGAATATAGCACAACCAAGCACGTTTTTCAATGGGAAGACGTGTGACATGAGAACACTGTTGAGGGAAACATATATAAAACCTATTTAAAAATCTTACAGAAAAATTGATTTTAAATCAACATGTAATCAAGACAATAATTCATTTTTCACACAGTAAGTTTTTTTATATTTGAAAAATTAGTCAATCGTTCACTTAATTTGTTTTTATACATGTGCTTAAAAAATTACTTAGATTTTTTAGATTATTAGATTTTAGATTAGATTTATTAGATTTTTCTTTGTTTAATTTTATTCAAAGGGCAGTACACTTTGGTTAAAGTCAAACTGACCCAAAGAAGACTAATTCTTTTGTTTCTTCCATTTTTATACAATTGTTTTATATATTGAGTAGTACCACTAATACTGTAAATGTATTAACCACAAAACTGAATTGTACGTTGCAAATTATTCTGTAAGAAAAACACTCAACCAGTCACATCGCAATGCGTGCGCGCGCGCGTGCGCGTGTGTGTGTGTGTGTGTGTGATACGTTGTGCGGATAATAAAAAATAATGGCAACATAATACGATATACAAAAATCATAGAATAAGATAGTAAAATAGATAACTTACACATGCTGTGTTAATTTGGATCACTTTACAGGAATTTATCTGTTCAGGGACAAAACTGGGTTGTATTTCATTTGGGGCTAGGTTTGGGTCCCCTCCCTCAAAAAAACCTGTGCCCATCCTTCCACAATTTTGTCTCTGCATAGAAAAACTCAAAAGATCCTTCAGTTATGGTTAGGATAATATTAATAATAATAAATTATCAAAGTCAAATAGAGAGCTATAAAATAAAATTTAAAAAAGTATGACAAAATAATGTATAATACAGCAGATAAGATATTGGTGAAGTAATCGTAAGAATTACAGGTTTATTTTACAAAATAAACTTTATAAAATTTAAAAAAAATTAAGTTAAACCAACAGAATTAAAGAGCCTCCAGGTGGTCTAGTGGCTAGCGTGGGCGATTGATGCGCTCATGGTCCTGGGTTCAATTCCCAGCGGAGGCTCCATACGGCGTGCACTCGGCATCGTGAGGCAGAACTGAGTAGCCGACTGAGATAACAGCAGTGCCTCCTGGCTGTGAAAACCGCAACTGGCAGCTGGCGGCACGTTGTACTAGCCATGCAACCGTCACACTAAAACACAAAACCCGCGCAGTATGCCTTACCGCGGAATAGAATTAAAAGTTCAACTTAAAGAAAATAAAGTGTTAGACAGTTACATCATTTGCAGGTACCACTAAAGTGAAATAACGTAACTTACATAAAGTGTTTTGGTGCAGTGTCAACTTAAACAGTCACAATACGGTTAATGAGTTTAACCAGGAAAGTAAGAGTAAAAGTTGGTTTGAGAATAGATGTGGAAACATCAAACACAATGTGGACTACCCAGTTGAAGGGGTAAAATTGATATTAAACATCATTACAGCTGCAAATAAAGTGAAACGTGTTGGCAAAAGAAAAGAAACAAGGAGATGAAATGTCTTCTTCATGAATTACTTTATGAAGAGAGCAGATTGATTTTGAAAATATGAGTAATTTTCTAAAGAAAAATCAAAACTGCCCCTTTGGGTTTAAAAAAGAATCTTCAATGGTTTACAGATAAACCATTATGATTCTGACCAAGAGAATCATATAAAATTCAGATTCTACAGATAGAAGAAGAAAGGAAGAGCAACGAGAACCAGCAAAAATTCTAAATTGTATTTATTTAACGTAGAATAAATACTTTCATTTATATGAATTAAAACAATCAAATAGACAATTATTTTACCTTTTATTGTATTCATACAAGTTTATAATATAATAAAATGGCAATAATATAAAATGTAGGGTATACTTGTGGCTAGGAAACATACTGCTGTCACAAAGGTTCTTAAGAGATGTTGGTCCTTACATTCGAAGACTTGATGGCAAGATGGAGATTTTTTGCAAGCTGAAAGCATAAACTAGTTAACTATTGTGGAACAATGAACCAGCTAAAATTTGCTACAGAGAGAAATCACTGAAGAATGGAGACACATCTCCTTAGCAGAAGGTATTCTAATGACAACGGAAAAAGTGTGTGTGTGTGTGTGTGTGTGTGTGTGTTAACAGTGCAATATATTTTGATGATTGTTGCATGGAGCGCTGTATTGTACAGTGGAAACAGAATAACTTACACCAAATGAAGTTACTAATTACAATTAGAATTAAACAGCCGTTCAAATTCAACAGTTCTTCAAGCTATAGAATGTCCAACACACAGCAATAAATGTTATCTTATTACAGTTTTGCACTAAGTAACACAATACCACAAGGCTAATGTTGTTGGTCAAAAACTGAAACTCCGCTACTAAATTTAGTAATTAGGCTATACCCCGGCTGTTGCACAGTAGTGGACACAGCAAGCCTGGATAGTCGGCCAACATCTGGAAGGGGCATCCTGAATGATCTAGAGCAGTGCTTCCAAACTTTTCAGTCCGCAGACCCCCTCCCAAATCATTAAAAATTTCACAGGCCCCGTCTGAGTTCTGAAATAAAAGAAACAGTAAAAATGGTACAAACTCTTATATTTTAATTAAAATATATTAAAATCAAAATTATCTTAACTTGCAAAATTATACTATTGTTACGATGTTCTACTCGGTCGTTGTATGGTACAGTGGAAAACAAAATACATAAAAGACACCAATTACATCACTAATCACCAGATTTAATTATCACACTTAAGCAGTTTATAATTAACTCATACAATATTTCCAGTTAGATTTGTCCACACGCAATAACAAGTCTATTAATAGAGTTTCACACAATTATTAACATAATACTACTTTACTTCGACAAACACTCAATCCGCACTAGCAAAAATCGCTCACATAACTCAACTGACAACGCGGCTGCTATGGCTTTATATAAGTCATGCTGAGGTCCAGTACACCTTTCCCTCCTTACTGCACGCCGGCAGCTTAATGCGTATCTCAAGTGTTCCTGGAACTCACTAGAACCACCTACTTGAATGACGCAACACCTGCCACACTGGCCGGGGGGAGTGGAGCATCTTCTCAGCTGTTCTACGCAGTTCGATACCATACTCAACAAAAACATCAAGCATAATTTACTGTGAACAATGAAGCAGCTTTTGAACAATTATGTCTGCAATATTGTTTTTAATGTCTAATAACAATTTCAGTATTAAGTCCCTCTCAGCATCAAGTTTATTCCTTAACTTTGACTTTAACTACATGAGCTGGGAAAATGCAGTCCACACAGATAAGTAGAGGGAAACACAGTTAAACACTTCAAAGTTTTTTTGCGAATTCAGGATAGTCAGTCACTACGTATAACCAGAAGTCAGCTAGCTGTAATTGCGAAAACTGTAATTTTCATGAACTTTCAGTTGAAAGTTTTACCAATGTATCTTCTTCCTGTAGTGTGAGAGAGAGGTTAGTTGACAGCCCATCAGCAAATGGATTCCTTATTCACATGTCACTATCATCCATCACTGGAAAATATTCCCTTAGCTGCAAGTTCAGTTGCTCCAAGTGAGACTTAATAACGTTGAGGATCTCCTTTGGAACTCTTTCACCAGACATCTGGACAAATTTTGCCATGAATGTGTATTTTTCAAAGATTTCAGAGTTTAATCTCTGAGTTTAAGCTTCAATTTTGTTATCATTCCCTCCGTTTTATCTCGAACTTGGAAAACAGTGATCCTAGATCCCTGCAGGCTTAAAGTGACTGCATTCAGATGACTGAAGATATCAACAAGACATGATAGCTTCAAAATCCTGTTAAAGTCTTTAAGGTTGAAGGTGGAATCAAATAAAAAGAGCTTTACTTCATCCCTCAGTCAAAAAAAAAAAAAAATGTTTTGTATCTTCAACTAATTGTTCTAAGATTTTAACATTTAGATTTTAGAGCACAAAATCGGAGACAATTATGGTATATTCTATTTTTTTCTTAAAAGTGTCCACGGACCCCACTTAGGAACCACTGATCTAGAGTGTTACACAATTCTGCCATGCACATTATCTGTGTAAATCATCATGTGGCCATATATGTTTCCTACATCCTCAGCACAACAATATGATTCCTACAAGAGGAACTGGGTATCTTTTCTCCTCTTAAGTCCACTCTAACCTTCACATGATAGAACTAAGCAAGTTGCATGATAATTTGGTTCTAATGTCAAGTACAAAATTAATTGGTCCCTAAGGCTGGTGAGAATAGTACTAATATGTTTCATCTATACTATAGATCTACTATAGGTTTAGGCTTTGGTGGATAGCATCAGAAAAATGAAAATTTTAAATAACTGGCCTGCAGGAGCAGAAATCATCCTCAGTGCTGGTGCTGATAAGCTCTCCATATCCACATCCAGCCGAATTACATAGGGACATAAATTTAAGGGATTCAGAGATAGAGATCAACAAACTTAAAATGTACAAAGTGGGCCAAAAGTAGGTATTTAATATATATAGCATATATTGTAACGTGATGTTTCCCTCTACATAAAGAATATACCCTAACCTAACTAATTATCTTATTCTAATAATGAAGAACAGAATAATAATTAAGTAAGAAACCTGTATAATGTAAAATATGTGTTAAATAGCAAAGTTGAGATGAACATGAAATAAAATAATAAGACCAAAATACCAAATATGATTATCTGGAACTTAATAATAAATAACTCTAGTAAACTGCATATGTAATGTTGTAAAAAATTGGTGAAAGCCTATACAGCAGAACTTAAGTGGTTTACCAATCAGGAAAATTTATAAACTAGATAAAATTTGAAGTAAAAGAAATAAAGAGTCAGAGAATAATCATATCTGAGTATGAATCAAGTCACTAAAACCATTCAGAGAATGATTAGTATTAAATTAGTGAATAATAACAGTTTTAACTGTATATAAAAGTGTTATAATGAAATTTAGGTTATTCACCATATGTCTATGTTAAAGCAAGACAAAGAAATAAAGAAGAAAGTAAGATAAATTGTTTCATGATAAAAAGGATGAACAACAAACAGAATAATAAATAAGACAAGTATAATTAACTATTGATGTTTAGGAACTAAGTAATAATGTAAATAGTAAGAAACTGCCTGAGACAAAAGCCTACATGTACTGGGTAGGAAAAATGATAACAATTTATGTAAATAAAACCTGTTCAATGGTATAGTATAGATTATAAAAGAATGTATGTTAGTAGAGTAAGAAGGTAATAATGAGAAATGTCAAGAGTTGACCAGGCATAATGTAAATAATAAGTTGTCAGCTTTGACAAACACTTCATACAGCTAATGTGGAAGTTTATAATGGACAGTACAAGGAAAAAAGCTTGTAGAGACGTATAAAATAAGTTGTAAAAGTTCAAGTAGATCATAAGTGATATTTAAGATTTGTTACTTTGTAGTAGAATTAAGTAATTTTAGTTTGAGAAAGGAATTAAGGTCCCAATGAGCATGGACATGATTAGGCTTAGATGGCAATACTAGATTTTTATAATAAATTGATGTTTATAATTATTATTACTACTGTTAAACCAGATAATGTTAAAGTAAAACCAATTATACAACTAAGAATTAAATGATGGAACAGAAAAATTAATATTTTATAAAGAATACTAGACTAAATCAATCTGTGAAAATTGTTATTTTACTATTACTGAACAGAACCATGCCTTAACAGGTCTCAAAATGATCAGCATAAAAAATACTGATTAATGGTAGAAATATATTTTTAATTGTGAGTAGCATAAGGAAGATATGTCAGTTTTAAGATTTTTTAATATATTTGATCAAAAAAGGGACGCTTAACTTGGCGTCTGTTGATTAGCATCAACCAGAAAACGGAATTTTTGTCATTAAAAACGAAAATGTTTAATGATTCAACCAATCAGAATCCTTCACGGGTCAGGTAAATTCACCCATAATGCAACGTCAACGCATCAGTCTTTCGCCGGTCATCATACTGTAAAGAACGCTTCCTCTGTGATACAAAAAATGTAAATAGTCTTGTCACCAAAGCCTTGATCCTGATTGAGGTTATGTGCAGTGTAAACAAACCAGTCTAACCTCCAAATGGGAATGTAACCCAACAGTGAACGTCAAGCATAGTGAAGTGCTCTTAATCATTAAAGGACATTACAGTGAATAATTAATAAAAGTGAATTATAACGAGAATATAAAGAAAAGGAAAGTATAGTGTTTATTTTGAGAATTAATAACAAACTTAATAATTAATGATCACGATCCCATAGTAACTTGTAATAAACACTTGTGAACTTATGTTTATATGATCATTGTAGATAAACACTAACACTAATAATATTATTACATGTGCAACTATAGTATTTTGTTTTAGTATTCAATGACTAATTAGGAAATAACTTAGTCAAATTAGGTTAACACCGACACCGGACACTGTCTGAATTACGAACTGTTCATCACTTTAGAATTTAACAGGGGTGGTTCGTTCTTAGGGCGCTAAGGCGCCCCCCCCCAGATTAAATCATATCATTAATCAACCCATTATCAGTACTTGTGGAAAGTCATTACATATTTCTTTAATACTTCGGACAAGAAAATATTTTTGTATTAGATAATAGCAGAAATGTTTTTGGAACAGCATGCATTACTGCGCTCTGACAATCGCGCCCATTTCTCAATTCCCCCACTCTATCCAAAGTTGAATGAAGTTGTAAGCTTAAATACGGCATTTAGACGGTCACTCGGCATGCTGGCTTCTGCGTCACGTTTAGCAGAACGCTCCCTGATTCACTCAGTAGGCCTACAACTAATCGCAGACTATTGATAATAATATGAGATTTGCTCTTTTTAGTGTTTATAGTTCCTCTGGCGTGGTCTGGAGTGCGGGCATTTTTTTAGGTTTAGGTTTTGAGTTTGTGTGTTTTTTTAATAGCTTCGCAAATAATTTAGGGAAATACTGTAGTGTCAAATTATTAGGTTTTGTTTTAACATTTAATCCAACATTTTAACATTCAGTGCAGGCCTGTAAAGCAATAACTTTTGCAAGATCAAAAAATTGAACTAAACTCATTAGGTAGGCCAACTCCTGAATTCTGCATGATGCAAACAGAAAATAAGAAAAGTGGGAATCGTGTTTTCAGATCGCAACTGCTTTTAAAAGATGCATACCAAAAAAATGACTGGATCTGGGTGGCTGCGACGTTCAGAAATCTTTGTTCTGTTTTCCATGTATTTTATTGTCTCCCAGAGACATTGGTGAACAATAATGTTGGATGCAGCACGAGAATAGGGGATGCAAAAGAAGTACGTGACATCATTATAACTCACATAAAAGATAGATTTACTTACACGGGTCACCTAGAAGCAGCTTCATTGATGTCCAGTGACTTATTTCCACTTTTTTCTACAAACTTTCCGGAAGAAAAATTCAAGCTAGTGATTCAGCTGGCATGAGGTGTGCACCTTGGAGCCTATACGTGTGCCTAATGTTGTGGTTTTCATTAATTTATTCAATGTGTGTTTTGGATTTTGATATTTTATAATGTTTAACGATTCATCCTCTATTGAGGTTTGAAGAGTATGTTTTTTACTCCTGAGGATGGGACAAGCTGTCCCGAAACATGTTGAGTCTAATATAACATCGCAAATATAAGAATTAAGCCTCTGACGGTGAGTAACGTTGTTTATTTGATTGTCATACAAGTGGCTTAGTACTATAAACAAACTTAATATTCTGAAAATTGTCATAACTATCCCCATGACAACTGCCAAACGTGAGCGCTGCTTTTCGACTCTGAAAAGACTAAAGACTTTCTGGAGAAATACAATGAAAAACGATAGACTGAATGCCCTTGCGATGTTATCTATCAACAAGAAATTGTTAAAGAAATGAAGGACTTTGATGCTAGAAAGTTCGTTGATTTAAAGGAAAGGCAAATGGACTTTGTATATAAATAAATGGTCTTTTTAAAGTGTAGGTATCATAAAAATAATATAATGTAAATATAGTATATTACTTTTTTTGTGGAAACAGCATAGATATTTTTGTGGACACTTTCGACAGTTTGTGGTTATGTTTATTAATAAAGCTGCTGACTCTCTACAAGAGATCACAATATTTGAGGTGAGATCAAATTTTTAAATAATCGTTGCATGCTGCAAGTGTTACTATTCTTATTTTATTAATGAATTATGTGATCAAATATTGGCGACATTTCCATTGTGCATTAACTTCAATATTGATAAATAATTAAGAAGCCTAAAGGCCGCACCCTCCAGCCTCTTAAGTCATGAGCCACCACTGGATTTTAAGTTATTGTTTCATAATATCTTATTTAATTTTAAATTGTAATGTTTTGTTCTTCAAAAAAGGCATTTTTTGTTAATTATTGTGGTCAAAAGAACTCATAAGGGTTATATTTCCAAAACATAAACATAGCCTACATCTCTGAGATTTTTGAACTCATGCTACCAACTGCTGAGCTATCGATACAACAAGCCTGGTTAATTCATATTATGAGCAATGTTCTTCATTTTAATGGTAGAAGAATAAAATTTTAAAAGAAAATAAAAGAAAAGAATAAAAGAACTGAAAAGAATTAATGGTGTATGACATATTATTTTATAATAATTAACATTTTAGAATCAACTTTGAACATTAGTGTTTACTTCATCTCCAGGAGAATAAGTTGGCAGCACTTATGTTGGCACAAACCGTGCTATTTAAACGAGTTAAATAGGTCAGTAAACTCAAATCAGATAAAGAGAATACATTAGATGAAACTCACAAATAATCATTCATACAAACTTTTAATATCTCAAGTAATTAAAAAATAAAATAAAAGGAATTTAGAACATCTTAGATCCATACCAGTGAGCACAGGGCATAATTCTAATTATTTTAATAAATTGACCAACCTATTTAATTTATAATTAATCTTCGTGAATCGTTTTAACCAACCGGAGACGAAGTAACCAGAAAATCATTTAATAAGAAAACCATTAATTAATAAAACCATTACCAGTAAGTAAAGACAATTACAACACAATAAATATATTTGTAATCATTATTACAAATTGGCGCCCAAGACATCAATGATTTTAACCAGGTAATCCCAAGTTTATTATATAAAGTAAGTAAAGATTGAATAGCGAGTGTTTCATAATTGGCACCAACAACGAGGGGCTTTAAATCCACAAAAATTAAATAAACAAGAGAGAGCGCATGTGTTACAATATTTTGCTAGATAAAGGTAATAGATAATGGTATTAAAGTATTAAATAATTACTTGTTTTATTATCATCATAACATTTAAATTGATTTTATGTAAAATTTGTTTATGATTCTTCCCAGATATTGGCGCTCTGACAGTACTCAGTTGTTTAGTTCTTTAAAATTATTTTAATCTCTTAACTGCTCATGCTTCCAATCTATCTGAAACGTTCTGACAGTTGGTTAAGCATGAGTTCACATAAGTGCAATCACCAGTCTGGGTTATCCTCCAGAAGACCATGTAACAGTCTTGAGAAGTACAGCTTTAAATTAAGTTTATCCATTATGTGTTGCAATGACATTTTCAGCAAGGCTATTTCCTGAACCTTTGTTTCATTTGGTCTAGGCTTTGGGAAGCAGCCTAACGCTGTTACTCATTTAGCACTACCCAGGTGGCACATGTAGCTTAAAGAATGCTATGGACGCGAGTAACTTTGCCACTCTTTAAGGAATGAAGCAGTCGCTAACAGATTGGAAATTGGTCATGACTATCTCTCAACACATCTCTACAAATTAAAAATTGTCCACTATAGAAGTGTACTGTGCAGGAGAGAAGACTCAAAAATGAACAAAAATCATCTATTGGAGTGTGTGAAGCTGAACTGGGAAGTACAAGAACTCAAAATTTATAGTGGTCTTTACTGGGAAGCCCCATACCAAATGGGTTAAATGTACCAAAGGGGAGCCATTGGAAAACAACAACAGAATTTCCTGAACCTTGCACTGGGTGCACTTTTTTGACTCTCATCTCATTTTCTTCCCTCGTAGATATCTAGTACGTCCAGATTTTAGTGCATTAGCCACTGAACCCGTTGTATCAGTTTGTCTCTGATGTGCTAAATTGTCAGGCGTGTTGGTGGGAAAGAATTAAATACTTCTACTCAAGCTGCGTCCACAGCTTGGCATTGTCAGTTTTCCAATACTGCTTCAAAATCCACTTTTTTGTTCTTTACTTAAGTTCTATGCCATCACTCACAATAGCTTTAAAAAAAATAATAATTACTGCATAACTGTAAACCTACTTTTGGTCCAGTCTGTAATTAGCATGTTAGCATGACCAGACATATTAAGTACAATAAGGACCATTACTGAGAACTTCTTACAATACCAAACACAGCATACATGAGCTACTGCCTTTCTAAATAGAACCCTACTGTAAAGAAATACATACAGTACATCACTTATCATTAAGTGCATCATTTACGTTAAGTGTTCCAAAAAATGTTTAAGTATTCACGTTTGGAAGAAAGAATTGCAAACAGAAGTTTAGTAAGTACACATGTGAACAGTAGCATATCTAAAATTTGGCCTGGGGGAGGAGGCGGTCTGGAATCAAGTTGGCTTTATACAAAAGAGAAAACAAGTGAAGATTAATCAACAGAAATATCTTTAATATGGCTGAAAAACATGCGATAACATCCTAAAATCAGTCCTATTGAAGTAAATGGGAATAACACAATAAAAATGTGCGTTATTGAAACATTGTTTATAAGATACTTAGTGATTGAATTGATTTTTCTATATTTAATATTTTAAACGTAAATGCTAATGCTGTGTAATAAACCTGTCAGCTAGTGTACACATTGCTGATAATAATAAAACTGCACAAAATTTACTAGATTAACAAAATTTGCCAATTTTTTTGACCCTCTAATGGTCCCGCTCACCCCTCCCCCCTGTAATGTGAACTATCTGTTAAAAATGTTCCAACACAGAACAATATTGTTACAACTGACATGTAATATTACCTTTGTCTAAAGAACCTAAACAAGAGACAAAGGTAAAAAGTTTTCAAACATTTTTTTTAGAATTATATTGTAGAAAACAGCTGACAATAGCACTACAAAGTATTATATGTAAATCAAGTATAACAAAATGTGTACACAAGTTTCCATAACCTAGTTTAGTTTACTTAGAAAAAATTATATGTTACATGTACAAAACAGTCTTTTTTTTTGTGAAAATCATTTCCAAAGACAATGAAAACTATACTGGCACTCGACATCCTATAAATTAGGCTTACATACAGAAAACACAAAACAATATTGTGATGAATTAACATTGACAGACTGTAAAGTCAGATTGTTAGTCACACAAAAGCACAGGACCTTTGACAGGTGTAAAGGTCCTTTTTGAGCCAAGGGCAGGATTATGATTTATACTGAGTGAATTATTTATAATGATCCCAATGAGAGTGAATGATGACAAGAGTATTAAAACTACATATTATCAAAGGTGTATGTGTATGTGTGAAGTTGCCATGTAAACAAATTTTACACATACACTATGGTATGCATGCATGCTGAAAGTGCTTAAAATTTTAATGTTTATCTTGAACAAGGCTTAGTAACAACCACCACTCATAGTTTCTGCAGTCATCAGTGGAACATTGAGCCAAGACATTGGTTCCCATTAAGAAGTTGTCAATGGAACATCAACAAAAGTGGTTGGGTCCCTTCCGTTGTTAAAAGTAACCATGGTATTCAGCTGCCTCAGCTGTCATTCTATCATTAGCCCCATGGAGACAACGAAAATTAGTGCACAGTTTATTTCAGGAACTGTAAAAACATAAATCTAGTTTTCTCATAATGAAAACAGACCAGAATCAGATAAGTAGATCTAAATTTGTGGGTTGATGAACTTTTTCACTCATGGACCTAAATTCGTGGGTGAATAACTGACAAGAAATCAGTGTTCTCCTGAGTATGTTTATTCAGTGCTCACAGAGTATGTCAAAGGGGTAAAAAAATTAATGACCTCTGAAAGCAGTGATTTTATTTTATTTGTTTGTCAGTATTAAAATTTACTTTTGAGTTGAGATACAAAATTTTAGTTGTAAATATGCCTTTTGTAACTTGTTTGAGAGTACTTAGTATTATGATGTAATCTTCAAAATTAGCAATATATGGGTTCATAAGATTTGTTGGCTTTACATAATTATTAAAAGTAATTATTCTGAATTAATTAATTAATTTAAAGGTATGCCTAAAAAAGAAAGTCACTGTTAGTAATTGCAAGTCAGAAACAAATAATTGCCAGAATTTGGTGTGATTGTATCTCTTGCAATATAAAGAAGTAAAAGTATTTCATTGTAAAAGTACATCATAAGTGTATAACTTAATTAAATATAATGTGAAAATATAATATAAGTGTGTAGTAATATTAGGCTTAAGTTATTTAAGAGTTATCTTGACCATAATCCATTCTGTGTTCAGTGAGTTTGCCTAATGGAGCTGGGGGGATTTCTATCAAGGGAAATCAACAATTGTGAATAACAGGGATAGTAATCAATTACCGCACACCGACTTGAAATGCTGTTGGCACTTCTGGGCTTTTGTTTTTGTTTTTTTGGCAGAGGCTTTGTGTGACAGGTTTCAGGGTTGTTTCTTCTTTCTGTTGTCACACTGGGACTAATAGAGAATAATAAATAATTATCTTGTTGATTCATCCTCTTCGTTCACTTTATTAAATATTATTATATAATAAACTTTCACGTATGAACTTACTTTCATTATCACTTCCCCATACGTTTCAAGGTGATGTGACTCTTCCTCAGTGGGAGTAAATACTGAATGTCGTTTTACAGAATAACCGTTATGGACTATAGGTGTGTGTGGTGGGGGTTGATGGTGGGATGGGATTGGCGCTGAGGTTCAAATTGTGTGTTTGGATCAGTGTATCGAATAGTGTATGTGATTTATAATGTAATTGTTCATTTAATATGTTGTTTGGTTGTAGTGTGTGATATCTGTATATTTCAAATTGTTCAGCTGTGTTTAGTTTTCTACTTTTCGGTAAGTAGTGTAATATTTCTATGTTGTGTTCTATGTTTGTGTAACTGTGGTTTTTGTTACATAAATGTGTGGCAAATGTGGAATGTATGTAGTTTGTGGTGAGGGCTTTTAAATGTTCTGAAAATCTGGAGGAAAAAGATCTTCCCGTCTGGCCGATGTAGAATTGGTGACAATCATTACAATTTAATTTATAAACCCATGTTTTGCTGTATGTGTCTGTGTATTTGTTAGTATAATTTATGTGTTTCCTAATGGTGTTGTTGGTTCTGCAGGCTACTTTATAATTGTGTTTCCTAAATGTGTTTGCAATTTTTTGTGTATTGGAATTGTAGTATGTAAGTGTTATGTATTTACTGGGTTGTGTGCTGTTAGTCTGATGTGTTTTACTTTTTGTGTTTAAAATGTAACAAACAACAATTTGAAATATACAGATATCACACACTACAACCAAACAACATATTAAATGAACAATTACATTATAAATCACATACACTATTCGATACACTGATCCAAACACACAATTTGAACCTCAGCGCCAATCCCATCCCACCATCAACCCCCACCACACACACCTATAGTCCATAACGGTTATTCTATAAAACGACATTCAGTATTTACTCCCACTCAGGAAGAGGCACATCACCTTGAAACGTATGGGGAAGTGATAACGAAAGTAAGTTCATACGTGAAAGTTTATTATATAATAATATAGAATAATAAAGGTTGTATACAAAAGTTTAGACCAGTTATTGAGCCCGAATAACAATATTGACAATTTTTCAGAGAAGGAGATGGTTATCCTAATCTAAGAAGATATTCAGAACAAAAGATTTGGTGTGGAGAAAGTAGGAAATTTTAAAGTCTGAGGGAAGTTGGTATTAGCACCAAACTAATCCGATTAATTAAAATGACAATGAAGGACACAAAAGTAAAGGTAAAGATATATGACAAAATGAATGCAAGTTTTAACTTAAACAATGGTGTGAAGCAAGGAGATGGCCTCTCTGTGGTTCTGTTCATCAAAGCTCTACATAGCGCAGTACCTAAAATTGATAAAAGGGGCACAAAATTCATGAAATCTTCTGCATATCCAGATGACATTACAATAGTAGCAAGAAACATTGATAGTCTCAAAGACATGTATGCGTTAGTGGAACCAGAAGCAATGAAAATTGGTCCTGTGGTAAATGAAAACAAGGCAAAATACATGGTAATGTCCAACTCAGCGAGACCAGAAGAGCTCCTAGAGATTTCAGTGTGAATGGGAAGTGTTTCAAAAGAGTGTCCTGCTTTAGTTATCTAAGTGCTTTAGTCTACTTTGCAAATATCACCATCTTTAAAAACAATCTTGTTACAAGAGGTATAAAACTTAAGGTATATTATTCTCTGGTGCGGCCATTTGGATCTGAGATGTGGACTGTAACACAGAATGACAAAACTGCTTTAAAATCATTTGGGCACAAAATATTGCATAAAATAAATGGCCCTGTAAGAGAAGAAGGCAGTTGGAGAATACGCAGTAACAATGAACTGCAGGCACTCGTGCATGGAAAAGACTTAGTGAAATTCATCAATCACAGATACTGCATTGCATGAGACATGTAGAAAGAATGTCTCAGGAAAGAATGCCTAAAAAAATGCTGTAGGGAAGATTATATACTACTATATGTAGAGGCAGACCAAGGATGAAATGATTGGATGGCATAACAGAAGATCTTGCTAGCATGGGAGTCAGAGGGTGGATAGGAAGGGTAGAGAACAGAGAATCATGGAGGAACCTAAAGCCCACCAAAGGCTGTAACTCAGATAAGAAGAAGGAGAAATAGGAAATTGAAAAGACCAATAGTAAGATTTCAAATTCAAATATAAAGATGTGGCAGAAATTCATAAATAATATACTAATTAGAGACAAAGTTACATTGTTGAAATGAAACAAAGTTGTTATGAGTAGAAATATGGAAATGTCAATGGACAGAGGACAAATAGGGATAGGACTATTTAATGAGAAGAAATTACACATTTAAAGCAAACAAGCTCATTGCAAATCAAGTTATTGTATGATACCTTGACTATTAAGGCAAGTTTATATCAAATCACACTTATTTTCAGTCATTTTGAAGCTAACAATTCTATGTCAGTTTTATTGTTCATCATTTCAAATTCAGCTTTTAAATCAAATTTTTAAAAGTCACATCTTCACTCACTTTTTAAGCCAACGATTCGCTCATTTTTTGTAAATTGCATTATAATCTACAGCTGTGGTACCGGTACTGATATTGTGAGTGAATATTTACCCTCAATAAAATTAAAATAACAAAGTAGTATTTTATTATCTGCATCTCATCACACCCAATCTTCATCAATTTAAGAATCATCAAAACATTCAAGTAGAATCAGAACAGATGAGGAGGAGGAGAAAACACACCAAGACAGCTATTAGTAGTACTATAAATAATTTATTTATAGCTAATTTGACTGCTTGATAAGTTACTTTCCAATCTGAAAGACCCCTTGATAATGAGATAAGATTCAATTGTTCTGCCCAAAGGTGTTAATCATCAACTAATTACAGCTAATGATAAAATTTCTGAGCAGCAGTATCAACCAAGACTTTTGCTGTTGAAACAGTATGAACAACATTCATTAGGATCGAGTGAGATGGTGTCAAATGCAGTTGACTTCAGTTGATTAAGACTGTTGATTTTCTAAGTAAGACAGTGACAATTTCAGTTGGTTTTAGTAATTTCAAACATATTTTGTTAATTACAATTAATTATATAAAGTTAGATTAAAAATTCATTTTTGAGAATAAACACATTTACAAAATAAAGTGTAAGTTTTCTTATCGATCTGATGACTTTGGTAAGATGGGGAGATGTACACTATATCTACTTTTCAACTGGTAGTTCATCGTCAACTTTTAGTTGCGAACTACCGGTTTGGAAGCCAACATAATCTTCACAGAAAGTAGACAATACACACAATGAATTATTTAGAACTACATATATGACAAAAACAAAACATTATATAATATATAATAGCTATCTTATAATATTAATGCAAGTAGTGTAAACAAAAAATATTATATGAAGAACATCCTGGTTGCTTAAACTGATTGTCATGGCAATCTCAGGATTCCTTTTACATCTTAAAAAATGTGTGATTGCTTTGTGTGTGTGTGTGTGTGTGTGTGTGTGTGTGTGTGTGTGTGTGTGTGTGTGTGTGTGTGTGTGTGTGTGTGTGTGTGTGTGTGTGTGTGTGTGTGTGTGTGTGTGTGTGTGTGTGTGTGTGTGTGTGTGTGTGTGTGTGTGTGTGTGTGTGTGTGGGTGGGTGGTTTACACAATACAATAGTGTAATAGCGGTTCCCTTATTATTATTTTTCAGTGAAGGGATTAGTGAGGATCAGTCAAAAATTAACACAAATTTTGAACTTATTTGTGTTGACGTTTCGACAATGTTTATTGTCATCATCAGGACCTGTGTATGAATACAAAAAAAATGTCAAACACAACAGAACAATAATTTGAGTGAAGGTGTTTGTGTACGTGAGTGTGTGTGCGTGTACGTGTGCAATATGTGTTAATATCACAGAACTTAACATATGTTTATCAGGGATAAACATTTTTATATTGACTGGTATGTATATAAACGTTTCTGTACCAATTCTAATATCTAACTGTTGATTACTGCTTTGATAAGAATTAATTTAAAAATACCATTACATTATGAGTAATTTAAATTATAATAGTGCCTAAATTAAGTTCTGTGATATTATAATTTTCTCATTGTCTTTAAAGAAAAGATTTGAAGATGTAAAACAAACTATCTCAATTCCTTCACATATACAATGATACATACTTTATGCAACGATACGTTTAGCATCAGTATATGTATCAACCCCTGACTGAGGTATGATAACATTCGAAAGCACGTATGAAATATATAAGATGCATTTAATAAAAATAATATAATAAATATACATTAGGTATAAGAAATAATGTAAGAAATAAACGTAGTATTTAATTTTAAATAAATCAAATATTGTAAGTAAGCATGAAAACATTTAAAGATGTAAAACAAACTATCTCAACTCCTTCACATATACAATGATACATACTTTATGCAACGATAAGTTTAGCATAAGTATATGTATCAACCCCTGACTGAGGTATGATAACATACGAAAGCACATATGAAATATATAAGATGCATTTAATAAAAATAATATAATAAATATACGTTAGGTATAAGAAATAATGTAAGAAATAAATGTAGTATTTAATTTTAAATAAATCAAATATTGTAAGTAAGCATGAATATGGAAACACATAGCTTAGTTGGTTTTTAAACGTAATGAAGGGGAGAAATGGACACGCGCTAACCGGCAGAGGTGACGTCAGAACGACATGCGGCCGCCTGTGTATCAGTCTGCGTGTGTGTGTGTGTATGTGTACATGTGTAAACGACAGACAGGTTGAATTATGCAAACGAGGGTGGAAGATTTTACACAGTTTTTTAAGTACTGAACGTGAACCAGAAGTCACACGAATCAGCAACATATGTAAAAACATAGCTGATGCCTGGCGCTTCAGTTTGGCGTTAAGTGGTCATTAATAGTGGGAACAGTTCAGACACTGTGTGAAATTTTGCCATAACTGCCATAATTTACACAGCTTATCATTCATAATTTGCATAAACAAAGTTTAATATTATACCGAACGATTGGTGAAATAATATTTATAAAAAAGTGTGCACTTCACAGAAAGACGTGTAGGTTGAAAGTAACGATTAAACCGACGTGCCGACCTGTTCAATGTTGTCAAAACAGTTTCCAACAGGAATTTCAACGACGGCAGCAGTATAAAACCCCCAGCGAGCGACACACTCTTTCTCAGTTGATACTCAGATGATACTCAGATAAAGCTCAGATAGTACGCGACATCCACGCATCTCGATACCGTAAATTTTACAAAGTTTTAATAATGTTTTAAACGGTATTCAATAAACTGAAGTGCGATGGAATCGGCATTACGTCGGTGCAAGTATTAATGAACACGAGTGATTTTAAAATGACTATATTAACGAATCTACAAGAGTTGTAACTACGATGAAATTCGAGAAGTCTACATAGAACTTCTAGACATCTACGAGGGACAAGATAAGAAGAGGAGAGGAACTAGAACAAGAAGACAAGAGGACGCAGGGACAGCACATGCAGCTACATCCAGCCGTACATCATCACGACTAGAGGTCCACGTCAGAACTCAGCATCCAGGAGACGGAGCGAGGAATCCAACGACGCAGAGACAGAGAAGGTGATACCGAAGAGGATCAACCAACTCGAGAGTCCAGATGACGGTAACAACAAAGTTAAATGGTTGCAGAAAAATGCAGGTGAAGTCAGACATTTGTTTAATATTATAAATGACCCTGAGGTCTATCGAGAAAAGCTCTAGTTTCCATATACAAGTTTACAAAGAAAGTAATATATTTTTAAATTTGCATAATGAATAAATAATTGTTCAAAATATAATTGAGAATAGAGAATAGAACTGTAGTAATCTCATAAATAAATGGTCAAGGAAGAACCATATTTTTATTATATTTTGTAATTGATTAGATGAGTAATTTCTAATATGAGAGTTACGTAATTAGAAGATTGTTAATTAATTGAGACATTAAATAATAGAATCAATTAAAGTAATAAATGTTCTCTATTAATATTTTAATAAATGTTTAAGTAATTAAAAGTTTTTATTAAGTGGTATATATTGAAATCCACACTTGCGAAGACAAGAGGAATATGGAATTTTATACGTATTAATCACATCTTTATAATAATTATATGTGTTATATGTCTGTGTAATATTTCAGGTCATATATGATTTATGTATGTGTATACTATGTCTTAGAAATATAAGAAATAAGATTTAAACACGTTACAAGTGTATTATATTCAGATTGAATATAAGGGTTCAAATAATAATTAACCCACACTAAACAATTCATAACATGATAATTTGAATTTTTAAAGAATAAATCAAATGAATATGATTTTATTAAAACAGTCGTACTAATTTCACAACCAATACTAAATCCTCTGTACTGTTTACTTGTATTTTAATACTTATAACGTTATTCACGTGCTTATCCACACTCAATCAACAACCAAAGCCTGCGACCCAGCCGGGGAACATCAAGGTAAATACTGCAGAAGAAGTGTATACCTCCGAGACGTGGGTAAGTGCGCACAAATGAGTAAGAGCATATGTGTAAAAGTAAGTGTCTAAAAATAATGTTGTAAAGTAATTGTCACTGCCAACGTGTGGCCCGATATGTGTATAAAGTCACGATCTTCGAAACGTTGTAAAGGAATTGGCGCTCCAAAATCGTGAGGCTCGGCAAACACAAATAAATTTATGTACGTTAATTATTGTTGTGTCATAATTAATGGCATTTCAAATGTTTTGCTAAGTAAATGTTAATTATCATTACAAGTAAATGGTTCCCTGGTAATAAATAAAGTCTAATAAATAATTAGCAAAAATATTGTAGAAAGAATTAATAGTCAATTTATGTAATAAATAATATTACAAATTGTTAAATTAAGTACAGAGAGAAAAAGAGTTGTGAAATTAATACTGATAAATAAAAATAATTTAAATAAAGAAATATAGAGTCACGGTTGACCAATAATTAAAAATATAATTCATATAATGAATCAGTTAGGACACCGTAGTACAATAATGGCGAAGCAACCAACAATGGACTTCGAAACGATGTTTAAAAGACTTCAAGAAGAATTGAAGATGAATAGTGCAGAACTAAGTGCAGAACTTAAAACGCAATTAGAAAGTAGCAATGAGAAATTAGAAAATAAATTAGAATGATTAGAAACTCAAGTAGAAGATAGTCGTAATCGATTAGAAATGACTATTGAAGAAGTGAAAACTCAGTCAGAAAGTAATATAGATAGTAAGAATACTAGGTTAGAAGAGAAAATAGAACTCGTCAGTAATACTTTGAAAACAGAGCTTACTGCACGCGTTGAAGCAGTCGAACAGCGAGTTCAACAGTCACTTAATGAACAAGCTGTAAAGATTGATAGTAAATTTAAAGAACAGCGTGAATATACAACAGGTGAAACTAAAGAACACATTCGACAACTGACTGAACAGTGGAATGAAAAATTTTAAATTACAAAACAGGAGCAAGACCTCAGACACAAAGACGTAAATGAGCGCATCCTGGACAACACCAACAGAACAAAGGAACTCACTGTGAGGACCGAGACAGTAGAAATAGCTGTGGAGGAGGTCACGAGAAAAACTACACACCACTCCATGGAAATTAACAACATGAAAGATGGACTACAAGAGGAGGTAGAAAAACTACGAGCGGAAGTCAAGAGATGACCCAGTGCTATAATGATGTGTGCTGCAAAGGTAGACGATCGAGAGAAGATCAGTTTCAAAGGTAATAAATGAACCCCATAGAATTTTTACATAAGTGTGAACGAGAAATGGCAACTATAGGAAGCAACCTAAACGACAGAGACTGTATAGAATTTGTAAGTCGACATTTCCAGGAAACAGCATCCAAATGGTATACGATTGTTCGGGACCAAACAGAAACTTATGAACAGTTCAAGGCATCCTTCGAAAATTGATACTGGAATATACATGTCCAGAGAGAGGTGCGAGACCAGCTGGAGTATGGGCGGTATTACGTCAACAGCAAACGTTCCATGGAAGACTACATCATACAACTCATCGAACGGTGTAAGCATCTTAGACCAAGTTTCATGGAGCACGAATTAGTATTAAAAAAAGCTACCATTTTGACAGACACATTAGACTTGCCGTATATGCCCAAGGAGTTAAAACCATTGAGGAACTTCTCATTCTTGTAACACAATCATCACAGTTTGTTAATAAAGAATACAAAAGAAGAGATAACCAGTCGCAGCAGCAGCAGTACTCTACACAAAATCCAATACAACACAAATCGACGCACTTTGTGAAGAAAGAAGATAATTGGAAGGAATATAAACAACCCTTTGAAAAAGGTAATTCAACTCCAAATAAAGAAGCGTACTCACATCCAGGTACGTCGAAAAAACAATTAAAACCGTACAATGCAAATGTATATAATATTAATGCAAATAATAATCATAATAACAATAAAAATAATTATGAAAATAAAATTGTGCAACAATCGACACACCCGTCAACTTCCAAAGAGGAAGGGGTGATCGTAGAACAATGGAGAAGAAAAATGAATGACTGCAGAAGAGTAGCCAAACGCCAGCTCGAACAGGTTTTAAAAACAAAGTACTGGTAGGGACAGGCTTGTTAAACGACCTGCACACACAGGAGCGGCATGCCACCCTAAACGATACAAACAATACGCAACAGGAAAGAATGTTGTCAAATGCCTATTGTCCTACACAAGGGGGAACAATAAGTAGTATAAATAAATGTAATGCAGTTAGAATATCAACCATTACATATCAAACAGATGAAAGAGTTAAGTATTTGATAAATAACATAGCAAATGAACAAAATAAAGATCTTCAAATAAGTCACATGAAGTTATCAACACTATCTAGTGGATATACGATAAAGAATAGTATATTGTACAAACTCGTCAATTATGATTAGAAAATAGTCCTATCACCAGAGATGCTAAAAACACTAACTATACCATGTCATCAAAGTTTAGCACATGCATCTGCTTTAAAATGTCATTTAGCTTTGAAGGAAGACTTCATTTTGAATAATATGTTTAGAAGAATAAAAGCAATCTTAAAAGGATGCTACGAATGTCAAACAGCACGACATCCGAATCTTCACACATACGTAGATATGCAAAATATCAAGACACAGGAAAAGGGAGAATTAGTAGCAGTAGACTTCCTTGGCCCATTTCCGAGAGCTATTCACGGGGGTACGAAGCACATACTTGTATGTATAGATGTGTTCACCAAGGCAGTTCAACAATACGCTATTCGAAGACCCACCACAAAAAGTGTACTGAATGTCATACTACGCAAATACGTACCGAAGTATGGTCACATCAAAAAGATATTGAGTGACCAAGGTAAACAATTTCAAAATAAAGCACGGACGGAAACGCTAACTCAGCACGGCATACAACCAGTGTTAACATCAATACGACACCCACAAGGAAACCTTGCTGAAAGGGTAAATAAAGAGTTAGGAAAACATTTACGCATCTACTGTAATTAACAACATAACCGATGGGCAGAATACATATCATTTTTTGAACAGGCTATAAATGCTACATACAGTGAAGCTACGGGATATACACCGGTGGAACTGGAACAAATAAAAAAACCTAATAGATTCTGGTCGAGAAACATTGACAAACCTCCAAACCAAAATTTACAAATTCCATTGAGTCACAAATACGACAATGCGAAGGATGGAAAAACTTGGAGAAAAGAGGTTCGAGAGGTTCAACAGAACCCACAAACTCATCACATTTCATGAAGGAGAGAGAGTGCTACTAAGAAGTAATCCAGTGGGAAAACGAATCGACAATACAGCAAAGAAACTATTCAGACTGTACGAGGGACCCTACTTATTACAAAGGAGGAAAGGACGACACACATTTATCATCTATGATCCGACAAGAAGCAAGATTATTGGAAAGTACCATGCATCAGCATTCTGTAAAATGGATGAATAAATAAAAAGTCAACGTATAAATCCATGGGAGGGACGTAATCCACCCAGGGAAAGTGAAAGAAAATTTTAAGAACCCTTATAACCACTAATTGTGAGTTGTAATAAATAATAAAATAAATAATTTCTGAGTAAAGAAATAAAATTTGAATAAAATTCAAATTTTATTTTACCCAGCAGGGGAATTTATGCAACGATACTGTTATCTAACAAACTTATAAACAATAATAATGATAATATTTTTATATTTATATTTGTAAATGCTACCTTTGTCAATGAACTTTACATACAATCAATTCACTGTGAGGGCGGCAATTGTAATATTAATTAACTAATAAGTTACTGTGAGGGCGGCAATTGTAATCTTCCCCTCTCTCTCAAAACTACTTATAATATTATTACATATATTTAGCAAGATATGTATGACAAATACCATGATTTGGTATTACTGGTACTCACCAATTCATTATTAGCCGGGCTCATCTTCTGCTTTTATACACTGTTTTATACCTAAGGGTTCCAGGGCTTCGGGTACAGGAAGATTTCGAAACACAGTGGATGACACAATTGATAACACAATATTCAGGAGGTTAACCATTAATTTTAATTTCACTCTACGTTCATACATACAGCACCAGGTGTTTTCTATAATGACGTCAGGTGGCCTGACTCAAACAAAATGGCGGTTGCCTTTTTATATCTCTTGGTATTCTTTAATTGCTTTATTGCTGGATTAATATCAGTTAACATTACTGCTGCAGCTTCAAATTATGAATGAATAGAGTTTAAATTTATTACACAAACCAATGCCCTCAGCATATGTTTTTTATATGGCCATACATCCACTCTCTCATTTGCACACTCAGTTTTAGACCCATACATTTTTAATTAACAATTGAATATTAATGAGCTCATAAGATTGAAAATAATGAAAGGAACTTCTCTGGTTAATCGGTGCTGATGTCCATCCGTTGATTGTGCTTGCTGCCCATGGTGATGGCCGGTGTTCGCCTTTTTTAGTCTGCCGTTTAATTAAGTTGATATTACACTGAATTTACATTTTAAGCAACTGTATGTTAATAAATCATATGAGCCTTTCTTGCTCCACTATAATGGCCAACATTTTGCCAGTTGTATTTAAATTATTGTAAAATTTTGTGCTCACAACGATACATCGCTGTGGCTGCTATAAAGAATGGCGTCGAAATGAGAACGAGGCAAATGTAAATTTTTGCTTGTGTGTGTGTAGTTCTTACGTCATCCCGCTTTGTCTTGCTGGACAACGCCTCGTTACACACATTGTACTCAGTGCGTCATTGTTCTTAGCGATGACGGAGCTGTGTTATAGCCCAATCATAATGCATATTGTTGTACTTCGTCATAAACACCGCCATGGTATATTTTGATGTTTTCACGTCCACCGGAGACCTTGGTGTTTCACTCTGGCCGAATTTGCGTTGTTCCTTTTTCCAGAGGGACAATGTACCTAACCATTCTGTCTGTTTAATAATTACATAATATAAACATTGAAAATACCCATAATTCCCATAATTCTGGTACTGAGTCAGTCTGTACTGTTACAATACGTTTAGCATAAGTATATTGTAGCATAACAAAATTATCATGTTAAACATTTAACTTAATGCAACATAAATAAAGAAGAAAAGGTCCATAGTGAGTGAGAAGAATGAATTGTTTCAAGGATTAAAAAAGAAATTGTATATTAAGTCAATAAAATGTTAATAAGAATGTTAATAACAAAGAAAACCATTGATCAAAATAACTTACTATGTAAAAACCCAATAAACCAGCAGTATACCCAGTAGATTGGGGAAGCAGTAAAAAAGGGAAAGACTAGAAAAAGGAGATAAAAGGGTGAAAACAATATTAATAATGGAAATTTATAAGGTCAAGAAGCAGAGAAACCACAAGACCAGAAATTTACTAATATAATAATGAAGAAAGGACAAAATATATCAAGATTCCTACAAAGAGCCTAGAAACAAGAAGAGCTATTCCAAAAAATGTTAGTAATGGAATACATACCATTGAACAAAATTAAAACCAATATATTTAGACCCAGTAACTCAAGTTACAAGATACAATTATATTACAATATGCATCAACCCCTGACTGAGGTATGATAACATATGAAAGCACATATGAAATATATAAGATGTATTTAATAAAAATAAATATACGTTAGGTATAAGAAATAATGTAAGAAATAAACATAGTATTTAATTTTAAATAAATCAAATATTGTAAGTAAGCATGCATATGGAAGCACGTAGCTTAGTTGGTTTTTAAACGTAACGAAGGGGAGAAATTGACACGCGCTAACTGGCAGAGATGACGTCAGAACGACATCCAGCCGCCTGTGTATCAGTCTGCGTGTGTGTGTATGTGTACATGTGTAAACGACAGACAGGTTGAATTATGCAAACGAGGGTGGAAGATTTTACACAGTTTTTTAAGTACTGAACGTGAACCAGAAGTCACACGAATCAGCGACATATGTAAAAACATAGCTGACGCCTGGCACTTCAGTTTGGCGTAAGTGCCCTCCAAATACCATGGGGTCGTTAATGACCCCAGTCTCACGGAATTTCGACGAAAATATATTGAAAAACTGGAAGGAATTAATTGTGGCTCTGTGACTTTTTTTTAACTATATACTGCCACTTTCATCTTCATTCCCGCTGAATACTTCAATATCACAACTGTAATCACGTAGTGTTTCCTAAAAAATGTGGCTGGGGTCCTCGCGAGACCCCCGTGGTATTCTGTGTACCCTTTTTCTGAAAATGAAATCGTTGTGTAGTTTCATAGTATTGCGTCACTCGAGTCAGATCATGAAGTGTAAACACAGCTGCGGTTCCAAAAAGTCATTTTCCCCTTTTTACAAACAAGATGTTCCTAGAAATTGGGAGTATCGAGTTGTAGCTACGTCTACCTACTCGTAATAAACTTTGCCCTCACTCACTGTTGTTCACTCATTGCCCTTTGCCCTACTCGTTGTTTAGTTATCTCTTTCCTTCCAGTTCAGTTTGATTCTAAGTTCAGTGTGTACGTGTTGTGAAATGGATCGTCTTGTGTCTTCAAGATCCAAACTTCTTGTGGAGAGGGCTAGAGTTGTAGCCAATGACCTTCTCGATGAGGTACAAGAAACTACAGAATGTTCTGCAGCTGAGGACGTTGTTGAAATAGCTGATGAAGCAGATGATAAAATTCAAGGCGATGAACTTGATGAAGAAATTGTGGGAGACTTTGGAGATATGTTTATCTCAAAGGGTGATACTTTTTGGCTGAAAAACACTACACTTCATAATTGTCACTTTTTCCAAATAAATACTTTCTGAGCAAGTATTATTAATTTTAATCATTTTCTAAGATGATTTTCCTTTTCCTAAGTACCAACAAGTGTGAAGTGAAAGAGTTGAACCACCCGACACACAAAACGTCGTCAAGAACCAAAATTAAGAATGGGGTCTCGCAAAGACCCCCGTGGTATTCTATGTTCCATCTGGACCATGGTATTCGGAGGGTTAATCGTGGGAATGGTTCAGACACCATGTGAAATTTTGCCATAATTTACACAGCTTAACATTCATAATTTGCATAAACAAAGTTTAATATTATACCGAACGATTGGTGAAATAATATTTATAAAAAAGTGTGCGCTTCATAGAAAGACACGTAGGTTGAAAGTAACGATTAAACCGACACGCCGACCTGTTCAATGTTGTCAAAACAGTTTCCAACAGGAATTTCAACGACGGCAGCAGTATAAAACCCCAGCGAGCGATACACTCTTTCTCAGTTGATACTCAGATGATACTCAGATAAAGCTCAGATAGTATGCGACATCCACGCATCTCGATACCGTAAATTTTACAAAGTTTTAATAGTGTTTTAAACGGTATTCAATAAACTGAAGTGCGATGGAACCGGCATTACGTCGGTGCAAGTATTAGTGAACACGAGTGATTTTAAAACGACTATATTAACGAATCTACAAGAGTTGTAACTACGATGAAATTCGAGAAGTCTACATAGAACTTCTAGACATCTACGAGGGGCAAGATAAGAAGAGGAGAGGAACTAGAACAAGAAGACGAGAGGACGCAGGGACAGCACATGCAGCTACATCCAGCCATACTACATCACAACTAGAGGTCCACGTCAGAACTCAGCATCCAGGAGATGGAGCGAGGAATTCAACGATGCAGAGACAGAGAAGGTGATACCGAAGAGGATCAACCAACTCGAGAGTCCAGATGACGGTAACAACAAAGTTAAATGGTTTTTTAAACATTTTATTTGCCTCCAGAAATGGTTAAGACTATAAAATAGGTTAATTACCTTCTGTCAACGTTTCTCAGAATCCTATACGGGATTACTCAAGTTTCGACACCAATGGTGTCATCATCAGATCCAATATGATTAAGGTTCAAACATTAATCGATGTATATTCATCTCGTCAAATATTAAAAAACAACACACACATTGTACAAAAATAATAAATAACACATATTAAAACGAAATAACAACGAAATAAAAACGACATGCGGCCGTAACGAACCTGCACAGGAACAATCCCACGGTAAGACACGGTGGTACCGTGGGAGCGTTCCTGTGCAGGTTCATTACGGCCGCACGTCGTTTTTATTTCATTGTTATTTCGTTTTAATATGTGTTATTTATTGTTTTTGTACAATGTATGTGTTGTTTTTTAATATTTGACGAGATGAATATACATCGATTAATGTTTTAACATTAATTATATTGGATCTGATGATGACACCATTGGTGTTGAAACTCAAGTAATCTCGTATAGGATTCTGAGAAACGTTGACAGAAGGTAATTAACCTATTTTATAGTTAAATGGTTGCAGAAAAATGCAGGTGAAGTCAGACATTTATTTAATATTATAAATGACCCTGAGGTCTATCGAGAAAAGCTCTAGTTTCCATATACAAGTTTACAAAGAAAGTAATATATTTTTAAATTTGCATAATGAATAAATAATTGTTCAAAATATAATTGAGAATAGAGAATAGAACTGTAGTAATCTCATAAATAAATGGTCAAGGAAGAAACATATTTTTATTATATTTTGGTAATTGATTAGATGAGAAATTTCAAATATGAGAGTTACGTAATTAGAAGATTGTTAATTAATTGAGACATTAAATAATAGAATCAATTAAAGTAATAAATGTTCTCTATTAATATTTTAATAAATGTTTAAGTAATTAAAAGTTTTTATTAAATGGTATATATTGAAAACCACACTTGCGAAAACAAGATGAATATGGAATTTTATACGTATTAATCACGTCTTTATAATAATTATATGTGTTATATGTTATATGTCTGTATAATATTTCAGGTCATATATGATTTATGTATGTGTATACTATGTCTTAGAAATATAAGAAATAAGATTTAAACACGTTACAAGTGTATTATATTCAGATTGAATATAAGGGTTCAAATAATAATTAACCCACACTAAACAATTCATAACATGATAATTTGAATTTTTAAAGAATAAATCAAATGAATATGATTTTATTAAAACAATCGTACTAATTTCACAACCAGTACTAAATCCTCTGTACTCTTTACTTGTATTTAAATACTTATAACATTATTCACGTGCTTATCCACACTCAATCAATGACCAAAGCCTGCAACCCAGCCGGGGAACATCAAGGTATATACTGCAGAAGAAGTGTATACCTCCGAGACATGGGTAAGTGCGCACAAATGAGTAAGAGCATACGTGTAAAAGTAAGTGTCTAAAAATAATGTTGTAATACGCATGCACATGCGTGTGTGCATACACACACACACACACACACTCACATACACGAACACGTTCACCCAAATAATTGTTCTGTTGTGTTTGACATTTCTTTTGTATTCATACGCAGGTCCTGATGATGACAATAAACATTGTCGAAACGTCAACACAAATAAGTTAAAAATTTGTGTTATATTTTTGACCGATCCTCACTAACCCTTCACTGAAAATTCATTGATTGACGGTCACTAAGAATTTAAGGATTTAACTTATTATTATTGTTGAAATCGTTTGTTGACAACAAAATTTAATTTTCATTACCTTCTGTTTTTGTGAATGTCTGTGTGTACAGTACAGAGTAGAGAGTATTGATCAAACTCTCATTACATACAAAACTACTCCCTCCTGTTTTCAAACTGTAAATGCTATGTAAAACTGGACTCTTTTTGGTCTCTGAAACTTCTGTTCAGTATACTACTGTTTGTTTTAGATCTTCCAGAAAGTACAGTCTCTATGTATATATACATGAGAATTAATAAGAAAATAGACCTAAAGACGTCACTGCAAAGACAATGCGACGCCTGGCTGATGTTGGGGCGTAAAGAGGGGAGTAATGACATGATATACGAAACTCGAGTTCCTGTGTTACTTGACAACGATGTTGTACACTACTTGATATTCTTTTATTTCAAAAACTTTACACTTTTTGTTATAAAGGATTTATATTTTAAAGTGAACCTTCATTACAGAGAATTATATATAAGTGAAGAAGCCCCCTGTAGTCCTCCTATTTTTTATCAGAAAATGAATACTGTAAGTATGACACAAACATTAGCACTTAGTTCACTTTGTAATGTATATGAATTGCATGTGAGTGAGTGTGTGTGTAGGAGGGGGGAATGTGTGTGTGTGTACCAAATACTTTGCAATTTATACTGTTGATTATGCATCAACAGAAGTTTTATACTAAGTCAGTAGAACACCTGTGTACCTGTTAACCATCTGTGGTTTAAAATAACACAATTTTAATAATGTTTTATAGACAAAATCACAATGCTTTGTTGTACAGATTAAACACATTATTAAGGACAGAAACATGAACTAACAAATTTAATTTAAACAAAAATTTTAAAAGGAAAAACAAGCTCCATAAAAATAGAGAAATAGTTTTGCTAGCGGTACCGAATAAAATGAGAAAAATTTCTGTTGTTATTGTTGCTCTTGTTATGTTCTGTGAAAACCTCAGGTAATTCTATCAACGTTGAGTTTTTAAATTTCGACCCACCAAAGCTTCAGATGATAAATAAATATTTATTTAGCTACTTTAGTGCAATATCTGTTTTTGTTCTAGATGCTGCGACTGTGATTCAAATGCATATACACTGGACAGTTAATAAACCTTATATCAAAACAAAACCATACACAACCACTGACTTTATGAATTTCACATTCAATCGAAACAAAAGTGAAGAGCTGACACTTCACTTGACATCAGCACAGTTAAATCCGGGAGACACTGTACATTACTGGCTTATGATGCTGTCTGAGCTAAGTTTTGAAAGGCATAATGTCCACAATCTGTGGTTTAAAGTGAAAGAAAAAAACGGTGAACTATTTATGGCAGATGCAAGTTACAAATTGCTTGAAATGGATATGATTAACTGAAACAAACAAAAATAAATCAGAAATCTTAAATAAAGAAATGTGTATAATATGAACCAATATAGTAACTACTCTAATTAAGTACTATAATGTGTTTTGATTCTAATATCCTGATGGTCAGTACTCAGAACTTTTAAAACAATATATATGAAAAACAATACAAAAGTGTATTTACTTTACAACATTCCATCTTGAATAGAATTATCATGCTATACATATTTCATTTAACATCCTTTTATATATGGATTTAAAAGGATTTATATATCGTTTGATACAAGGATTCCCCATTAAGTTCTTGGCCAGAAATTAAACCTAATTTGTAAAAGAAAAGTGAGAAACATGCTTACATTGTCACCTTTTTCACATAGTGATTCTATGCAATAACATAGACCTACATATTTATGTCTTATGTAGTGAAAACAAGGAACGCACTGCTTTCAGACAATGGCAATAGTGATTGAAAAATCACCCTATGATGTATATACTTTTTTCTACATGCTTTTAGAACTACTTTAGCGAAATAAGTACTATAGCATTTAATGTAGTTAAAAGCGTCATTTAATAAAGAACATGGTGTCTATAAACATTAATGACATTAAACAAAAACTGAAAGTTAAATCATCTTAACACTAAAACACATACCAGTATAGTTAGTTTTTTTTTTTATATAGAAATGTGATTCTTTGACAGTTCAGTTACTTTTTTTAGTAAGAGAATATTGACAAAATATTATTTACAGCACAGAGTCGGCTACAAGTCAATTAATATTATCAAGCAACTAATTGCCCAGTCTGTACATTCATTCTCAACAGTATATAACAGTTTATTTTCCATTAGTAAATTACTATCACAAAATTGGTTGCTAATTTTAACCAACACAATGAGTACCGGTAACTATTTTGAGTTTGTTGTTTTGCCGAAGAACTTCCTCTTATTCTTTTATGGTGAAGTTATTCTTGACACCAAAACTTGTTTCCCAACAGTGATGTTCTTTGAGACAGTTAAACCTCCTCACTCAAGTTCTTTAATATGTATTTCATTTCGGTTTCTTAACTTTATAAAGTAAGAAGAAATGTATGGTAGATACTTTATAAAGTAAGTATGGGGTAAAACTGACTTTAATATTCATTTAAATGCAATATAACAAGTTATAGAGATTACAGGAAAGGAATATTTTGGTACACAGCCTACTGATAGGAACAAATAAATATCGGTATGGAGAACCAACCATACATGACTTCCATGTTCTAAGATTTATATTCAAAATCATTTATTTGAATTTCGTTCAATAATTTCTAAACAAAATATCGCCCACCCTCAAACTATTTTCACTATTTTTAGATATTTTTGTTATTATAGGGTAGTCATTTAATTTAATGTTATTTTTGAGTTACTTTATCTATAAAAATTAGATATTTTATTCTTATAAAGAAACTGAACTACACAGATAATCATCCCTCCTCTTCTCAACCATATGTAGTTCAGACAAAGGCACGTGAAATCCATTAGCAACGGGAAGGTATTGTAGTAGAAAGACAATACCTCTGTAATAGCAGCTGTTCGCTTAAGAGAATTGCATGTGGCGAGCTGGACTATCAGAAAAACAAGGGAGTAATGTATCACAGATGAATGACAAAGAAAAGCTGACAGGAAGACATAACGAGGCGACACAAGAAATAATAAGCCACGTGTGTGGAGCTTAACACCAAAACGTGGCGTTACATTGTTCACAATGGACAGGAAGGGCTCGGACAAAATAGCTACCATACGGGTGAGCAATTAAAAAACTGCGGGACGCACAGTTTTACCAGAATGGGTCACAGCTAAGAAAAAGCCTGCAGAGCAGATGTGGCAGTTGTAAGGAATACCAAGAAACGACCACACTGGCGTGGGAATGGAAAAGAGGAAACTGGAAGACAATATGAGGATTGGTCACGGGTAAGCAGCGATACACATATAGAACTAAAAGGCAGCTGCGAGGCCATGCAGCAATTAAGGGAAATTTGTCTGAAAGGACCGGACAAAATGACAAAAGAGTGATGGACAGGCGTAAAATTTGGTCATTCGCCTCAGACTATGGGTGGAGCCAACCAGGAGCTGTAAGGGTAGGAAATCAAGAGCCCTATCAGAAACCAGAGTTGGGGAAGGCGTTTCTCCAAGAAGAGGTTGCTAAGGAGGCAAGATGAAAGAACGAATGAAAACGATGTCGGAAGACAAGCCATGGTGTTAAGGAGGAGTTTTTGTCAGAAAATAGATGAGAACCAATAGAAGCGAAGAAGGTGGAAAGAGGAGTTTTGAGGAGAGAAGATAGTGGGATTCGAAATATAAAATTAGATGTTTACCGCGATCGGGGTCTGAACTGTCGTTAAGTGCGGAAGTCTTCGTCAGAGGTTGAGCAAAAGTTTGAACCTTAGAAGAGTCGGAGTGGTAATATACGTGCGAATGGTCGAGAGTCGTGAGATGGTAATAGAACTTAGTAGTTAATAGATACATGATACATCGGAGTACTACTTTGAAAATAGACTTAGTTTTTTTTTAGAATTGATATACTAACCAAATAAGTAAATACGGTCAGAAGTGTTGACGGAGTGTAAATGATAGACATAGTGTTGTAATCGAGATAGTTAAAGAGAGCCGGAAATATGAACTAATTACGGTAATTGTGTGAAAGACGAATATAACTGCTAACGCCCATCAAGCATAATCAAATGGCGTGGTAATAAAATTAGTCCACGCCATTAGTTAGTCCACAACTGTGCTATCTAAATAGAGTATCCACAATCTGTATAAATTAATAAATTGTTAACATACTAAGAATATGTAAATGAGACTTAAATATAAACAATTCAGAGTTAAAGTGGCGTTATCAAATAACATGTGTTGAAATCAGATGTTCCATTAACGAGAATTAACAAAAGAGTTATATGTGTCGGAGTGCGAGATAATAGGTGATGTGTAAAAGTGTCTTCCACGAAATGATAGCGTCATCAACAAGGGCATCAGCAAGCCTGGAGAGACAGAAGGAAGAGCATCGCAGATGAGTGCTGCAGAATTAATAGAATAACTTACCAACAGTAACAAAATTCATGCATTACTAATGTTAATTAAAACACTGTCTGTCTCTCTAAAAGAACTCACTAATGATATTCTAAGAAAATCATATCTAGTATCTATTCATGTTAAGTTGGCATGAACAACTTTTAAAAGATAATTTTAGCTATATCCATGCAATTATGAATCCATTTGTTAAGAATACTTTAGTGTAGTGTAAACAAAATTTATAATTATGATTATTAATGTTTAAATAAGTAACCCTGAGAAAGAGATTATAAGAGAGTGAGTAAATTTTGAAGTAAATAATAAATGATATCATAATGTGCTATTTCCTATTGCAAGGTAAATGTGTTTCTTTTTAGATATCATGAAAGTGATATCCTTGGTAACAGATATAAATAAACTAAGTTAATATCGTAAATTTTGGTGTACGTTGTTACTTATTTGAAAGCACCTAAGATAGAATACCAATGCTAGTAATTATGAAGATTACGTCAGTATATAGCATAAAAAAAATTAAAACAACGTCATTAAAATCATACATAATCAATTAACACCATATAAGTAATTGAGGTAACACACACAGTAAAATTGTTATATTTGGTAACACACGAAAGGTAGGGCAGTTTATCTTTATATTTTGAGTACCTAACGAGTGGCAATAATATTGTATATGTCACATTTATACACAACAATCAGCATAGTGTACTATATCTGAATTAATTAACTCAATTAATTAATTAACCATTAATTAATAACACCGGGCTAAACAGTTTAAAAAGTTTATTATATATTTGGCGTCCCATCACGGGGCAACCTGAGTTATTTGTAATTTGTTTTTTAGTCATAAGTAGAATATCATCCCCTAAGTACATCTGAATGATTACGCGTCAACGGGCTAAAATGGCTACAAGCGAGAATTCGGAAAGCCAAGAGTTCGATATCAATAACCAATTAGGTGTCGAAGGATTGGAAGACAATACCATAGAAAGTAACAGAAGTGGCAACGCCAGTGCAGAGAATAGCTAAAATAGGGCAAGGGGACCGAGATCCGAACATCGTGAAATGGACCTCGCTATGTTAATGGAATTCATCAGAAACCAGAATGAAGAAACAAGGAAAAATATGGAACGACAAAGCGAAGAAACAAGAAAACAGATTAACGAAGAAACAAGAAAAAATATGGAACAACAGAATAACGAAATGAAAGAGGAAATAAAACGACATAATGAAGAACAAATTGGGAAATTAGAGGAAAGGATTAATAAAAAGTTAGAAGAAAATATTGCAATGATAAATGAAAATTTCCAAGGTCAAATCAATCATATAAATATAGAATTGCAAGAACAAACCAAGAAGTGGGAAGGAAAACTTGGCGAGTTGCAGAAGAAGAATGAAAGTGGGATGAAAAAAATCAATAAAGAATTACGGAAACGTACTAAAGAAAATAAAGAATTACATGAGAAGGACCGCCGAGAATGGAAAGAAGCAATTATTAATACCCAGAACAAAAATAAACAACAAATCGAAGGTGTCGAACAACAGGTAAGGAGCCTGAAAGAAACTCATCACAGTACAGGAGAAAAATTGAATGGGGTTTCTGTAGAGAAGGGTAGGAAACTGGATGAGATGGCGAGCAATCTTTCAACTATGCGGGAGAATCAGCAGAGAGTTCAGCGGAGGTTGGAAGAAATAGAACAACGACCGGCCGTCGCCATAAACGGAAATAAAGAGATCACATTCGACGGTGAGGATAGTTTCCCAATGGAATTCTTAAAGGAACTGAAAGAGTTATAAGAGACGTATTACCCTGCAGAAAACACAAAATGGATCAGCAGGCATTTGACTGGGGAGGCAGCCATATGGTGGCATATCGTGAGAAGTCAGATTAATACGTTTCAAGAATTCGAAGATATATTCGTAGAGAAGTACTGGGGAGCGACGCAACAAGAACGGATTTGTGACCAACTTGAATACGGTCGATATAATCCACATGGACCCCTTAGCACGATACAATATATGGAGAGATTCGTACTACAGTGTTGTCAATTAATACCGATCATGTAGGATCGCCACCTGATTAAAAAGTTAGCGTGTCACTACAATAGGGAGATCCAAGTAGCCGTGGTAACAAGGGGAATTACGACAATCAATAATTTTGAAATATTATTGTGAGAATATATGAATGTAAGCAGTCGCACAAATAACGACATTTTAAGGGGAGAAGAGCGGGTGCCTGGAAAGGTCAACGAACACAGCAACTTTCACAAGCAGAAGTGGTCTGATGAACAAAGGCAGGGCTAGAGAAAAGATTACGCTCCAAAGCCAAAAGCAGAAAGCGGGCCCCCCGTCATAAATTCTTTAGTGGTTGACAACCAGACGTCAGGTAGTAAAAGCATTGGTCCTGGGAACACAAAAATGCACGGTAATTGACAACGAACTAGGTCAACGCACCCCACTGTTTACTAACTAACTGAAAGGGTTAACGGAACTGACACAGTAATAAATACCATGTTTCCAGATTTACGACATGAATTATTGGAGGAACCAGAACAAAATATTAATATTTCATTTGTAAAAAGTCCCGAATTAATTGTTAGCATAAATAAAATAAGTGTAAATTCTTTAATTGATACAGGCAGTGCCATTAATGCACTATCAGAAGACTGGTACAATAATAATAATAATAAGCATAAATTAGGAAAACATGAAATTCTTAGTGTAAATAATACTACAATAGTTAGCGCTATGGGCAAGAGATCGTAACATGTTAGAAAGCAGATATTCTGCAAAATTAACATAAATAATAATGTGAATTTCGATTGTGTGAAAACAGAAGTAAATGCATGCGATTATGAAGAATCCTATGAACTACCATTAATGGTAATAAAGGAAGAGGTTGACGGCATCGAGGGAAAAATTTTTAGAAAAGTCAATGAAATTGAAGATGCAGACACTACGCTGGGAAGACAGCTGGAACGGCTTTTATACCAGTACCAAGATGTGTTTGATAAAAGGCCAGGACGCATCCGTGGCTATGAACATTATTTCATGGTAAACGATAAAACGCCATATCTGCAGAGAGGATGGCCCGTGCCAATAAAATATGAAGCAGTACAAACGGAAATTAAAAGGATGCTAGAATATGGTATCATAGAACGCACACAAAGCCCATATATTAACCCTCTAGTAACGGTCATTAAGCGAGATGGAAGAGTTCGATTATGTTTAGATGCTCGAAAGATAAACAGTGTGACTGACTACACCTGACTATGAGGGACCACCCCCAATCAACGAGATCTTGGCCAGGTGTAGCAACATCCGAGTAATGTCAACAATTGACTTAACCAGTAGCTTTTGGCAAATACCATTAGCGGAATCATGTCGAAATTACACTGGATTCTTATACGAAGGCAAGTGTTATAGGTTTTGAGTGATGCCGTTTGGTCTTAGCACAAGTCTTGCCAGCTTAGCACGTGGATTGGACCATGTACTAAGAGAAGATGTGAAGAAAAATATTATTGTGTACGTAGATACACAATATCCTAACATATCCTATGCTTCCCGAAAAACAAACAAGAACACATCACACACTTAACAAATTTATTACAAAATTTAAAAGAGGCGAACATGACGGTTAATTTAGAAAAATCGCAGTTCTTCAGAAAGGAAATTCACTACCTGGGGTATTGCCTGGCCACCAATGGGATTAAAACAACACCTGAAAAGGTAGCCGCAATACAAAACTTTCCGACACCCAGAAATACAAAACAACTAAAAGGTTTTTTAGAGCTCACGAACTTCTATAATAAATTTACAGCCAAATATGCAGATTACACTCAACCGTTATTTAAATTACTTCAAAAGGGTCATAAATTCAAGTGGGGTTCAAGTATGGAGGAACAATTTAAAAAGGTGAAGGAATTATTTATAAATACAGTGATGTTACAATTTCCCATAACAGGAAAGCGGTTTTACTTACAATGCGATGCCAGCAATTATGCGTATAGTGGTCAATTATACCAAATTGACGACAATGGAGAAGTTGTTGTTGTAGCGTTTACGAGTAAAACATTTAAAAATCCCGAAAAGAATTATTTTGCCACCGAAAGAGAACTACTTGCAATAGTCCAATTTCTACAAAAATTCTGAATCTACATTCTAGGACAACCATTAACCATCATAACCGACAATAAAGCATTGACGTTCATACAGAAGTGTCTCCTCAATAATACCAGAATCACGAGATGGATCCTTAGTATCCAAGAGTACAATTTTGAAATCCAACATTGTAAAGGCAAGGAGAACGGTGTTGCAGATACCCTCAGTAGATACCCTGAAGACCATGAAGGAAATGATATAATGGAAGAGAAGTATGAATATTACATTAACGGTGTAGAGGTAAAATTAAATAAAAGTGTGGCAAGCAAATTACGTAACATAGAGCGTATGCAAAGGACGAATAAAAAATTGACGGAAATAGTAAGAAAACTTCGTGAAGGAATTGATGACCAAGTAAATCATCACTACAAGGTTATCAACCATAAATTGTACCGGAAGGTTAAAAGAAATTGGAAGTTATATATACCCGGGGAACTCCGAACTGAGTTGACAAAAGAAATTCATCAGATTTATGGACATACTGGAACAAAAAAGACAATGCAGTTATTAAAAGAATATTTTACAATGGACGCAATGTGTAAAACGGTCAGCCGAATAATAAAATCCTGTGATGTCTGTCAGAAATGCAAAGATAGCAGAAATAGGTTTATTACAGGAGAAACACGACCAATTGTGCCAACACACAAAGGAGAGTTGATCAGCATTGATTACTATGGACCACTTCCTATGTCCAGTGGTGGTGTCAAGTATCTATTAGTCATAGTTGACAACTTCACCAAATATGTAGAGTTATACGCATTGCGTAAGGCCACAACAAATGTCACCCTAAAGAGAATTCAACAATATATTAAGGATCACGGGAAACCAAACAATATACTAAACTGATAAAACCCATTAAACTGATAATGGAACCCAGTTCACATCAACGAAGTGGACACAAGGTCTTGAAGAATTAGGGATAAAACCAAAGTTTACTGCAATAAGGAACCCATGTACAAACATTGCGGAACGTTGGAATCGACAACTGGGTAATCTGTTCAGAGTGTTTGTTCGGGAAAACATACGAAATGGGCAACTTCCATTAAGATTATAAAAGCCTGCCTAAATGAGACGTACCAGGAAACGATAAGAATGACACCGTATGAAGCGCAATTCGGAAAGAAACCAACCAGGGATTGGGAAAAATATGTTGATACTTCAGTGGTTGATAACGGAAAGGCGGACCTCAGCAGAATACATCTGCATATTACAGAAAAGGGAAGAAAACAAGCAGACAGGATTAACAAATCCAAGTATATAACAAAGTTCAAGGTCGGAGATCAAGTGCTGATACGCACATATAAACCCTCCGATGCAACACAAAACATAATTGCAAAATTTTGTGCACTCTATGAAGGGCCATATAGGGTCATAAAGGAAATTGGAAGTGCAACATACTTATTGCAAGAAGATGGAAATAACATAGTCCGGGGGGTATTTAATACAAGGCAATTAAAACCCTATCATTCAGAATGCTTAGTGGAATGATCAATTTGCTTGTATAAAAGAAAAATGTCAATTGAAAATCATGTAAAATATTTATATTAAGCTAATGAGTTATAGACTATCATTATGAACAATTCAATTTTGTGTCATGGTAGAATAGTAAGATAGTAGCTGTTAGTAATAAAAAAAATTTATTTACTATTATGAATTAATTAGCAATAAATTGCTAACATAAGATTGTAATTGATTGTAATTTATATTGAATGTTAAGATGATTGTCTAGAAACACGAATGATAGTTATTATTAATTTTGTAATTGTATTTATTTTATTGCAGAATGTTAACAAAAAAAATATATACTTGCATTAATTATAATTAGATCGAAGATATAGTATAAAATAATGGAATTAATTGAAGTAGTGAAATTTTTTTTTGTGAAGTAAATTTGACATTAAAGTATAGCTTAAGGAAGGTATAAACGTTTGTTATAATGGACGATTATTCAACATATATGTATAGTTAGTAGTACTAAATTAATATTCATTTCGTATATTATAATCTTTGGACAAGCAACCAAAGATACACAAAGTCAGTCTTTGTTCAAAAAATATGATTATTGTTTGTATTTATAATTAGCATGTAAGTCAGTTTTTGCATAATGTGTATGGAATATTAATTGAATTAATGATGATAATTAGCTGCAATAAATTCATAGCTAAAGTAGCCATAAGATGTAACAATAAATATTATCATAAATGTTTAAATAGTAGAAAATTATGTAAAAATGGATTCATAATGAAAGATATCAGAAAAAAAATTCAGTATAGGGATTAAAACCATCAACAGTGAGGCTGTGACGATTTAATAAGGTTAAATAGCACAAAATAAAAAAAGAGGTAAAAATAATATAATCCTAAATGAAACTACATAATTTCCATAATTTCTCTCCCTATGAAATAAATAGAAAACTAAATAATGTTAAACAAATAAATATGTAAACCACCTCCTGTTTCTTCAGCGAGTATTAAATTATAGAGAGACGTAATAAACCAGCAATTTAAAATAAGTAAAAATAATAATTAATAAATTAAGAACTATTTATCGTGCCGGTAAATAAAAACACGTGCGGACAAGCACTTCGCTAAGCCAGCGATGCGCCCCAAAAATTAGTTGTAAATCAGACTCCGCAGCGTGAACAGTACAGTTGAAAATGTAGTCAGTAACTACAATATTATAGAGAATGAAAGAATATGTCGTTCACTCTCTTAGTTTCTTTAAGCTAATGCTTAGTTAAGCAGATAGCAATAATTAGCAGTAATTTCAATATGTTTAACATCTTTGATGCGTTTTAAGTGTGTGTTTATGACACTCTGCAGTTGATTTTATATCACGTCAACGTGATAGAGATCACAGTATATGTAACAGTTTAACTATAAGTAAAAAGTGCGGTAAACCGAAGTAAGTGAGTTCAAGTGAAAGTTTCCCACCACCACCAGCACCAGAATCTGATCAACCTTGCAAAAAGAGAGAGAACCACACCTTCCATTATTACACCTTTCTTCAGACCTCCAGGATATACCAGAAGCCGCATAGCCACCGTTTACTACAGACAACCCCGATTCGCCGAGGATACTACATACAGGTAATACAGAAGTCAAACTTCTGTAGTTCAGAAATCACTTAATAAAAATATGAAAGACAATTGACACCAAAATAATATTAATATCATAATACAAAAGACTGGCCGAATTAAATTACCAATGTAACTTTGTAATAAACAATATGATGTATTTAGCTTTAATGACTATAACATGCTAATATTAATAAGTCCATTGTTCAAATGCCAGCAAAAGTAAATTGTTTAACTTTAATATAAAGAAAGGACATATCTCGGAACCGAGGGTATGAATTACCAAAGTTTTATAAATAATTAACCAAGTTGATTAATGAATACATTATGCAGTTATTATTTTTTTTAATATAGTTAACTAATCAGTTAAATGAAATAGAGTAAACTAAAAGTAGGTTAAGTATATATATGTATGTTTTAACTATACAAATCACAAGCCTAATTAATTTTTAATAACAAGACAGTAACTCATTTTCTTTTATGCTAATTACCAGGTATGTAAATAAAGAGATGTCATGGACATAAACATGCGTGGATTAATTTGGCAACACGAAGCTAATATTCCTTAATTCACAGGTTCCAGTTAAGTGTTTTGTTACGTTGTATTTTAATTAAATATATATATTTTGTGAATATTATGGCAGCCTGTTTAATTGACCGACGTCAATTAACCGGGCTCCCGAGGTTATAATGGTGATAGTATAACCACCATGTTTTTTAACAGAAGTTATAAAAGATAGTATACAGCCGTTATAAGATGCGCCACTCTGCTTTCTTTTAAGATAATTGTGTACGTCGTGGCACATATAAGATGCGCCACTCTGCTTTGATAATAAATAAAAGACTAATTGGAGTTACTGCAATAAAGAAATAAAAAAAGGCCATATAAAAAGCTTAATAATACAAAAATAAGAATAATAAGAAAGTAAAGTAGTAATTATTATTAAGAAAAATAATATATGTAATGATAATTTAATTCTGTAAACCCATGTTGAAGCGTGCACAGATTGTCACCCCAAAGTAAGTGTGAGAGCAAGAACAAACAGGAAATATATTAACGTGTTATAAACTGTATAAACTATGCCTTTGTTATAAGCGTATGTGCAACAACGCGTAATTTCTCCCCTTGCATAGGAATGTTATCGCCTAACAACAGTAGTCATAATATGTCATGTCATGTCCTGTAGAACTCTGTGTGAGATCCCCTTCTATATCTGCATACAAGCTATTATTCTCTCTGTGAATTGAAAGGTGTTTGATTCCACAAAACTAAAGATAGTCATATACAGTGATATAATTAATATAATCAAACTGATGTTGATTAGTATAAGTAGATTACTACAATTAGCATATTAAGACAATGTCTCAATTTAACCCGGATTTGTTATTAAAAGGCGAATTATGCTATGAAGCACTTTTACGCGGTTTACCTTATGCAAACATAATGGTCGCAGAATTACGCAAAACGTTACGCGAAAACAAGCAAAATATACCTACCAAGTTAGACAGATTAAACGAAATAGAACTTGAAAGCGAAGTAGAAACGTGTTATGCAAAATATAAGGAATTGACGTCAATATCGCAAACCCTACACGACGAAAAATCACCCGCCATAATCTTGCGTACCACGCAACGGATAGAGCATTTAACCCGTCGCATAAATAATTTACTAAATTGGCCCGGAGCTACTGTAACACCCCGTGACGTGCAAAAATTTGCAGACGAAGCATTGCAGCAATTACCAACGATAATAAGAAACCTACGTCGTAAATCAGACTCATTTAAAATAGAGGAAATAGAAGAATCTCTTTCTAGATTATATATCACACCATCTCAGTCACCCACCATAGAACAGAGACCCACTACCGTGACTTTCGAATTTCCACAAGTATCAAGTGTAGAACCGAATGCAGATCAGACGCTTAATAGAAATGTGAATACCACACCAACAGCGGAATCCTCACCTCCAAATGCCCAGCGTAGTCTCAAATATAATAATGATTTAATGAGTAATCGTGTGTTACCACCCTCTGCGATAACTAATTCAGTGTCGAGAGACCCGAGAATACAATCTCACGTGAACTTTAGTGCTAACCTATACTGAAATATAACTCATCCCGTAGAAAAGATTTTATCAGAAATCCAATATACCGATGGATTAAGTATTATTTACAGCCGGTGAATATGAAATGCGCTACCGCTAATAGCCAAAAATTAACAATAAAACTCAGCGTTACTATCAAACTAAAACTTAAAAATTTAACATGGTATTTTCCAGTATTAGTATCTGAAGAATTAGGACCAAACTTAATATTAGGAGCGGACTTCATCAGTAAAACAGGTATAATTCTTGACATGTACGATAAGAAGTATTATTTTAGATTCGACCGTACCCAAAAATATAATTTTGACTTCGAAGTAAATAACAGTATAGGTACAGAAACATCCGCAACGCACGTAGTACACCACGAATTTGTACTAGATCATTTAGAGAGTAAAGATAAACAAAAAATACAAAATCTAATAAATGAATTTTCCACCGTTCTAACCCCAAAGTTAGGTTTAACGAATCTAATAGAGTACAAGATCAACCTGAACGATAATAAAGTAATCCGACTGCATCCATATAAGTTATCTCCTCCAAAAATGGAAATCATGAGAAATCAAATCAATAAATTGTTAGAACAACAAGTTATAGAACCTTCCACTTCCCCATATTCATCACCCGCGTTCTTAGTACCCAAAGGCACTGATAAACGTAGATTAGTCGTTGACTATAGACAATTAAATAAAAGATAGAATTTGAGTCCATACCACTCCCCGACATCCACAGCGCCTTCCACTATTTTACAAAAGCTAATGTTTTCACCATAATGGATCTCAATCAAGCATTCCACCAAATACCATTATCGGAAGAATCCAAACATCTAACCGCCTTCGCAATCCCGTTCAACCTGTACCAGTTTACAAGGGTACCCTATGGAATCTCCCAAGGAAGTTCTGTTTGTAGTCGATTGTTAGAAAAAATATTCCACGACGTAAAATTTAAATTCGTATACCACTACCTAGATGACATAGTAATTTACAGCGAATCCATGGAACATCTTCATCATTTACGCGAAATCTTATCCCGACTAAAGAAAGCCGGATTAACCGTGAACCCAAGTAAAGTAAATTTTGCCGTTAACCAATTCTCATTTTTAGGTCACATAGTATCTGCCGACGGAAAGGTAAGCATAGACCCAGAACGCACCCGTGCAATCAGAGAATTTTTACCACCACGTGATACGAAAGGAATAGCCCGATTTTTGGGAATGATAAATTACTTCCACAAGTATATTCCACACCTAGCTGATATAGCAGCACCCTTAAATGCGTTAAGAAAAAAAGGAGTAAAATTTGAATGGACTCCTCAACATCAAACAGCATTCGACAACCTGAAAGAAAGTATAATACAACCTCCAGTATTACAACTGGCCGATTTCACGAAACCATTTATCGTACAGACAGATAGTTCAAGTGTAGCCCTAGGAGCAGTCATATATCAGGAAGTAGATAATTCTAGATTACCGATCAGTTATGCCTCGTGAACCCTAACCGATCAGGAAAAGAAATTCTCCGCATACGAATTAGAATGTTTAGCCGTAGTATTCGCATTCGAGAAATTCAAGCCATTTTTAGAACATAAAGAATTTCTGTTAGAAACGGATAATCAAGCTTTATCATGGTTATTAAATCACCCTAAACAGTTAGGTCGTATCGGAAGATGGGTATTGAGATTAAATTGTTACAAGTTTAAAGTACAACACATTCGTGGCACCCAAAATGTAGTAGCCGATACACTATCCCGTATGTTCCAGCAGCCGAGTAAGGAATCCGAACATAATGAAAGAGGTGAAACATCAATAATAAATACCCTAATAACTGAATTCTCACTGGCATTTACTGACATAGCCCAGTATCAACAACAAGATCCTTCCTTAAGTAAAATAATAGAACAGATCAATAAAGGAAATACTTCAGATAAATATATATTGAGTAAGAGAGTATTATGTTATAAACTAGCAAATGGGAAATCCTTGAGAATAATTGCCCCGGACATTATTAAACCAATGCTTATGCAATACTACCACGCATCCACCACTGGAGCTCATATGGGTATTAATAAAACCATACATCGTATTAGAAAAGAATATCATTGGGGAAATATGAACAGCGAGATAGCTAAGTTCGTAAAAGAGTGTAAATTGTGTGCACTCAGCAAACCCGCGAGAAACAGCCACATTGGTAAATTAATCTCCGAGACTCCCACGACACCCTTTTCAAAAATTTACATAGACTTTTCTGGCCCTTATCCACGTTCAAAATCCGGTAACACGATGCTACTCATTTGCGTAGATTCATTTACCAAATTCGTCTGGATGTATCCCATGCGACGAGCATTAGCATCAACCACAGTGAAAATTTTACAAGAGAGATTATTTAAAGACTTTGGTACACCAGTACACCTAGTGTCAGATAACGGACCCCAGTTTAAGTCCAAAGAATTCAGGGACATGTGTTTCAGACTAGGCATAGATCATATAACTGTCACAGAGTACCGTCCACAAGGTAATGTAGTGCCCAGTGCCCAGGCCTCCCATGAGCAACTTCTGTTTTTATTATTTCTTTTTGTTTTCTTTATTTGAGACGCAGATGTTCGCCAAGACGCAATTCAATCAGTATACATGTCAAATCCAAGGCTTATCTACCCGGATACACGTGTGAGCATCTAGCGGTTAATTATCATATCATATCTGTCCTATCAGTTGTTGTCTGCCAAACCAGAGCCACAACACTTCCTTTTCGGACGAGCGTTAACGCCGCATCTGTCCATCACCTATCTTGATATTACGTCAACCATCAGGTTTTGTAAACAACTTCAAGGGCGCACGTGGAGACATACTGCCCCAGATTTCAATAAATACCCGAGTCCTGACCGCAAAGAGGATCATTCGATCTTCCGGTCATACGCTATACAGTCGCGGCCCGTGTACCGTACGCTCGTTTCAGCCAGAACACTTCTCTACTACAATGGGTTATCTTCCAATTGGTGAGTGAACTACTGTTCGCAGACTTATCAAATACCTGACTTAAGAAACATGTAAAATTCAAAGTCTTATTGAACTTAGAATCTTTTGATCTTAACGAACTTAGAATCTTTTTGAGAGTAAAACAGAGTCACTACTTGGTTATGTAAAAGTATTATGATTTACTATTTGATTATTAAAACTCAATCATTTGAATTAGAATTCATTATGATTTACTGACTATTCATTTGAACACGAGTTCATTTAGAAATGTTCTCGATAGAAGCTGTAATAGCTAACTAGTTAAGAAGAATGTTAATAAACTTTAAGTGAAGAGCAATTAATTGAAGAGTTGATTTAAGACCTAGTACCACACCTCCACTCACTATCCCGACATATTTTGGTGTCAGAAGTGGGATTGTACTTCACAATTTAAGTTTGTACTTATTTAACTCTTTTACGGGGTTAGACGTACCCACTTTGTCATGGTAGTAAAACTTGCATGGAAGTCTTTGTTTGAAAAATGATGTCGGATTGCAGAAATTTTTAAGTGATAAAAGAATTAGAGGCCGATTTATTGCCATTTTGGGATTAGTTAAATTTAATAGTATTCGCTTTAAAGAAGCTAGTTACATTTATCGGCATGGGCATCCTCTACAGCCACTCAAATCAGACAAATTTTATCTCAGTTTAAATGACTGGTTGCTGTCAATTAATAAAGAATTAATAGACAAAGAAAAATCTAAAGACGTAATTTTTATTTCACAGTCACACGACATCATTGTAGTAGCAAACCCCTATTTGTTACAAGTGGAGTTGTAAGTGGTACTAGTTGTTGAACTGAATTTTCGCAATTTGTGTATTTATATATGGGTAGTAAGAAAACTAAAGTTAGTGACACGAACTACCAGTGTATGGAAGTGTTTAGACCTTTCGGTGCTAGCAGTAGTAGTGTGTCAAATGTCAATGTACGTCCTAGTTTAAGCCCAGAATTGTTTATGAAGGTAGGCACTAGAGTAGGTGTCATAACCGTTTATTACGAACACGCGACGCAAAATTTACCGTGTACAGTGCCTTCAATTGCGAAACCACAAACACATATTTATGACGAACCTAGAAAGTAATGACCAGCCAATCTGGAATTTACTACTTGCCAATAAGTGACCCTGATGTATTATTAGAGGGATGTGAAACTTTGTTGAAAAATTTATTGCAGAGAATTGTTGAAAAACATAAACGGGTTTAGTAATTATACTAATGAACCTAACGTTGTGAGAGTTAATATAATAAAAATTGAAATTGAATTTAAACGAATTTAATGAGTATTTTGGAATTTGTGTGTTCTATTGTACTAGGGATTATACTAGTGATAGTTTTTCTCTTTACTGTATTGTTTCACGTTGGTTACGAAAGCTTGTTGTATTGCTATTTAAACACAACCTTGTGGAAGTGACACTAGCAGCATAACAATGACGGATAAATCTAAGACGACTGCCGCCTCTTCGGCTACACCCGTCGCTACGCCCATTGGTAAAGACTTGTCGTTAGTAAATTTAGTTGAGAATTATCGGGGGGATGGTCCAGTTTCGGCATTTTTCCGACGAATTGATGACGCAGCCGCGTTAGGTAATTGGAGCGAGGAGGACAAAATACGTATAGTCGCTATTAAGCTACGTGGTCCGGCCTCACTGTATTATAATTCCAACCCAGACTTTCGAAAGCCAGATTTGTGGTATGAAGATCTAGTAAACTTATTCCTTGACCGGTTTAAGATAAAGAAACTTGATCAATATAACTACACCGCATTGCAGAACGTTAGGCAGCGCCGTGACGAGGGTGTTGAAGCTTTCGCTGACCGATGTCGGGTATTGGCCGAAAAGACCATTTTACAGGTAGATAACCCGAACGAACAACGCATACTCAATGCGGAGGGTGAACGGCGTATGCTAGCTGCTTTTATTAATGGCCTACATGGTGTACCAGGCCAACAAGTTAAATACAGATTACCCAACACACTGCAAGAGGCAATACAAATCGCCTTGACCGTCGCTGCCGCCGAAGCTGATAAGCACCGCTATGAGCGAGCACCGAATACTAATAACAATATATTTCTAACCGCGGTGACGTGTTATAAATGCCAGGGACAAGGCCATATAGCCAGGAACTGTCGCTCTCGTGATAATAAGGGAGATAGAACTCAGACGGAAACCCGTGATCGTGATAACCGAATAAATAAAAATGACAATAATCGTTACAGTAACGGGGCTAATAACAGAAATGCCAATAGGTCAGATAGGAAGTCCCAAGTAAAATGTTACTCATGTAACGAGTTTGGGCACTATGCGCGTGAATGTCGCAAGAACCAGAAGTCCCCAAACGAAAAGAGTTCGGCGTGGGAAGGCACGCACTCGTCGAACTGGGAAACTCAGTAGTAATCAAGAATTGTTCCCGTAGTGAGACTCCAGCGACTGACTTAGTTGTTCATATTACAGCACATAATCAGGTATGGAGGTTCATTGTCGATACCGGATCCAGCGTTTCAATAATTAAGAGAGGGCTTAGTAGACGTGCCATACACGAAACTAGTTTAACGGCTCAGGGAATAACGGGGGAAAAGTTATCTATTATCGGTGAGCAAGACGTTGATATACAAATTGGTAAAACGGCTTGTATGACAATTCGACATACATTCTTAGTAGTAAGCGGAGAATTTTTAGCCGCATATGATGGGATACTGGGACTAGATATTATGAAACGACTAAAAATTTCGCTGAATTTAGGAGAAGGATATTTGCAATGCCAAAATAGGTGTTGTAAAGTTGAGTTAGGCCTTCGTGGAGATAATACAATCTTCACCGGAAAAACTCATGGGCTACAGACTGATCACCTGGAAACCTGTGAACACTTGCCAGCTCTGATAACCCCTAAATCACAGCCTGTTTGGAGAGTAGTTAATTCTGTCTCTCAGAGTCGGCCACCAATGAGTGAGTTTATCACTCGCGGTAGCTTAATCAGTCGCTCAGGTGACCGGATAGGTAAAACCTTACCTTCCACTGTCCTAGTAGAACCTCGTGAGCTCGACGTACAGGGCATATGCGTGGCTCGTGTTTTAAGTAAAGTAAATAGTCGCGACAAAAGTGTCGTAGTAAAAATAGTAAATTGCAGCAAAGAAAGAGTAGAGCTGCAAAAAGGTATTTTGTTGGGGTTGACGGAAGAGTACCCGCAACCTAGAGACGATGTCTCGGCCACCGCTAGTGCTGCAGGTGAGCATACAGATAAAAATAGAGAAAATATAGAACATAGAAAAAGTGTTAATATTGCGCGCGTAAGTGTTGACTGCTTGGAGCCAGTCATACGTAAGAAATTGAGTCATTTGAGTAAAATAGATTTTGATGTATTGTATCCTGTGTTAATGAAATATGCGAAATTATTTGGGGAAGATACAGGGAATAAAGGATGTTTAACTGGAGTAAAACATCGAATATACACTGGAGATCAGCCTCCGATTAAGAAAAAGCCGTACCGATTACCTGAAGCCTTGAAGTCAACTGTGCAAGAGCAGATAGACGATATGTTGAGAAAGAACATCATATCACCATCTGACTCTCCGTATAATTTTCCTGTTGTAGTAGTACCTAAGAAGGTAGGTTCCGATGGAATTCTTAAACATAGATTTTGTGTAGATTATCGAGCTCTCAACGCCGTAACGAAGGGCGATGCGTATCCCCTACCGAATATAACGGAAACATTAGATTGTTTAGGTAAAAGTAAATATTTCACAACCATTGACTTAGCGAGCGGATACCACAAAGTACAGATGCATGACGATGATAAAGAGAAAACAGCCTTTTCAATTCCTGGTTACCATTTTGAGTTCAACCGTATGCCGTTTGGTTTGAAGAATGCACCCGCCACTTTTCAACGCTTGATGGACAGCGTGCTAACAGGAATTACCGGAATAGAAGCATTAGTATACCTTGACGATATTATTGTGTTCAGCCCGGATATAGTCAGTCATGCGACCCGACTCGAGAAAGTATTTGAAAGATTAGAAAAAGCCATCTGTGCATGCAAATAAGCAAATGCGATTTTGGTGAGGAAAAAGTAGAATATTTGGGACACATTGTAACAAGTGAGGGAGTAAAACCGGATCCCAAGAAAATATCAGCCGTAAAGGGTTACCCCGAACCGCAAACTGTGCGTGACGTCAGAGCATTTCTGGGATTAGTAGGCTACTATCGTAGGTTCATTCCAAATTTTGCCGGTCTTGCGAAACCACTAACCGAACTAACTAAACAATCAGTAGAGTTCAAGTGGACCGAAGCTCAGAAAACAGCATTCACTACGCTAAAGCAAGCATTACAAACCGAACCGATTCTCCGATATCCTGATTACTCTTTGGAATTTCGATTGGCAACCGATGCTTCAGCTACCGCCGTAGGTGCAGTCTTATCTCTCAGGTGCAAGATGGTCACGAACATCCTGTCGCATACGCAAGTCGTCAGCTAAGTAAAGCAGAAAGAAATTATTCTGTAACTGAGAGAGAACTTCTAGCCTTAGTTTGGGCAACGAAATACTTTAGATGTTATTTGTACGGACGAAAATTCATCGCTATAACAGATCATGCCGCCTTGAGATGGATGCTTAGTTTAAAAGATCCTTCTTCTCGACTAACTAGATGGGCATTACGACTGTCCGAGTTCGAGTACGAAGTCCAGCATAAACCTGGTAAAAAGCATAGTAATTGTGATGCACTAAGCAGACACGTAAACAAAGTAACGATTCCCTACCTTTCGCGAGAAGTAATATTGAACGAACAACAGAATGACCAGTTCTGTACCAACGTTGTAAACAGAGGAACGAATAAAGAAAGTATTGACGAACCATACTTTAAAGACGTCGACGGTCTAATCTACAGACGTACCCCCAGCAGTAATCAATTAGTAATACCAAAAACACTAGTTAACCGAGTAATAGAACAGCACCACGATGCACCTTTTTCTGGACATCAAGGAATTAAAAGAACTCTAGCTATACTACAAGAAAGATATTATTGACCTACAATAAAGACAGATGTGCACGACTATATAACTAATTGTTTGGCATGCAATCAACGAAAAACTACAGACTACAAAGTCGCTCCAATAGGTATTACTAAACCAGCTGAAAAACCGTTTGCACTTGTGTCACTCGATATAGTAGGGCCGTTACCAACAACGAAAAACGGAAACAAATATCTTCTAACATTCATTGACTATTTAACCCGATATTGCGAAGCGTTTGCCATACCCTATCAAACCAGTGAAACCGTAGCCAAAGTATTTGTAAAAGGTATTATTACTAGACACGGAGTACCCAAGAAATTATTAACTGACCAAGGTCGAAACTTTGTATCAACCTTATTCAAGGAAACGTGTAGATTGTTAAAAATTAAGAAAATTCAAACTACCCCCTATCATCCGCAAACAAATGGGTTACTTGAAAGACTTCATAGAACAATTGTCGATATGATGTCACATTATGTCAATAGATATGCTAGTGATTGGGACGAATACGTACCTTACGCAATGATGGCGTACCGTAGTATCGAAACTTTCAATTACAGGCTATAGTCCGCATGAATTACTTTACGGGGATAAAATGAACTTACCCTTAGACGATGATTTAGACGTACGACACGTAAGTGAAAATACCGAAGATACAGCTGACCACATGCAGTCATTAGCAAATAAACTAAAAGAAGCCCGAGACATTGCCATAAAAACAACACAAAACGCAAGACAAGTGAACAAACAGCGATATGATAAGAAAAGTAAAACAATTAATTACGAAGTGGGCGATAAAGTGTTTATCTTTAATCCAGCAGTTAAAAAAACTCCCAAGAGAAAATTTGGCAAACCATGGTCAGGACCATACGAAATTGCTGAAAAGATAAGTGAACTTAATTATAAAATTTATTTGGACAAAAATACAACTGCTGTGATACATGTAAACCGGTTGAAGAAAGCCACGACAAGCGATAAACACCCAAAATCAACAAGACGGAAACCGCAACAGAGCGCTGATACGCCAAACGACCCACACGCGGAAGTACCGCCTATCGGTATAACCGGCCTTGAAAACGAGTCAAACTGCGAAGATGAATTAATTATCCCAGTAACTGGCCGACAGATACCAATCACAGTGGAGTCAATAGATACCGACGCACAAGCCACTGACAGTGAAGATGATACCATAGTCAGTGAGCACGCTAGGGATTCAGATTATGAACCTGATGTAACTCTTTCACCAGATCCACCAGGAAACGCCGACGCGCCAGCGTACAATTTACGTCCGCGACAGAGAGACAAGTAAAACTTGTATAATGTTGTTCATACATAATGTATATATGCACATGATTCAACCGCTGATACATTATTATTGTTTCCTTTACAGCTTTGGCATGGCATGCGGCAATAATAACCCTTCTTATGGGAAAATGCGCATTACACGAAATAATGAAAATAAACAAGGGAATTGTCTTCATTAAGGAAAGCGATCTGATAGTAAGTGATGACAAATGGACTTTAATAATCACTGCCAGTTTCGAAAAATACGATACCGCTTTACAACAGATGGATAAATTGAATGACCATTTTGAAACATACAAGAACGATACCGTTATAAGTAGAATTGTTCCGTGGGCTGAATTAGTCAGATTCCGAGAAATAACCAGCAATATAAGAGAAAAATTAAGTAACTTTGAACTTCTTATGCCACATACCAAACGAAACAAGAGAGGTGCTATAAATATAATCGGCTCAGGTATGAAGATGTTGTTCGGCACAATGGACAATAACGACCTCGAAGAGATAACAAAGAAACTGGAACACTTGGACAAAACCCAGGAGAACGTCATCTACAACAGCCAACTACTATTCTCATACATAAAGGATCTAAGACAAGATGTCCAAGAGAACACGCAAGCTATCATACTCACCGCCGAAATAGCAAAACAAGCCTTGTTAAACGTGATTATAGTGAACACTACATTGTGGGGAGAAATAGACCAACTAAAAAATGAGATTAAATATTCGAATAAATTATCATCCTTATTTAGAGAAATAGAGTTATCTATAAATACTATAGAAAGAGAGATAACCCAGACTCAACTTGCTTCAGATACTACTTCTAAAACCCGTCTTAGTTCAATCTTTGTAAAACCGCATGAATTAGCTAAAATCTTACAAGAAGTCAATTCCGAATTACCAGCTGGATCAACCCTTTTGGCAGGAACAAATGTTAATGATATGTACGTATACTACCAGATTGCGAAAACTCATGCAGTAGCTATCAAAAACACGATTAAGCTAATAGTAGACATTCCACTAAAAGCTGAAAATAGATACTTTGAGCTATACAATGTAAAACAGTTACCATATTATGAAAAACGATTGCAAAAGTTTGTAAAACTAAGTACTGACTCTGATTATTTAATTTTATCAAAAGATCGTCAGATTTATGGTCTGCCAACAGTACACCACCTATTGCAATGTGAAAGTACTCAGTATTTTAAAGTATGTCCTGCAGATTACCCACTCTACAGGAGAAGTAACACTTCGTGTGTGTACTCGCTGTTCTTCGCCGAGACGGAGATCATCTCACACTGTACGAGACAAGTACTACTAGACTTCACGGTGCCTGTGTTCTACAGAGATCCTTCTGAGAACCTGTGGATATACAGTCTTCCGCAGCCTACCAGAGTCACCTGGAACTGTCCAGCCAACAACACTGTGAGAACGGAGGTCATCGAAGGTACCGGTATACTAAATAATACCAAGCATTGTCACCTTCATTCCGATTCCTTTGAGCTATTTCCTTATACTCATGGACGGACCAAAATGACCTTGGAACCTGAACATGTCGTCATACCCGACTTCCCAACAATCCTCACTGACCGAGAACAAACGGTCTTCCAAACATATAACCAAACCAACCAATTCAAGGACTTAGAGGCAGTAATGACGACGCTGCATCAGCGCAAGACAGACCAAGTAACTGTAGACCTCATAGCTGCAGAACTGGAACGACTCGGGGCGGAGAGACTACAACATGAGACTGTCAGACTCCACTGGTTCGTGCATGGAACCATCGGACTAATCACGTGTTTCACCATAATACTGGTGATATGGCAACGCGCCATCATATGCAAGCAACTCATCAGACTGACCCGGCGGTGCTGCTTAATCCCACCTGAGGAGGATTTTCGAGGAGAGTACCGGCCGACGCCAGCGCAACCAGAGGAGGAGCAGACCCTCGAGGAGGTGTCGACCCCTCGTGTCTACATTCGTCGCACGGTGCCCAGTGCAGTGCACGACTAACCAGATAGTGACAGTGGCCTAGAAAGACCCTCAGTAACGCACTATTGTGTGTATAAAGTGTTTAATTGAGTAATAAACCCAAGGGCTCACACCTGGTGAGTACGTGGATGGCAACCACGGATTCCCTAGCTGTGTCTGATATTTCTTTTTAGTAGGTTTTTGTGTCAGATACTAAAAGTAGCAATCAGCAAAATTCAAAATTTAAATAATTTAAATTAACAGTAAATGTAACCTGACAACACAAGACAAAGAATATAAATGTATACGTAAATATATAAATGTATAAGTAAACAATGTAACAATGTAGTAAATAACAAAGCACACAGACAGTGGATATGGGGAAGAGAGAGAGACAAAACACTCAGTGAGGTGTAAATTAAGATATAAAATTAAATGTAAAAATGCATATATATACACATACAAAAGGTGCCACAGCCAAAAGTGACAAAGACAGAAAAAAGTGACATCATTATAAGGTAGTGCTAGAGGGGCAACGTAGATTAAGGATATCGATGAGACGAGCTCACCCAAACGCCGACGGTGTGGTTGGAAGCAAGTACTCAGCTGACAGGCCACCGGCTGATGACCTGTTATCTTACCGCAATAACCGGTGTTATCTAAGAGCGAGGCCATCTCATTCATTCATTTATTCAATACTATATTACGAAATCGTATTATTGTTCGCTTAACCGCATTAAGAAGAGCTTGTTAGCCATTCACCAATTGTAATGTTTTTATTTTATGAGTTTATGAATTTATCGATGTATTAAATTACTTATGTTCTATTTGATATAGATTAAGTATGTTTTATTTGTAATGTATTACATGCGTAATGAACCAATGATGATGATGTACTATGTTTACGATTATGATAATCATTATGGTTACCATGAATAATACTATGATGATTTATTACTATATAATTATTGATATATGGATAATATGGAATAATATGATGTTAATATATATGATGATATTAGGCTTAAATGAATATTACCACGCTTTAACATTAACAAGGTGTTAATGAATTAATATAGTTTGCAATTAACCACATATATGCTTGGAGATAAAGAAAAACGCTCTGAACTAAAGAGAATTGTAAACATACCAAGAGAAGACTCTGAGGTCCTTAGTAAAAGAGCCAAGTACGGAAGTACTTACCTCTTTTTTAAAGGGAGGGGTGATGTAGTGCCCAGTGCCCAGGCCTCCCATGAGCAACTTCTGTTTTTATTATTTCTTTTTGTTTTCTTTATTTGAGACGCAGATGTTCGCCAAGACGCAATTCAATCAGTATACATGTCAAATCCAAGGCCTATCTACCCGGATACACGTGTGAGCATCTAGCGGTTAATTATCATATCATATCTGTCCTATCAGTTGTTGTCTGCCAAACCAGAGCCACAACACTTCCTTTTCGGACACATCTGTCCATCACCTATCTTGATATTACGTCAACCATCAGGTTTTGTAAACAACTTCAAGGGCGCACGTGGAGACATACTGCCCCAGATTTCAATAAATACCCGAGTCCTGACCGCAAAGAGGATCATTCGATCTTCCAGTCATACACTATACAGTCGCGGCCCGTGTACCGTACGCTCGTTTCAGCCAGAACACTTCTCTACTACAATGGGTTATCTTCCAATTGGTGAGTGAACTACTGTTCGCAGACTTATCAAATACCTGACTTAAGAAACATGTAAAATTCAAAGTCTTATTGAACTTAGAATCTTTTGATCTTAACGAACTTAGAATCTTTTTGAGAGTAAAACAGAGTCACTACTCGGTTATGTAAAAGTATTATGATTTACTATTTGATTATTAAAACTCAATCATTTGAATTAGAATTCATTATGATTTACTGACTATTCATTTGAACACGAGTTCATTTAGAAATGTTCTCGATAGAAGCTGTAATAGCTAACTAGTTAAGAAGAATGTTAATAAACTTTAAGTGAAGAGCAATTAATTGAAGAGTTGATTTAAGACCTAGTACCACACCTCCACTCGCTATCCCGACAGTAATATCGCTCGCTATCCCGACAGTAATATCGCTGAAAGGTATTTGCGAAACTTAAAATCCGCTTTAATAGCCTATCATCCAAACGACCAGACATCATGGGACCAGCACCTATCCTGGATCCAATTTGCTTTCAACTCAGCATATCACGAAGGACATAAATCTACACCCTTTGATTTGTTGTACAAATATAAACCAAATCACCCATTATCCACAAAGTGGAAAATACATGAATTGCTACCCCGCGAAATCAGTGTTAAAAATTTAAAAAAAATATGGAACGAAGCTCGCGCAAATCTGAGAGTAAACTTAAGAAAATCGCGAATATATCACGAGCGTGATAGTAAAGAAATTAAGTATCAAGCCGGAGACTTCGTGATGTACCAAACTCATCCGATGAGTAGTGCAGTTGATAAGACCACCTCCAAGCTATCTTACCGATAGTGTGGCCCTTACAGGATTCACAAATATTTAACGCCTGTAATCGTAGCACTGTATGACCCCACTACGGATAATTATGTACGAAGAAGTCATGTTTCCCAGATAAAATATTATCACGGAAATTGTTCTGCTAGTGAGCAAAGAAAGAAATGAAGTAAAAAACAATAAATGTACTACGAAGTATATTTCCTATATTGTAATTAAGTCACTGTATACCATACTTAATTACACAATCGTAAGGTATGAATAAGAATGAGGCATGATCAACCTTAGATCCTATTCACCAAAAATAAATAAAAGCGATATGTAAAGTCAACTGACAAATAAAGGTAACGTTACCACAGAAAAATATAGTACTAAAATAAAATTGTCGACGAACAATTAAAAAAGGAAAGGAAATGCAGTAAGTGTGAAAAACATACTCTGTGTAGAATAACTCCACTAAACGAGTTAGAAAAAGCTAAACGAAAAAACCGGTAGTAGTATTAAGAAGTAGTATTAAGTAGTAGAATTAAGTTAAATTTTAGAGATAGTATAGTATCGTATCTTTTAGATGAAAAATGAAAAAAAAATATATTGAATTGATAATGATTCGATTATCACATGAGTGAATCACGAAAAGAGAGAAAGGGCTTTTCACACGGAAGCTCGTACCAAATTCCCATTGTAATTCTTAGCTATTTCCCCGTTGAATACACATCGGTCACCGACCCAGTGTCTTCTTTAAGTGGAGGAGAATGTGACGACTTAATAGGGTTAAATAGCACAAAATAAAAAAAGAGGTAAAAATAATATAATCCTAAATGAAACTACATAATTTCCATAATTTCTCTCCCTATGAAATAAATAGAAAACTAAATAATGTTAAACAAATAAATATGTAAACCACCTCCTGTTTCTTCAGCGAGTATTAAATTATAGAGAGACGTAATAAACCAGAAATTTAAAATAAGTAAAAATAATAATTAATAAATTAAGAACTATTTATCGCGCCGGTAAATAAAAACACGCGCGGACAAGCACTTCGCTAAGCCAGCGATGTGCCCCAAAAATTAGTTGTAAATCAGACTCCGCAGCGAAAACAGTACAGTTGAAAATGTAGTCAGTAACTACAATATTATAGAGAATGAAAGAATATGTCGTTCACTCTCTTAGTTTCTTTAAGCTAATGCTTAGTTAAGCAGATAGCAATAATTAGCAGTAATTTCAATATGTTTAACATCTTTGATGCGTTTTAAGTGTGTGTTTATGACATCTCTGCAGTTGATTTTATATCACGTCAACGTGATAGAGATCACAGTATATGTAACAGTTTAACTATAAGTAAAAAGTGCGGTAAACCGAAGTAAGTGAGTTCAAGTGAAAGTTTCCTACCACCGCCAGCACCAGAATCTGATCAACCTTGCAAAAAGAGAGAGAACCACACCTTCCATTATTACACCTTTCTTCAGACCTCCAGGATATACCAGAAGCCGCATAGCCACCGTTTACTACAGACAACCCCGATTCGCCAAGGATATTATGTGAATATTATGGCAGCCTGTTTAATTGACCGACGTCAATTAACCGGGCTCCCGAGGTTATAATGGCAATAGTATACAGAAGTTATAAAAGATAGTATACAGCCGTTATAAGGCGTCATCGGACAGTAAGTCAAAACAAGAAAGTAACACACGGTGACACACCTACTACACCTTATTCATGGAAAGATGATCACTGAAGAGTACTACAGTAGAAAAGGGGCGTAAATTTGGATCCCTTGGATTTGGAAGGTCAATCTCAACAGACCCAAATTGGGGACACCATTGTTTGAAAAAGTTTAAATGAATTTTTGAGTACTTTACTCTTGTTAAAACGTTAAACATTCCAGGTAAACTGCCCCTCCCCATTAACCAATCTTCACCAAAAACAATAACCCTTGAGTCCTCTACAACTCAGGCGCATATGCAAAAACTTATTTGATTCTGTTTGAATTTGCAGTGGTTATCATTTGCCATAGAAAAATTCTACATGTAGACACACACACACACTTTTCGGAAAATGACTTTTCTTCTTGTTTTGAGGGTAGTACAATCATAATCAGCCCTTACCTTGAACACGATTTTTTTTGCTATCACCATACTTCCATTTCCTTACGGAACATGGAAGTAAAAATAAGTTTGTTTTATATCTCTGCAAAAATATAGATAGTGCTGAGATGAGTACAGAGATAATGCTGTAATGTGGGGGGGAGGGGGTATGAAATGTTGGAACTTACATTATTGGTCTGAAACCAACCAATAACGTAAGTCACAGAGACTTATTGACTTGAAATCATCTAATCTAAGCCTAAAATGGATGACGTCGTACAACATGGTTAAAATAATGAGCATAGTAACACGAGCTCTTTGTCAGGCTCAGAACTTTTCACCCTACCCTCATAAACCATTGCACTTAAGTAAATCAAATTTCCCAATATGTATTTGACATAAAAAATAAATACCGCATACATTTATTTTTTTACCATTATTTCACCACGGGCCTACCTAATGATATATTTTGAGAGTATACAATTATATTGACATGATGAAGGCACTGACCAAAATCTTAAGTTCCTTCAAAACAGACGAAAAGACCCAAGCCAGTTCACTGAAAAAACCCATGGGCAACTTTTGAATTTGTGTTTCAAGTTATTTTACATTCATTAGTATTTGGATCTGCTAACATAGTCCCCAAAGTATCCCAGAGATTTCACATAGACTTCTCTAAAACAACTTCTCTGTTAAAGAACACACAAAAGAAGCTAACCAATCTGAGAAACAATTTTAATACAATTGTATCAGCTGCAACCAGTGCTTGTGAGTGAGGAGTTCAAACTGACTACAAAGATAAAAGAATATGCAAGATAAAAAAATATGTCAATGAATTAGCTGAGGATGAAGGCTTACTGATCCTCCTCTACTTTAAAACCATAGTATTTTATGATACCTTGTACCTTGTAACTTGGACTCAAATAAATATTACATTTGAGGGTATAACAACATAGCCAGTATTCTAACAGTCTTCACTCCTGAATCCCTTCTTGCCAGCTTCAGACAAACAGTTAAACCAGAAAGCAACTAAGTTCTATATAGAATATAGTGAGGATCCAATTCCAGATTTTTCCACTGAAATTTTAAGTTTTGGAAGAACTCTAAGAGAAGACATCAAGACAAAGAAGCCCATAAAAGAGTTAGCTGGTCTTTTGCTTGTTGAATTCTTACATGTGGCTTGCAGCATTCCAAATGCTTGTATTGCTTATTTGTTGTTCCTAACATTGCCAGTAACTGTGGCTTCAGCCAAGTGAATATTCTCCAAGCTGAAATTGATTAAGCTTGAAATTGCCACATCTGCGTAGCACAGTGTCTCAAGAAAGGCTGAGTGACTTAGTGTACTAATGAAAGTGCTAGATTGATTGATATTACTGAAATCATAAACACTCTTGAATCTCACAATGCAGTAAGATCACAAAAGTTTCAAATAAAAGAAAACTAAATTAAAATTACTTTAATTTCATACTACTACTTTTTAAGATAGTAAGGACACTGTGATATTGTTATTACGTCTTGTAAATGCTACAAATCTTCAAATTACTACAACATTTTTATATTACTCTGTACATTTTAATATTTTTCTTTAATTTCTGTCCCAATATTAGTTATATAATAAAATTATTGAAAATTATAAAGCTATAAGGAGATAACAAAAAGTTTAAAACCATTTTTGGTTTGTTTAAAAATATAGCATTAGTTAATAAAGTGTACAATGTAAAATTAAAATATTCTCAGCCTTCATGAATTTAAATTTAATAAAATTTGTACTTTTTTCAAGATGTATATAAGTTCAATAAATGACAAAATTATAATTGGTTACTAGTGACATGTCTGATTATGAATATTTTTTACATTGGTAAAACATACAAAAGATACTAAATAATAAATCAAATTATTAATCGAAACTAAAGTTATATTTTATTAATTAAGTATACACCATACAATAAGGAATAGTTATTCTGTTTACGTTATACGTATAATATGTTTATATAATTACTAGCTGTTACCCATGGCTTTGTACGCGAATATTTGACTTTTAATAAGTATTTTAATATAATTTTTATTGCCTATGTCTATATGGCGTTCTGTCAAGTCATATAACAATTTTGTAATCATAAGTCAAATTCTCTTCAAAGCTGTTTTCAACACTTGTACTATTTTAACTTGTACTAAATTATTATGTTGGTGCAACAGCCTTTGGAGATTTAAAAGTACCCATTTATAAAGCCTTTGCAGATATTTATAAAGTACCTGTTAAATCAAAACGCTAAATTCTTTATTTTAAGTGTTACTATGTTAGAAGCATGTATAACACATTAAACGTTATGTTTTTCTCAACCATGGCTTTTATTTATTTCAGCAGTAATCAAAAAACCAAAAACCATTGTCACCTAACCTCAGAAATGAAAATAACACGTATTTTTGCTTTGCATTAAGTAATAGGACAATTTACTGTTAGTACACTTCTTCTTTTCCACATCATAATATATCGACACAATCGCATATTATATAAAACATCGAAAATGTACTGCAGGAATGGATAAATATACAGTTCTGATGCCGCTAAATATCATTTGTTTATTTACTTGTTAGTATGGTAATTAATTCTGGTCTCCATGATGTTTTTGACATCTTTATACGCGTCAACGAAAAGCCATAATTAAAAGGGCCTAAATTGTGCAAACAGGGCAAAATATCAAATTCCAAGTTAGGCAGTATTTTTTGCCTTGTGTCAAAGGTTACCTGTGCAAAATTTGGTGGCAATCGGTGTAATGGTGTGGATCTGTATTCAGTACACATAAATCCTCAGACTTTGAGTTTTATATATACACACACACACACACATATATATATATATATATATATATATATATATAGCTTTCCATATCTATAAGGAGGGGTAGTATTCAACAGCAAGCAATAGCATGAATTAATCAGCCTTAAGGTACATTTTTACTGGTGAGAAAATTGTGACAGTCAGTGTGCAAGCACTGTCGCTTATGTGTTACACTGAGACACAATTTTTACCATGAGAGCAAATGTAAGTGTTCAGCAAGCTAATGTCACAATTTGTTCTGACAGATGTATGAAAATCCATGTACACTAGTTTGGGAAGGTAGTAATGTCACATTTCCCCGCCAAGCACTCTTCAATGAATTTTCACCCATGCCATGATGAGAAGTGTAAAAACTGCTGCCACACTAGTCACTGTAAATTGCTTGATGAGAGAGAAAAAATGAAAAAAAAGAGGAGAATGTGGATTAGAGACTGGATCGTCAGATGAGAAGAACACAGAGCTTTCAGCAATTTGTTAAATGAGCTAAGAATGAAAGGTTCACAACAAGAAGGTATTGTCAACATGACTTTGAATCTTCCTGGCCGCTCTCCATTGAAAGGAAGACAGCTGCCTATGCCGTATACAATTGTTGCTGATGATGGATTTGCACTAACCCCTACTTACTCCTTCATAACCTACCTTTCAAAGAACGAGTATATAACTACTATTATTTTGAATGTTCATCACTACTTTTTTCACAATCCACATTTGCCACGCACATCCAGACAGAAAACCACAGTTACACCAATATAAAAAACAATCTGGAAATTTTACACTACCTACCCAAAAGTCGGAAACTCAACACCGCAGAACAATACGAAATATACAAACACAACCAAACAATATACTCAATGAACATTTACAATTTAAATCCAACACACTATTCGACACAATTATACACAACGCATACAACAATTCAGAATCCCGTGCCAACCCCCTTCCATCTCCACCCCCCCCACACAAACAGCCACCTAAAAAACCGTTTCAAATTACCGACTACTTGACACATTCCGTATTCAAACTTCACTGAAGAAGGAGAATACAACTCCAAAACTGCGTTTGAGGGAATATTAACAAGTAAGTTTCACAAGTGAAAGTACCATTAAATAATAATTATATAACTACTAGCTGTCAAGATGCAGAAAATTTGAGAAAGATGTGATTAGTCTGGTTGCAATATTGGATTTAGAGTCCTAAGAAAGCCAATGTTTTTTGCACCCCCTGAAGCTAAAAAAAGTTATTTTAGCAATATGTATACTGCATAATTATTTGATGAGAATGAAAGAGTCTGTAAAGGGTTATGTACCCCTAAGAACATTTGTCAGGGAATATGAACAAACAGGGATGACCTGTGGCGTGAAGAAGGTGGCATGCTGGCAGTAACTTGTTACCACTACAGGATATAAAAAGGTGAAATCATTCGAAGTCTGTCCAAATAGTTTATAATATATAATAAGATCACAGAGTATTTCTCCAGTTCTCATAGAGAGGTGCACTGAAACTATAAATTTGTATAAGAGATAGAGGCAACAAATGGAGTGAGGCAAGTAATTGCTATTATGGTCTAAAACTGGCAGTCAGTTTTGTGAATGTGTATTAAAATGTTAAATTAAAAAAAAGTAAATAACTATTGTATGAATTTTTTATTTCCCATTTCCTCAAAAACATTAAAATTGTAGTTATGTTAAATGATTGTTAGATTAGGCTGTAATATTAGTTGGATTAGGTGTGCAACATTACGATTATTTCATAAATTCACACAAATACAGAACCATGTACTCAACGCAACTATTAAGTGTAGTACACCGGCCAGGTCGCAGGATTTTTGTTTCTCGTTACGTCAAGTATATGTAGTTGCACAATAATTAAATAAATTTTAAAGAGGAGTGAGATGTTGTTGACATGAAATAATTATTTAAAACCATTCAAAAATAATCAACCTAAGGTTTATCCATTAATAGAAAAATATTCCAATATTAAAAAATTCAAACATTAGATAGATCAAATATCCACTTTTATAAGTTTCACACATATTGGGCTGTTCATAACATCTAAAAACTAAACAATCATAAATTCTTATTAACTAAACAGACATGCTAAATAAGTCATCTAAATTCTTTCATTTTTTGTGTGTCTGACTTTGATTCAATCTTCAAATGCTAATAGCAACTCATTTAAAAAGAAACAAAAATAATATTAAACTTAAGCATAAAATTACTAGTTGCTATAAACAAAATAAACTAATTACATTTACTTTCAAACTATTATTTAACTCTATTGACACACCCAAATTTTTAACATATAACAAAAGATTTAGTAACTTTCAAATTTTCTTATAAAATTAAATTATTGACATTAACTATTATTTATATTTAAAATTTTTAAGCCTTACTGTTCATGTAAAATTGTCTTTCTGAAAGTTCTTTTCACAACAAAATTATAAACATTTAGTCATCACCTGCATACTGCTGCCGTTACTGTTGTGTGTGTGTGTGTGTGTGCGCGCGCGCACGCGCGCACGCGCATCCTGAAAATTTGATGATGATGATGCTGTGTTCTATGTCTCTATGGGTTGTTGTTGTTGTTGCTCCTGAGTTCCTCCATACGTCTTGTGTGTGTGGTAAAATTGTGTTCAGTCGATCGGCAGACCAGCAGCATGACGTCCTTTGGAAGTAGCTTATCAAAAGGACATAGTGTCTCGTGTAGAGATTCCTTGAGTCTGAGAATGCCCCAAAATTGCCGGTCGTATTTAAAAATTGTCGGTCGTATTTATACTGAACTCAATCTGACATGTCCAGGATTGCTCTTGACATGTTAGAAATTGTAACTTTCATCCAAAGTGTCCTTTTAATTACGAATCACTTTTTTGTTCATTTTAGCGATTTCGTAAACACACTTGTAGCATGACGGATATCATTGTTTGCGTAATTTTTTTCTGTTCACGCACATATAACACACATGTTAATTACTCTTTAAGTAATTAACATTAATTACTTAGCATCTTTAATATTGCAAATTTCTGCAATATTTTATATATCACTGCATTTGTTAAGAATTTCTTAATGCAGTGGTGTTTTTATAATTGGCGTAAGTCTTTGCTTACAGGTTTAACACAAGTAATTAGTTTATTATAATCCTGTTAAGACATGATTAATTCACAACAAACAATAAGTCGTTCGCATCACCCCATATTTTCCTGTCGTAGCGTGCTCACACACACGCTGTAACTTACGCTACCACAGCAGGTGTCCCTCTCGACAGGTTAGATATTGTCAATTCCTGCACAAAATTGTATAAAACTGTTCCTTATTCTATTTATACTAATTACAATATAAAACATACCACCCTGAGCAAATATGCAAATACAGTAGAACCCCGCTAGTCCGAACTAATTGGGACTGGGGCTGGTTCGGATTGGCAAAAATTCGGATTATCCGAAATAATTATTATTAAATAATTATAACTATTTATTTGATTTAAATATGGTCTTTAACTTATATGTAACTCATATATGCCTGTTTTTTATTCAACGAATGCATTTTACGGTTTATAAGAGTTGAATATTTCATAAAATATTACGTAGTACAGTACTGTAATACAGTACAGATAAGGTGAACAGTATTGACACTGACGTTCGGTGGTTTTCTAGTGGGGTATTGTTGTTTACTATCACGGGTGCGCCAGGGCATCAATAACTCATGTCAGTTTCTTAGTAATCCCACTTCCCCCACTCTTGTTTGTTTCTTCTCGTGGCCTTGCTTTCAGTAGTGAGACACCTGTCAGTCTGAGACATTGTGTGTGCATTCCAACTTACATATGTTTTCAGTGTTGTTTTTTAAGTGCTTATTGTATAAAAATGGTTGGTAAGCGGAAACATAGTTCATGTGCACTAAAAGATAAACTTGAAGTGTTGAAACGTTTGGACAAGGGTGAAAGTGGAACGAAATTAGCAGTTGAATTTGGTGTGGGTAACGCAACAATAAGTGACTGGAAGAAAAACCGGTCCAAGATTGAACAGCTTTGTGCGACAACATCCGAGAAGACTCTCGAGGAGCGTCATACATCCAAAGTGTCACAATTTGACAAAATTGATGAAGCCCTTTTCATATGGTTTTCATAAGGAAGGCAGAGAGGTACTCCACTGAGTGGTCCCCTAATCCAAGAAAAAGCAGTTCACCTCAATAAGCTGATGAATGGTGATCCTAAATTCATTGCGAGTAACGGCTGACTGGATCGGTGGAAAAAAAGACACAGAATACGACAGTTATCCATTACCGGTGAATCACTATCAGCGACTCACCAGGTTGCACAAGAGTACATTGCTGAATTCACAGACATAGTTTCATCGCAAAATTACTCTGCTCAAGAAATATACAATTGCGATGAAACTGGGTTAAATTTTAAGGCATTGCCAAACAAAAGCCTCGCTGCCAAACAAGAACTTAATGCACCTGGTTTCAAAATGTGCAAGGAACGTGTGACTGTTTTAGCATGCAGTAATGGAGCAGGGACTAATAAGTTGCCACTAATGGTTATTGGCAAATCAAAAAACCCAAGAGCATTTAAGAACATCAATGTGAACTCGCTTCCTGTATTCTACAGGCATCAAAAAAAGGCATGGATGACCAGTGCTTTATTTAAGGAATGGTTTCATGTCCAGTTTATTCCTTCAGTAAAAAAGTTCAGTGAAAAAAATGGTCTGCCACCCTGGGCATTACTTGTTATTGACAATGCTCCATTACATGCTTCGACAGAAGAACTTGTTAATGGAGATATAAAAGCTATTTTTCTCCCTCCGAATGTAACACCTTTGTTACAACCCATGGACCAAGAGGTGCTACAAAACATGAAATGTGTGTATAAAAAAATTCTTCTAAGGTCCCTTCTTGAAAATGAAGACAGTTCACAAACCATTCTCCAAAGTCTTAAGAAAATCAACATCAAAGATGTTATCTGTTGGTTAGGTGAAGCATGGGACAATCTCAAAGAACAGCTGCTGAGAAAGTCGTGGAAAAAATTATGGCCAAGTCTCTCTTACATCGATAGTCCGGAACAAGCTGATGACAGGACTGAAGGTTTACAGCTCATGCATCAAATTCCTGGCTGTGAAGAAGCAGACGAAACAGATGTGAACGAGTGGGTGGCAGCTGACACGGAAGACCACCAAGTTTTGACAGATACGGAAATCGTTTCCCTGATCAGACAAGACTTCGATTAAGATTCTGATGTGATGGATGAAGCCGATGATTCAGAACATCTCATTTCACATTCAGAAGCAGCAAAGGCGCTGGAAATATCCCTGCAGTATGTGGAGCAGCATGCCAACGCTACAGCGGTGGACATCATGTTCATGAGACGCTGGTGGAATATTGCGTCGTCTGCTAGATTCACATCTTTACGCCAGCAGAGAATAACTGATTTTGTGCAACCAGTGAATAAGTGAAGAGTTAATATTGAAGTGTTTATTTGGAAATTCTGTTAATAAAGTATAGAAACTGTAATCTAAGTACTGTACAGTACAATAATTGAATTCTGTTTTTGTAGTTTGTAGTTTTTGTAGTTTTGTTTAAGAATTTTATTCCAGTAATTGTAGGCCTACTGATTAATACATATTACAGTGGTTAGTATTATTTTCTACTGATTTTGCAAAATGTAACCATTTTATTAGAAATGTAATGAAATCATTTGTTGCTTCATGAAATCTGCAGTTGTTTTTATAGCTTTCCTTGCCTATTTGGTTCCTGGAGGTGGTTCGGATTATCCGGAATTTCGGACTAGCGGGGTTCTACTGTATATGTATTGTTGCAATATTTTTTGCTCCATTCGGTTTGGATTAGGTTATCAGACGTCCAGATTTTCACAAGTTTGTCCGGTGTCTAGTAGACTTTACAAAAAAAATGGGAAATGTCCGGCTTTTGAGCAGGGTAGTTATAGTATACTTGCAGTGCATAAACACATGCTAGAATTAGCAATATCTTCATGTTACATATTAAGGCAAATACAAGTTATAACAACCTGAAAATATGTGATGACTGCCCTGTTTATGTGAAAAATATACCATATTTCACAATTCCAAATAGCAATAGAAAAATCCTCTTTTCAATAAATATTATGTGTAACAAAGAAAGAAATAACCTCGTGCCCTAATCTGTTAAATGATTGGTAATGGTGAAACATATCTCAAAGTTTACTTGCTGTAAATTTCATAAATACCTTAAAGGTCACATTTCTGGAGTACGCACAATTCAGTTGAAAAATACAAGTAAGGTGAACCATTTTTTACATAAAAATTTCAAACTTTTACAGCAGGCAGCACTATTATAATTTTATACTTTTGTTCTGTTAATACTTTTTTTACTCTAAACTATTTTTGTTTTGTAATTAATTGTTTAAAAACATTGTATTGAGATTAAATTTACTGTATATGATAAAGTTAAGTAACATTACTTGAAACATTACATGACCAATACAAATTTATAATTAAAAAAATGTATTTGACATGAACTTAGTTAATACATTGGATCATTCAAAGGATTAGTTAAGGGTAACCAAAATTTATCTAATATTTTAAAGTAATCACTAAGCTTTTTTCCTATGTCTGAAAAAGTACGGTATACTAAAATTCCAACTTGTTTAATGGAAATTTTCAGCGATAGAAATTTTAGATCAGGTAATGTAAGTTAGGATTCATTATAGTAAACATGATATAAGAATAATCATCAGGTAATATTGGCCTAAATTAGTTAAATGTGTGTACTTCACATCCAACCAGGGGCGGATTTGCTGTACTGCCGCCCCCAAGCATGGCAGATAATGCCGCCCCCTCCACCCTCTCCTATCTCTCTCCCTCATTCCCCTCCCTTCCCCTCTTCGATTTCACATCCTCTTTCCCCCCAGTTTGATTGTCTGCCTCGTTTCCTTTGACTGTCAGGTGAATTATGTTTCATGTAAAAATAAATAAACATTGATAATATAAATATTTACTTGTAGTAAATAATTAATTTTAGTTCGAAATTAAGGGAAACGTAAATAAAATCACATAAAATATGGGTACAAACATTATTTATTAAATGACAAACGGAAAATACTGGAATACTGGTACAGTTATATATGCAACTCAACTAATTTTATCATAGATAAATTTATCGGAGATAATTTTTATATTTGTGTGTGCTTAATTGAACTGGCTTTTATACTTATAAATTTGTTTGAATCTAAAAATATCATTTCTTAACTCAAATTTTGCCGCTCCCCAAAATTTGCTGCCCCAGGCAAGTACCTAGTCTACCTGTGCGTAAATCCGCCCCTGCATCCAATAGATAGATTTAATTCAGTATTGTTAACTAGAGACACTCAACCTGAACTGAACTGTCGCAATAATATTTCCCACTGTTTGACTTCACTACAGTGCAAGCATGAGAGCCCAGTGACGTGTTTAGACCTGCAACTTGAACTCTTGCACAGTGCTTCCCAGCTACTCATGACATCGCTCCTGACACTGCTCGCAAGAACATTTACATTAGCAACTTGTTCTGCTGAACAGAAAAACTGGGTAATTTCTTGCCAGTGTAAAGACACCTTAAGGGTATTAACAGGGGGCCTGCAAATTATTACTCCAGGGTGGGCAGAAAAAGGGTTACACTACTGACTGTTACAGTGTTAAACTTATGGATTGCAGTAGTGGATTATAGTACTGATCTGAGCCAGCAACAGGCTCAGTTACCTTGGGGATACATGAGTGTCTCCTTGATTTGTGTGTCTTAATACATTCAGCCTTGTGACAACAAAATGAAATTTATTTTTAAATAACAAAGATTGTTATTTTATGGAAAAGTTGGTAGTCTTCTCTACTAGCTTGGCTGAGCTTTAAAAATTAGATACTATTCAAAAATTGAAGTACAATTCACATTCTTGTTGTATAAGTAATACAGGATTGCCTTCTGGAAGAGGGATTTTGGGGAAGAGTTCTGGGAGGGGTTAGATTTTTGCAAACAAAACTACAAAAACTGAAAAGAAAGAATGTAGTACTTGTTATTTGTTTTGCTACAATCAAGAAGATAAATTTTGAAACATAACTGCTACATTAATAGACAATAAAATTTACCAAAGTCATTAAACAATAAATATGCCATCTTACATTGCAATATAATAAAAATAAATGATACCAGAAAACTGTCACATGTGTTATCCACCTTCTGCAGATGCTGACAGTGTTAAACATTTTGTACACATGTTTTAAAACTTTATCTTTGTAAATATATGTCTGAAAATATTTGCATTAAATGGAATGAAATCAGTGTACTTGTTTTCTTATGAAAAAGATTTTCATAAAATAAGCACTACATAACCTTAAAAAGAAATATTTCAAAATTGTCCTGTGGTGTGTACAAATACGTGATTGCCTGCACACTGCATATTTTGTTGTCATTTCCATACAAAGTAGTTCCCTGGTAGTGACTATTGAGCACTTGTAAACAGTGTTGTGAACACTGTGTTCAGATATACAGAATAAGGAACACATTTTAAGACTGTAATTATTGATTTGTTTTTAAAATGGTAAGAAAGCATTAAATTAAAATTACATTTTAAAAAATTATTAAATACATATCAAAGAAACATGCACAACAATAGGCACCTTTGTTTAAGATTTGAATTAGGAGCAAAAAACTGTTTAATACAGAAATTTTTAAGTTGCGGTGGAATAAATTCCTGCACTATAAATATCATAAACCGAGCTGAATGCACTGCAGGCTGAAGAAACATTTGAAGGCTACCTCTTTTCTACTTGCTAAGAGAACATAAATTAAAAAATTAGGATAAAAATTTTAACCATACAGTAACCGTCAGACAACTGACTACATGAAGCAATTTGATAATTACAAGACTTGCTGTAGTAAAATTTACTACTTGCTGTAGTAAATATTACTATAATAGCAGTGACATTTACCCAACAATATTGCTTACTGAATGCATTTCACTTGAAGGTGAGATATGTACATATCCCTTGTACATCTCACTTGAAGGTATCATAGTTTTCGTTGTTAATAACAATCCTGTTTCTCAATTTATATATTTTTGTATGTTTCTTGTCAAGTAATGTTTCACCAATATACCAATTCATTTTCAGTTGCTCAGCTATGACTGCACAAAATCGTATACATTGCTATATCTCTGTTTAACATAATACTTACATATATAACATATATTATATATATTACATATATATTCATACCCACCTAAAAATTACAATAAGTTGCAGAAATTAAAACATTCAACACAAAAATATATAAAATAAAATAACATTTTACAATATATCATTTTATACCTACAAATCGGGTGTCTCAGCATAGTACAAATAAAATGTTTTTGATAAGAAAAATAATTTAACATGTCTTAAACTGAAGAAAGATTGTTATTAACCCCTTGTACAATCTGCAAAAAAGTTGCACAAAGTTAAATCACAAGAAAACTTAACAAGCTAAACCTCTCGTACAAGATCCCTATTATAAGCCTTGGCTTGTGAAATGTATTTTCAATGGGGGAGTAATTGGAAATCTGACCTTCTCTGTCAAGACACTGACCTTCTCTGTATTATTACAGCTACTCATTTCGACTTGTCATGCTGAATGGACGTCATACAGATCTCCTGTGAGATTCAAACCTGTAATTCTTGCACATAAGGCAAGAACAATACCCAATAGACAATAGGTAATTGTTGAATCTAAAACAGTATTACAAAAGCTGTGTGTTGTAGCACATTATTTTATTTTTATGTGAACAATAGGTTAAAAATCTTAATAATAGGAAAAAACAAATCAAATCCACTTATGGTAAAACAACCACAGTTTTGTTAATCACATTATCTAGTTTGAACTAAACACACAAATTTTTTCATACAGTAATCCAATATGGAATATTAATTGTACTTGATCCTCTGTGACAATAAACTATCATTATTTTATTAAAGTTAATAACAAACAATCATTTAATACCACGTCACACAGAGCAGATGCACACAATTGCTGTAACACAACTGACAGGAGTCTACATGTACTCATGTACTGTATCTCAGTGGCGGCCGGTGTTATGATTGCAGCGTTCCACAACCACCAATGTAGAATAACTAAACTACAAAATAATATACGAAAACATTAAGCACCTAAAAGTATTATAAATTTCAATGGAGAGCGTATTAGATCCTACGCGGTAATGTTCGCGTACAATTCAAATGTGGCGTGCAGGCTGGTGGTTGTAGGCTGTTTGCAACTTTAACAGTATATGGCACAGCTTACTATACAAACATATAGGAGGACGTGCGCTACTCTTCACAACTGCCCTATGTTCCCAATGTTATCTAGGCGGTTGCAAATTTTCTGCAACGCTCTACTAGTAGCACTGTAGCACATCTTTGTGTCATGAAATCAGCACAGCCTTCTTTATTTATAAGTTATGTCAGGTTTAGTGTTTATGTTGGTTCAAGGTAAATGTTATCCATTGTTTGAGGTTATAAAATTATAGTAATCATTTTGTATAACTTTGATTATGATAGTTTAATGTCTTTTAACCGATCTCCCATCCACTCAACCAACTACTGCAACCACCAAAATTTGAAACCACGAACTGCTACTGCTGCATCTACTTCTCTTTGCACAAGATGAAGACAGCATACTACATGTACAAGGTTGTTCAAATAAGTTAATATATTTTTATATAGCATGTTGCTTAACGTTGTTCTCTGTGTTACTGTGACACAGTTTTTCACTTATCAAGTCATCATGTTTAGTTTATTTACATAAATAATCTTTGTACCATTTATAAGATATTATTTTACATTTATATGTGAGGAGAGTTCGTGACCACTGAGAGTAAATGTATAAGGCTTTTTAAAGTTATAAAACTGTGAAGTACAATGCACATAATTAGTATATTTTACAACTGTTTTAGGTGCAAAGAATGTTACTGAACTTTGGTGTATATGGAATGTCAATAAACAATATTATAGAGACAGACCTTTTTCATCGGCAGATTATAGGAATTGTACCTATAATATATATGGCAAAGATGTTCTAACGTTTTACAGTAAACAAACCATTCTTAAAGCTAATGATACAGTTTACTTTTGGTTAATGATTGCAGTTAGAACTGGTTATGATAAATATGATATAAAGAGACATGCTATACTTGACTTGTCATTTACTGTTGGAAACAATAAAACAGATGAGTTATGTATCACCGACTTCTATGATGGAAACAACTTTATATATAAACTTTTATGAATGTAATATTAAACAGCCTTGTTATAACTCCAGTTCAGTGTATTAGACACATTGATCTGAAAAACTGAAACTAATTCTGTACCTGGTATAATTTACTCTTTAACACGCTAACAAAAGTTGTTTGAAGATTGAATTGTACAGTTGCAAGTGATTATAGTTTTCCAGGAAGTGAATAAGTTGCAGTTGCATCTGACATATTAACTATGCCATGCCCTCTAATTCTTTCATAATTTCACTCCTTGGATGCTATCTTTATATTTATGCTTTTAATAATGTCAAAAATGTCAACTTATTGGTTTAGATTTGGTTTAAAATAATTTACTGTGATTGTTAATTGATAAGTCATCATATAGAAGATTATTCTAAATGATGTCTAAAATTTTTCAATAAACTATGATTTTGAATCTACTTGCAGTTATTTATAAATTCCTTTTATCTTGGTAAACAAATAAGTTTTATAATTATTAAAATAAATTGTGTTTTATGAAATAGGTTTCTAAATAAGTCCAATGTATTTCATTTAAAAATGAAAGATTTCAATTTTAAAAGATGTATATAGGCCTACATTATATGTACATAATGACTTATTATATTCAAACTTAATACAAAGATGTATTGTATGTTCACATAAAATTTTCTGCATTTTTACTATCAACATAATGCTCTTTTTGTATGAAGGTCAAGTGTGTTCATATTATTGTACAAAATCAAATCTTTCCCTCATAATCTTTCTGATTTAGAAATTATAGAAATAATGTACTTTCTGGACAAGAAAGGGCATCCATCAGTCATGAATGATTATTTCATAATTTCTTTTATGCAATTAGCATATTAATATTACTAGAATTAGTATTAATTACAAAAGGTATCACACCATTAAGGATTCCTTAAGAATTACAACGACAATGATTTAAAAGTTTAGTATCATTTATAATTTTTGGAAAAAACTAAAATGGCAATAATTAGTAAAACACAAACTTTTTATGAATTTTTCAATTATCATTTACATTGTTTACAGACTAACACATTTGTACAATTTTTTGTTTCCCATACACCCACACTCACATTTTAATAATTAAAACACTCACAATCTTAGTTCCATGAACACATTATATTTTTACTCAAGAATGTTATACAAATCTGTACGAGAATACTTGGTGCTGTACATTTATATATTAAAACATAATTTACAATAATGAACCTTCGCATATGAATAACACAATTTATGTACAGTCTCCTTATTTAATATTTAATTGTAGGTAAAATAACATAAAAAAATGAACGCTATTGTAATAAGCAACATATTTATTCTGTATCATGCTGTGCATCCTTAAGCATCCTACTAACATATTTATTCTGTACTTGTATTGAAAAAATTCTCTACTAATTTAATGCTAAAGTAAATACATTTATCACACATTTTACAGAATATATCTTATTTAAAATTAATGTTTTGCAGTAATAATATTAATATTATTATTAATACCTTAATGATAAATAATGTTAATTACATTACTTTACAGACAATCATGGCTTTCAGATTACTTCTTATAAAGTATTAATTATTTTCACAATTAGGTAATTTACATCAGTCACTTAAAACTCAATAGGTCTATCACTGTTTTAGATGCAAAAACTGTAAGACAGATGATAATGTTTTGGAATATTAATAAAACTTATGATATGAAACGACCAATGTCGTCTATAAGATACTTGGAAGGTGTAACCAATACCAATCACGCTGAAACCCTCACAGTAGAAACCAAGGAGCCTCTCGAAGCTGCCTCTACTATACATTACTGGATAAGGATATCAATTAACCTAAAAGATGATGGTTCTTTTGGAAGTGACATTGCACAATATGGACTTTTCAACTCAACATTCACTGTGGCAAATGACACTACTGGAGAATTATATATAAAAGAAATTCATGATGGTCAAGTGTATAACACTAATTTATAATGGTAGAAACTTTATCACTGGGTTTCTTTTTTGATAGACAAAGTTGGTTTCTACAGACTGTTCTTTTCGCTCTGACTGTGTCAGTTATGCAAATGCACACATGACGTCTCCGTCTCAGTTGTGAACACACACATCATGTAATCTTTGATAAGTGTAAAAAGTTGAACTATGTTTAAACCTTCACTAATATATACATATACGTATATGACAGTAGTGAAATAAAATAATATTTGATATTTGCAATACTGGAATATCTTTAATTCTCCCAAAGCATCACCTCATCCATCTCTCACAGACTGATTCACTGAATCCTTTGAGGAACGTAGGAGTACATCAAAGGATCTCCAATTCAAATGATTTAGAGCAAATATTTTTTAGTTCTCAACTGTTGTCCTACTAGCTCGACCAGGTTTCCTCTTTACCTGTACATTTCATTCCAAAAGCCTGCTGACTGATATTCTAAGGATATGTCCAAGTCATCCATACTTCCATACCTTCTCACTTGATAAGTTCTCCTTTCAACTTTTGTCTACCCTTTCCCTATATTTGTTCCTCTGTGGCCAGCATATGTAAAGAATTCTTTTAAACATTTAACAAATGCTGGAAAGAATAAGAACAATATATATGTTATGTATTATAAGAACAATATGTTATGTATTATAAATTCTTTCTAATTCTTTATTACAAAGTGTTAATAAAGATACTACTTGTACTGGTAATTGTTCTTGTGACTTCAACTGTTTAAAGACTACCACAGAACTAAGCCAAATTAATATTGTCAGTAGTGATAATTTATTAATAACAATTGTGGTAGTAAGTGAAACATCCACATCAATCTAGTGGTTAGTAGAACTGACACAATTATGAATTTAAAAACCAGTAAAATATAGATAATGAAATAACTGTGATTTACTATTAAAACCTTATATAAATAAACCCACAATTGAAAATTTTTCTTGACCATTTTGCTCATGTGAGTACAAATTATTTAAAAATGTTATGATGTGTTAAAAAAAAAACATATTGAATTATAAGCTGAAAGGACAAGGAGGTGTGGGATATCCGAAGAACCATTAGAGTAAACACCTCTAATCTGTTTGTTTGGGGTCAGAACAAACAATTTTTGGTTTAATCCTTGTTGAAGATGATGATGATGATTTAAAAAATATGTAACTAACCCAACAACATGGCTAATTTCTTACTTTTCGTATTGTCAGTGGATCTGAAATGGTCACCGCTTGAATAGCCTACACTATTCACAGTGAATTGACCTTTTTTAAACAATCTGTAAGTTTTTTAGAAAATAAATCCAAATGTTGACAATAAAGTGATTGCATTGTTTCTTAAAGTTAATGGAACAAGTGTTTCAAATAAGTAATTATGGAAAAGGTGGAGCACTTTCTGACACAAAAGTATGACATTTACTAAATACAAAAGTAGCCTCTGACAAAGCTTATAATTTAGTCCAAACTGGTTCAGGCTATAAGCCTGTATGTAAAATTTTTACCAATAAAAACTTTGTGTTCTGAGTCAGTAGCGTTAAACTTATAATTAATATAACTGTTATTACAGAAATGTTGAAAGTCTGGAACAATTAAACATTCTTGTATGTACCAGTTCTGGATGGAGACTTGTACAAAATAAGATTGCTCCATCTAAGTAAAGTCACTAAGAATGTTACATTGCAGAATTAAATAAATATGGTAGAACAAAACACAAAACATATTATGAAACATGCTTTTTGTTGAAAATTAATGTTGTTTTTATTTATTGCTTTGGTTGTTCATAATAAGTTTATTTGGTTTTTGAATAAATACAAAGAATTTAATAAAGATGTTTTCTAAATACTTTTAAGAAAACATGAGACCATATGTAACATAGAGGCATGTACATGAGAAATTGCATTATTCAGTAAGATAGCAATCCAATCAGGTAACATGACATTACTATTGTTTTTATGTATTGTTACAGGAGTGAAAGATTACATGATCATAGGTTTTTTAGGAAGATTAAACAAAGACATACAGTATTCATGGCCTTTTAGTTCAGCGACAATTCAGATAAAGAAAATAAATTACAGAGGACTCAATGAAACTACACTCAGATACAAGAATATCACATTTAAAGATAATGATACTGTATTTTACTGGATGTTATTTCAGGATGCTACACTTAAAATGCGCCGGAGTTACCATCACAGATTTATTGTAAATGAAATTGATGGTGAGCTGAAACTAACTGCCAATTTTAAGAAACCACCGTTCATACCATGAACCATACTTAAGCATTTAATTAAATAAAAAGCAGTCTGCAAATAATGATGTATATACACATTACAAGTATATATTGTAAACTTCTAAAAAAATGTGTTAAGTAAAATCCTGAAACATTTGTATGTGTACACACACTTTTTATACAAAAAATTGGTATATTCTGATTGTTCTAAAAGTAATTAGTGATTCTGAAGAAGTAAAAACTATTTCATATTATTAAAAATAGTTTGACTATTTCAAATTATTTCAGTTTAATATTACATGTTAAACAAGAATTCAATTTTATTCCAATCTGATTCTTAAGTGTTCATTGTCAAGTTCCCTCATCCTCATATTCTTGGCTATGCCTTCTCTCCAACTTTTGGTTGGTCTGTTTGGCTTCCTACTGTCTCTGGGTCATCAATCCAACACATGTTTTATGATTCTATGTTCTGCCATTCATTTGAGGTGTTCATACCAAATTAACTGTTTCATTCTAATGTCACTCAAAACTGCATGCCTAATTCCCATATTTTTTCTTAATGACATTTGTTGTCTTTTCTTTTCTAAGCCTTCCAAATGTTTGTTTCGACAAAATCATTTTAAATATCACTATAATATTGACAACTCGGAATACTAAGTTTTTTATAAGTAAAAACGTAAAGTTTTACCTTACAGCCTAAACCAGCTTTCACCTATAGAAGGCTTCATCAGAGGCTGTCGTAGGTAGCTACCTACGACAGCCTCTGATGAAGCCTTCTATAGGTGAAAGCCGGTTTAGGCTGTAAGGTAAAACTTTACGTTTTTACTTATAAAAAACTTAGTATTCCGAGTCGTCAATATTATAGTGATATTTAGTTAAGTAACGGACACGTCATGGACAAGGAAATCCAAGAAAATCATTTTCTTTATTCTTGATCATCCCTTTATGTTCTACAATAAATCTCACATTATATATTTTTACAAAGGTTTTGTAAAATATATAAAAACATTTGACAAGTTTCACAAATTTTTTAATTAACTCTGACAGCTGCTCGACTAACTAAGCAATTGTCAAAGAGGAGGCGAATAAATGAAAATTACTAAACACAGGATGTGAGTAAAGGTGGTGACCATCTGTTTAGGGCGTATATGGAACATCTGTGTTGAGTAGGCGAGGGGGTGTGCAAGAGACAAGGGAAGGTCAGATGTCTTTAAAAACTAAATACAATCATGAATGCAAAATATAAAATTAACTAAACTAAATATAATCTGAATGTAAAATAATAAAATTAACTGAACTAAATATAATCTGAATGCAAAATTTGACAATGGCTTAGTTAGTCGAAACAGCTGTCAGAGTTAATTAAAAAATTTGTGAAACTTACCAAGTGTTTTTATATATTTTACAAAACCTTTGTATTAATATGTTTCACCAAGTGCCCAACAAGTCATCAATTAATATCATTATATATTTTTGATGAATTATTTTTTATGATATATTTTCACACACACACACACACACACACACACACCTATACAACTGGTAAATGTTTATCAATCAACTCTAAATAAAGAGTTTGATTTTAACTGGTAGAATCATATATATATTTACTTTCCATGCATTCCTCCATTATTATGACTGTACTTATCAAGATAATTCTAGATAATTCTTCTTCCTCGACTTTAAGTGCCGTAACCACATCAGCAGCAGTGGTGGCTCCAACATTTCAAAGGTGAGTAGATCAAGGGTGGGCCAGTCTGACATCTAAATGGCTACACTTTAAAGATTTTTTTGTGGGGCTTCAGATTCCCAAATAGAATTAAAGGTTACACCGTGTGTTTTTGCATCAACAATGGGTAGCAACTGTAAAGCTACTCATAGCGTATTATTACAGTATATCGTATATCATTCCATGCACTTCTCTCTTTTAATCTTGTCTGTTCTACCTCAAAGTATATAATCTGTGAAAATATCAATACAAACACATAATACTATAACATACACTACTTACACACAGGTGCAATGGAATAACTTTTACTAAAAGAGGTTAATTCTAATACTATTATGGTTAACAGCACTATTATCCACTACACGAGTCAGGTTATGTTTTTTTACCAATTGCCATTCAGCTGCTCTTAACACAGGCTGTTGAGTCATTCATCATACATTATGTTTCTTAAGTAGGTTTTTAACTTAAGGAACAGTCCTGAAAATGAGCTCTCACAGGATGCAATTGACACAGGAGTAGTACTGACGACTTCTGTTAACTTGTACATTTTACTTAATGCTAATAGGTAACTTTCAGTAGCCAAAGAAAAGCAGTAAATTTTGAATTACTATCCTACTTTTTTCTCATGCCCGGAAATTAGATTCATCAAGATTTTAAATTACAGATCTGCAGAATATGTATCGTACACATAATATTCCTGTTATCTTATTCAATATATCTGCACATGTGACAGTTTCACTGTTGGGTCTAGACACCTTATAATATTAAAAGTGTCCAAATTATCACTGAGAAGCCTTTTGATCAGCGCCGGCTCATCATGGGAGGCATGGGAGGCCTCCCTAGTGAAATTTAGAAAAATATTAAAAACAACTAGTAATAGGCTCTATTGTATTATAACTGAACCCGTAATCAATCTGTAATCACAATTTGGCTTTAAGTTATCTGATTACTTACAGAAAACCTTTTAATCACTCATTATCAATAGCGCAGAATAGCAGCAGAGGCAGGGATCTCAGTAGCTGCCGTAGTACTCGTACGGCTATGTGAGAACTATGCCTGATGGGTGTTGGGGGGGGGGACACTAGTGCTTGGGAGGCAGTGAGTGAATTAACGTCTTGGCATAGTTCAATGTGTTTGTGTTAGTTTTACACAGCCTTTACGTTCTTGTACTCCTTATGCATCTATGTTCATTATTTATCTCTTCTTGGTGTGTGTTTGTGACTCTACTATGAGGATAAAATGGATTTAGCAGAAAAAAATAAAAGTGGTACTCCAGTATCGAACAAATGCATTATTACAACACTACTGAATAAACCATTTTCCCGGTTGAGTGACATTGAGAGAGATGAAATACTGAAAACTGGTCGACCTACTACAAAACTTTATTTCTTAAGAGGCAAAAAAAATAATAAATCTAGAACTTTCCAGTTGTCATTGTACAACCAACATTAATGGCTATGCAGTAGTGGAATAAATTCGAAGTTATTCTGCTGGTTCTACTTACTGTTAAGCACAAACAAGACTATATGGTCTGCTGAAGGCTTACAAGTAAATTTGTCACAGCTTTCAAACGCTGTAAAAATCAGATAGTGCTATGACTGAGGGTGGCTCAGCTGACTGTCTCGTACCCTCCCCTTCATTAGGACACACTGGCGGCCACTGCTTTTGATAGGGTAAAATTATGAGATAAACTCTGGGAAGTATTGAATAAAAAGGGATACCCAAAACATTTGATTGATGTATTGAAGAATTTATACAATGGAACAGAGATAAATGTTGTATTGGGAGATAGGCAGGTCTCACAAGGACTTTTAATTAATGGAGGGCTTAGACAAGCGTGCACTTTGTCCCCGCTATTGTTTAATATATATCATGACAATCTGCTTAGAAGACTTAATGATGAGATCCCTTCTGGCATCAAGTTAAATAACTGTAATGCAGTAAATATGCTGCCCTTTGCAGATGCTATGGCTGTAATCCAAGCTAATGAGTATTCACTGCAGAAAAGTTTATATGGCCTCCAACAGATAAGTAAATTTCAACTGCAAAAAAAGGTTATGGCTTTTTATGGAAAATACGCCACTCCATCTAAAATAATGTTAAATGATCAACTCATAGAACAGGTCTCTGCGTTCAATTACCTTGGTTGTAGTTTTTCTTATAGAGGTAGTGATGATCTCACCAATAAACTAGGCAGGTCCAAACTATATGAGGAATACTGAAAAGGACATTGAAAAGGAAAGCTAGACAAGAGATGTGTATCAAATTCTATAAGATAATGGCAGTACCAGCACTACTGTATGGAAGAAGGACTGGTGCCAATTACAGGCTGCAGAAATGCACTATTTGAGTATAGTAAAGGGATATACATGACTCGATCATATAAGAAATGAGTATATTAGATGAGAACTTGATATAGTTTCCCTAAATGAACTCATTCAGACTTATAGAAATTGCTGGACACATCTAGAAAGGATAAATAATACCTGCTTTCTGAAGTTGGCTTACAAGTATAAGCCGGTTGGAAGAAGATCTGTAGGCAGGCCAGTCACAAGATGTCGGGAGTCATGAGGCCGGAACAGAAGAAATCCTAACCATGAAGTGATGATGATGATAATGACCTCTTTGAAGTTCTTGTCTAATTGAACTTAAACATTTTTTACTAAACATTAGGCTTAGAGTAGAAGTAGTCCGTTCTAGAGGTTAGGTAGAGGAAATGTATAGAGGTTGATTGAGAGATTGAGGGTAGTTGTGACTTGGTAATTCACACCAATAATCTGCAGACATTTTGGCAATCCAAATTCTTCTTTGTGCATAAGTCAGTTTGGATGTCAGCACTGACTGTATTTGCAAAGTTCAACACTTGCATTTCATAAAAGTTTTTAAAACTTATCTAAGTTTCATAAAAGTTTTAAACTCTCTAAACTTTATCCTGAATACCGTCAAAAGAGTCTATAACATGGGTTATAAGTTATAGTGCACATTTACACATGAAGAAAATGGAATAACTGTTGAAACATTGCTAAAATATGTGTAAGCACAACTGAATAAGAAAGAGAAGTTCAGTTTTTTAAGAATTTCTGAAGCTTCTCCAGCTTCTAACATCCAAACTTGAACTGAAAATACCTGGACGCTACTAATTTGATTTTGTACTTTAATAAATTTTCTGTACAACACATAATATTGAAACCTCACAATAAGTAGTGTAAGGTTAATATAACAGGTTACTACAGCAGACTGTAGTAATAGCCACTAATTCTTATCTGTCTGGGGGTGATGAGCTTTTATAGGACAGAGAAAATGAACAAAACATTTGTAAGTATTAAGGAAAAATTATTTTTTGCTTTGGTTTTACTTTGTTTCAAAATGCTTACTGTTTTGTATTAATAATGTGAATTCTCTAGCAGAGCATATTTTTAGCAATAAACTAGGTGGCACTAGTGCCGCCTAGTGCCAGGTATTAGTGCCGGTGCTTAAAAGTGAGAAAAAGGGGAAGAAATGAGCAAATCACAAAGGTGCGTTTGCATTTGCATATATTAGCCTTCAGCATTGTCTGTACAGTGTGCGAATTGGGTGCCTATTTTTTGCTGCGGGTGTACATCGGCCCAAGCCCAAGGTTAAGGAATGTATGAGTCACATCACACTGTAATGTACTTATTGAATATTACGTAATTAATTATAATGAATCCATTTGAGTATTTGTTTAATTTTCCTAATGACACAAGCATTTATGTCTATTTTTACAGTTAATTTGAGGAGTAAATAATGAACATGATCACGGTCAAGTTAAATTCAAATTACATGATTGTAAATATTATATAAAATTCACACACACACACACATATATATATATATATATATATATATATTATAACGATTCATATTAGCGTCCTATCTGAGCGTTATATGAAAGTGTTTGACTGTACGAGTATAGCAGCGTAAGCAAGAGAGAGAGCGTACAATCGCAGCCATCTCACTCTAACCTCGTCACAGCGACGTCCGCTACCGGTACGAACATGAAACTTTACTCAATTCAAATTATCAGTTCAACCTGCAATAACTTCAAAACTAATAAATATACGGCAATTCTGAAAACAGCAATGTGTTTAGCAAGTAAAGCTTTATAAGTAGCCGCAATCTCAGTTAATATAATTAACAATTGAAGAAGTTATACGGAAGACGAACGTCAAAAGGAATAACAAGAGAATTATGCTATGTAGGAATTAGGTGTTTTCACACACACACAGATAAAGACCTAAGCAACAATATTCTGTGGTCAGATCTTTGAAAACACATTTGCAAATACCTGTAATCAATCAATTTGCAAACACAGGAAGTACGATTTTGACTAGAAATTCTCTGCCGTTTCAAACCTGTCACGGGGTGTTTGCTCGACCTGTTCGACATTGTCGAGACTGGAAAAACGTATGATTCATTTGAACAACCAATCAGAAGCCCGTATTTAAGACAGACGCCAACTCAAACCGAGGGGTAGCGTTACTCTTCGATCGGATCTTCAATGCGCTAGTCGTGTATAAATTACGTGCCAAAATTTTACAATCACGCAAAGTTGTATTTAAGTATAAAATTTGAGAAGTAGTCTGCAGTGAAGATGAACTAGTACCGTTCAACAACTCTTGCTGTGTAAAACAACACATTAATTAATTAAATTATTAATTAATTAATTAATAATCAGCCGTGAAGGACCTGAGCAACAGAGAGCTACACCATCTGTAATTCTCAGAGCATCTTTCTACAGGATTGATCAACATCATTTCTTCTGTGCTAAACCATCAAAAGGAGGACCTCTACGGATTCCTATCTTCGGTCGACGCATCAAACAGTAAGAAATAGATTCATTGATCAATGAAATAAGCACTAAACAAATAATAAAAAGCAATAAACAATTTTTTAAAAGACACTAAGAATATCACACTTTGTATTTAATGTGTAAGATTAGTCATAACATAGTATAGGAGTGTAGAATGGAAAGTGAGGTGAAGTATTGGACGTGCAAATTATTGCAGACCTGTTCTTTAGCACTGGTTGGGAGATATCAATCTCTTAATTAAACCAGATAAGACCAATAGGTCGTTTGAACGTCTTAATCTTTATCTTTCACACACACTCATTAATTATAAGCGTTAGGGTAGCAATAAGTCCTACAATTACCATTTTCAAGAAGTTTAAAAATAATTAAAACGTTAATTAAACATACTCAAGCAATTTTTAAAGTGTTATTTGTAACGATTCCCCTTGAATCCACAATCACTGAACGAATCCTGAGAAATTTGTGTCTCTATGCTCTGAGCTAAGCTGGAACCGTGTCATTAGTATCTGGGATTTGTTCTGGCGCCCAGGTAAAGTAATCTCATGGGTAAGTAACGTTTTATCTATTATTCAAAATATTAGATAGGAGTGTTAGAGAAAAAGTAGCGTTGTAATATATATATATATTGTAATGTAACGAAAATACGGTCCCTGACATTACATAAATCAACTTATAAGATATAAAATAGAGAAAAAATTATTAATTATCCACACTTGCAAAAGGTCAGAAACCCAACCCATGATTGATTTAATAAAATAAGAATACAAGGTAGAAAGAAAAGAAATTAATAATGTTAATAATTATAAACCTCTAAGTTCAGTGAAAAGTGTGAACAACAGACATTAACAAATAATGTAAAAAATAATTTAGACTGTGTCATAATAATTGATGTTTTAAAGTAGATGAAAATGAGTAAATGTTGCATGACTTAGGTTACACAAATGTACCTGTTATTAATTGTATCATGTTATATTATTATCATGTTGATAGTTATGTTATTTTTTGTATGTAGCAAGTGGAGTTATTCTGTTAATAGAATACCAGGTAAATAAGTATTATGTGTTATCAATTTACCATTATAGAGCTGTTGTTAAACTCAGTAATTGATTACTAATTAATTTCATTTTTATGTGTTATTCATATGTCATGATAAAGCTTTTGTTAGACTTTATACAGTTAATTATTTGTATACATGTACTTAGATAGTAGGATGATTATAATTGTAAACTTGGCCAAAAAGGCTATAATTGTAAACGAGATACAAAAGAGTTTAGTATAACCATGTCATAAATAGATAAAAGATTCTATAATATTGCAGATAGTAACAAGTTAAATTCAGAAGTAGATCAAGGTATAATGATAGGCCTAACAACCAGTAACATTATATAGTAAGTCAGATCAGAAAGGTTAGGTAAAGAAATTTATAACAAATACTAAATAAAATCTAATGAGTTAGGAGAAGTTAATAATAATTGATAATAACAAATAAATAAATTCAAATTAAATAAATTCTTATAATGCCATAGTGCAATGATACCGATAGATAATGTTTTGTAACAGAAAAATAATATTTGTTAAAATAAGTATACTAAGAGAAAACGACAGCAAAATATATAAAAATTAGTAACAAGCAATAGATAAAATTATAATAGGATATAATGGAAATTTGGAAAAGGATTATTTTGATGAGTGGAAGAACATTGTATGAAATGGTTATAGTATAATATAATATCCAATAAGAATAAAAAAGATGGTTGTTAGGGACGACGAGAGAGATAGAATTTGTTGATTCGATTATTGTAAAAATTTACATGAACGAAGACCGTTTAGTTAAAAGACGCTCAGAAAAGATTTGATTTAAATTAAATACAAATACCACAATGGGGAAGCAAAATGAATAATAAATCACAATAGTATGATCCACTGTCATTCAACTGTCTTATATAATTGGACTATCTAAAACCTATACTTGAAAGTAACAAAAAATATAAAGGAAGAACTCTGATTGCCAAATTCAAAATAATGAACAAATGTTAACTTAATTAACTAACAAAACCAGAGAAATAACTACCTGCATAAAGTGATATAATCCTATAACGTAAAAGAAACGAAAATAAAACACCAAATTATATCGGAACCTCAGTTTCCACAATTCAATAGAAAGAACTCAGTTGGAATCGAAATTCGTCGAAGCACATAACAACAAAACTTGGACGTTGGTGAACAAAAGGAGCGGTATTTCTGCATCATCCCAGGACCAAGAATTAAACTTTATTTCAACTTGGAGCGAAGACTGACGAGAGCAAATTCATCTGCACGCTGTTATTGACCAAACAAGACGCAGAGGTTATCTGTACACTGCCTTATCGAGTCACGAGGCCGAGCGGACGGTAACTACAATTATTTTAAATATTATTTAATAAAAACTTAATTCTATATTGTAATACCTTGTATTCCTATTTATGCATTTTCTGATCTTACCCACAGTTGAAAGAACCTTCACGCCCTGTATTTAAAGAAATATAAAATCATAACTAAAAATAATATAAAACCTTGAATTCAATCGATAATCGATTACTCCTAACATATAGCCTTTTGTATCTACGTAAAAGAAACAACTTTGTTGGACAAGAAATATTAATTATTAATAAAGAATCCTTTCAGAATTCAGATATCTTCTCATTTATATAAGATTTAGTGTAGTGTAAACAAGATATAAGATAGGTAGAGAGTGTAACTGAGAATTATCGTACTCGGTGGGCTAACCTACAAATTTCCGTCATCTGGGAACCACAGCGCTATATGCAGACTACTGAGGTACTAAAGAGAAAGAGAATACAATAAAAATTCATTCTCTTCTCTTCAACGCAGAATAGGCTTGAGCGAAAAATTCGAATTACACACTATACACATAGTTAACACCCACCATAACACATTTATATTAAATAGAGAGGAACTGGGATATACTTAAACATTACTATACCACATATTAAAATAAGATATATTATAAATTGGTATTCACAACAGAGAGGATTAACGAGAAGACACCAAATAAGGGTGCAACTCCGTTAAGAGATAAATTGGCGCTCAACTAGTGTAGGGCTTAAGTTAAGTAAAACCTTGATTTTATAAATATTACTTAACTCGAGCAGGCAACTGTTGGAGACTAAAAATGCATACCAGAGGGTTTTCTAAAAGGATGACGAAGGAACAAGAAATGGAGGAAGAAATAGAAGTAGTCACAGATAGTGAAATGGAACAACAGACAGGCGATAAAGAAGAAACTGAAGTAATTAGGGACACAGAAAAGGAAATAATAGAAGAAGATGCCCAAGGGGACCAAATAGATAAAGCGGGAGCCAGAGAAGAACCAAGTTGGCAGGAAATGATGAAATTCATGGCAGCACAATTTAGGAAACAGGAGGAAAACTCAAAGAGACAGGAGGAAACCTCAAAATTGATGAACGAGAAGTTTGATAAAAACAATGAAAGCTTAATCCAAATTAACGAAAGGTTTGATAGGAACGATGAGAGTATAAAACAAATGAAGGAGGAGATAAGACAAATAAATGAAGAGAATTTAAGGCAGATTAATGAAAGAATTGAGAATGTCCATGTGACAATTAACCAAAAGATGGACCAAAACAATGAAGAAAGGAAACAAGAAATAGCCGTAACAAATGAGAAGTTAAAAAAAAAACAACGAAACAGTGATGCAGGTCTGTGAGGAAATACAAAATAAAATTAATGACGTACAAAATGAAAATAAAAAAATGGTAGAACAATGGAATCCAACAGGAGACTGTAGAAAGATGCGAGAAAATTAAACAAGAGGTACATCAAATACGGGAGGAGATAAGGAAGGAATAACACAAGTACAGACTGACATGGGTGAACGACTGGAGAGAGTATATGATAATTTAAACAATGTAGAAAGCCAAATTAGTACGAATAAAGGTAAAATCGAAGAAATCCATCGACGCGAAATACATATCCAAGAAGAAGTGGATTCATGGCGGGATAGAACATGCCAGCATAATCATATCATCAACAACGATAACCGGGAGTCAATTAATTTTCGAAGTTATAAATGTAACCCTATGAAGTTTTTGAAAAGGTTGGAAGAAATGATAACACGGAATAGAGAGAACCGTTGGAATATAATCCGAGGTATGATCGATGATATGTTTAAGGATACATATGACAATTGGTGGACCACAGTGCGTCCCGATATACAAGACATAACAGAATTCAAAAAACAATTCAGGGAAAAGTATTGGTCGGAGTCGACCCAAAATATGGTCAGGAATAATTTAAGCAACGGTCGATATGAGGCAAACGTAGGACAGTCTCCCACATCATACTTCCTAGGCAAGGTGTACAATATTATTCAGAGTAGAAAAGATTTAGAAACCATAACAAATGAAATTAAACAACACCAAAAACTGGATCCCAAATTAATGAACATACGCCAGAGAGTGCAAAATGCAGACGAAATTATTACAAAATATTACTGTGTACATGATGATAGGTTATTTATTAAAGTTACCCCTAATCAAGAAAGCTGGAAATTAGTAATTCCACCAGCTGTAGAAAATAAATTAATATTAGATTAACATATAAGATATGGACACATGGGAGCCATAAAAATCGTTAAAGTTATTGGGAAGAACAAGTGTACATAAAGAATATAAACAGAAAGGTACAAAAATCGATTCAAACCTGTCACATCTGCCAAATGGTTAAATGTAACAATGAGAAGAAGGAGGGGGTAATTATTCCCATTACATCCAAACATAAACTGGAGAAAGTATTCCTGGACGTATGTGGACCGTTCCCACGCAGTGGAGGGAAACATAGATACAAATTTATTATTATTATTTTCGACCATTTCACTAAGTATACTAAACTTTATGCTATCAGCAGAGCCACTACCAAGAAAATACTGGAGATAGTCATTGGACATTACATACCAGAGATTGGTAAACCTACGTCCATTATCACAGATCATGGTACGCAGTTTAAAGGAAATAAATGGAGGGATAGTCTTCTAAAACATGGTATTAAAACATATAAGACATCAGTCTACCACCCCAGCAGCAATCCTGCGGAGCGAGCGCTGAGGGAGGTTGGCAGGATACTCCGAACTTACTGTCATAACCAACAGAGGAGATGGCACGAATACTTGTTACCTACCGAAGAATTTCTCAATATATCATACCATCAGTCCATTGAAAATACACCATATACGGTAATGTTTGAAAAGCCTCCACCTAGGGAAATCCAGGATATCATCAATTTTCCAATTAACCCAGAGTATCAATTTGAAAGCATTAAATTTTATAACAGAGTAATGGAGAAGGCAGAACAACAGAAAAAGAAGTATAAAAAGAATCACCCAAAACCAATAAATTACCAGGTCGGTAAAAGGATATTAATAAGGAATAGAGAGTTACCCAGTACTCTAGAGGGAATAACAAAAAAATTATTATTATTATATACAGGACCCTATGTAATAACAAAAAATAATAAAAATAATACTTACGAAATAATGAACCCTATCACGAAAAAGATTAAGGGAACATACAATCAAGAATCTATAAAAAAGTATCATGACGAAACACCATCACCAATCATCAATGACTAACAAGACGGACGAAAATATATATGAAAATAAAACCACAAAATTCAAAAGAAGTAAGAACATCTTACTATAAGTATTAAGAAGAAATTATTTTGAAGAGATTAAGAATAAAACCCCAAAATTCTAAAAAAAAAAGTAAGAACGTTTTACTATGTGTTTACAAAGAAATTATTTTGAAGAGATTAAGAATAAAACCCCAATGTTAAAAAACTATAACAAGAAAAACTTATACAAAATAATTAAAAACAATATGATTTAAGATACATGTCAAAATGCCAAGAGAATTGAAGAAGAGATTACATAATTGTTTATAACCAGTATGATGTTAAATGGAATTAAAAAAAATATATATATATATATATATATATATCAACATAATTAGTGGTATTGTGATCAGACAAGATGGTAAAATAAGAAGAACAATGGATAATTTATTGACTATAATTAAGATGAAACTAAGTAATGATGATAATTAATGCAAATACAATTTAGAATTTCTTGGAAATGAAAATAATAAATGAAGAGATAGTACGTAGAATTTCTGTCACAAGAAAGAAGATCAAAGGTAGTTACAAATAATGACTGTCAAAAATGTTACCTGAAAATAGCTAATGAAAATAAGATGGAATCAAGAAGAAAGGAAATATATGTATAATTAAATGTAAAACACGACAGAGTAACGACTCCCCAAGATGTTTATTATTAGTCAAATAAAGAGACTACTATGATATTATTGTATTTTTATAACTGACTGTAGACGAATTCCAGCAGTATTATATTGAAGTGTAGTGTGGCCAGCAGAGTATGAAGCCAAACAGTGCCTCTCTGAACTGTACCAGCTCACATGTTAGGGAATGTTAGGGAAATTATATATTTAAGGGATAATAAAACCGCTGCAAAGATTGACATCAGATTCCAAAAGTATGAAGGAAGAAAACAGAAGGAAGATAGCTGACAGAAGGTCAATGGAGAAACGCATTTGTAGAAGTAACTAGAAATAGGAGAAAATTAAAACTAATTTTTACTGATTATTGTGACCAATCATTGACAAGTAATGTTTAAAAGAAACAAGCCAAGAGTATTAATATAATTAATGAATTGTCATCAAATAGAGAAAGGTGAATACGAGTCCAAAATGTTACATTAAGAATTCCATCAATTACCATTAAAACTTTACGATGAATATAAGGAGGATATTCCAAGGCATGAAAAAGATATAAGTTTATTTTGACCCAAATTATATTCAGGTAAACTAAACTTCTTTAGGAGGGGAAGCATATGTAACGTAACGAAAATACGGTCCCCGACGTTACATAAATCAACTTATAAGATATAAAATAGAGAAAAAATTATTAATTATCCACACTTGCAAAAGGTCAGAAACCCAACCCATGATTGATTTAATAAAATAAGAATACAAGGTAGAAAGAAAAGAAATTAATAATGTTAATAATTATAAACCTCTAAGTTCAGTGAAAGGTGTGAACAACAGACATTAACAAATAATGTAAAAAATAATTTAGACTGTGTCATAATAATTGATGTTTTAAAGTAGATGAAAATGAGTAAATGTTGCATGACTTAGGTTACACAAATGTACCTGTTATTAATTGTATCATGTTATATTATTATCATGTTGATAGTTATGTTATTTTTTGTATGTAGCAAGTGGAGTTATTCTGTTAATAGAATACCAGGTAAATAAGTATTATGTGTTATCAATTTACCATTATAGAGCTGTTGTTAAACTCAGTAATTGATTACTAATTAATTTCATTTTTATGTGTTATTCATATGTCATGATAAAGCTTTTGTTAGACTTTATAGAGTTAATTATTTGTATACATGTACTTAGATAGTAGGATGATTATAATTGTAAACTTGGCCAAAAAGGCTATAATTGTAAACGAGATACAAAAGAGTTTGGTATAACCATGTCATAAATAGATAAAAGATTCTATAATATTGCAGATAGTAACAAGTTAAATTCAGAAGTAGATCAAGGTATAATGATAGGCCTAACAACCAGTAACATTATATAGTAAGTCAGATCAGAAAGGTTAGGTAAAGAAATTTGTAACAAATACTAAATAAAATCTAATGAGTTAGGAGAAGTTAATAATAATTGATAATAACAAATAAATAAATTCAAATTAAATAAATTCTTATAATGCCATAGTGCAATGATACCGATAGATAATGTTTTGTAACAGAAAAATAATATTTGTTAAAATAAGTATACTAAGAGAAAACGACAGCAAAATATATAAAAATTAGTAACAAGCAATAGATAAAATTATAATAGGATATAATGGAAATTTGGAAAAGGATTATTTTGATGAGTGGAAGAACATTGTATGAAATGGTTATAGTATAACCATATATAGTATATTTAATATATAATATTTAATATATATAGTATATATAAAGAATATAGTATATTCTTTTTATCCAATAAGAATAAAAAAGATGGTTGTTAGGGACGACGAGAGAGATAGAATTTGTTGATTCGATTATTGTAAAAATTTACATGAACGAAGACCGTTTAGTTAAAAGACGCTCAGAAAAGATTTGATTTAAATTAAATACAAATACCACAATGGGGAAGCAAAATGAATAATAAATCACAATAGTATGATCCACTGTCATTCAACCGTCTTATATAATTGGACTATCTAAAACCTATACTTGAAAGTAACAAAAAATATAAAGGAAGAACTCTGATTGCCAAATTCAAAATAATGAACAAATGTTAACTTAATTAACTAACAAAACCAGAGAAATAACTACCTGCATAAAGTGATATAATCCTGTAACGTAAAAGAAACGAAAATAAAACACCAAATTATATCGGAACCTCAGTTTTCACAATTCAATAGAAAGAACTCAGTTGGAATCGAAATTCGTCGAAGCACGTAACAACAAAACTCGGACGTTGGTGAACAAAAGGAGCGGTATTTCTGCATCATCCCAGGACCAAGAATTAAACTTTATTTCAACTTGGAGCGAAGACTGACGAGAGCAAATTCATCTGCACGCTGTTATTGACCAAACAAGACGCAGAGGTTATCTGTACACTGCCTTATCGAGTCACGAGGCCGAGCGGACGGTAACTACAATTATTTTAAATATTATTTAATAAAAATATAAGAAATAATATAACTAAATATAATAAATAAAATATATTTATAATATAAATATATCACAGTATAGAAAATATAACAGAAACAATGAGAAAAAGAAGACTATTATTCTTTGGACATTTATATAGAATGGATGACAATAGGTTAACAAAGCTGATCTTCAAATATCTAGGGGGGGGGAGAAGTCAACATCAAGTTGGATTAAAAAAGTCCAAAAGGATTTAGAAAAACAATAATATAAACGCAGAAGCAATTGAAAGAGAAGTTTTTCGGGCAATAGTGTTAAAAACATAGGGAGTCCAGGGTAGGAGAGAGAAAAACGCAGGTTTAAAGTGGACTGAAAACAGGAAGAAGAGACACAGTGAAAAGATGAAAGAATATTAGAGGAAAAGGAAAGAACAAAGAATAAAGAAATTCAATTCTTTATTCTAAGGCATGTGGTCCTTAGATGGCCGATACAAAAAAAAAAAAGAATAATAATTCAAATGCAACCTGGGGCATTACAAAACTATATTTAAATTATAAAACGAACATGGCACTCTTTTGGGCCCCATCTTCCTGCTCTTTGGTAGCTGCACTAACCAGGGCACCGCTCCGTTTACGCGAGATAACAGCGCCGTCTATTATTTGTTATCATTATCGGTGCAGTTACTAAATCTGAGTCATCGTTTGTCTCTGCGATGCGAAGTGGCAGGGGGGAAGCTATGAAAGACCACATGGTTATGAAGCTAGTGACTACTACTACACGGATTCGTTAACATTTTATCTGGAGAGGGGAAGCGTAGCAGCACTGCCAGTGCCAGTTGCGTGGGGATACAGTATGTTTCCCTGCGCTGCTTAACATTTATACAGTCAAAACTAAAACTCGTACGCGACTCGAAAATTTACCCGTCCGAAAATTACAGTAAGCGCATTAGAATACTTAAACTTTACCTACTTTGTTATTATACATCGTTGCAAACGACATACTTTGTAACAAGAACACGCACAAATATTAGCCTATACTTGTAATACAAATCGACAGCTGGAAAACAAACATTCAAATGACAAACTTTTGAGTATGACTGTAGACTGCTCGGTGGAATGAGTCGCGCGTGCACGCTTTCTCTGAACTCCCGTAGTTCACATTTTTGATACGTTCTGCCAGGGGTGCCCACAGGGGGGGGTCATAGCGCAAGTTGCGCATTGAGAATTTTTGGGTGTATTTTAAGTATTTTTGGGGGGGATTTTTTCAAGAATAATATTTTAAATCCAACACTGATGGAAATTTGTACCGTGTTTGTGCAACAAACTAAGCTATAAGTAAAAAACTAAAGCAATTGCATATCTTTATTATTGTTTGAACGAACTGGCGACATAAATGTCTCTACCAGTACAACTAGTAGTAAATTTTGTTTTGGAATTTGGAAAACTGACCCTGGCAGCCTGCAGCAACATCCTGTCAATGAGTCAGAGGGTCAGTGAATAATAAATCGTGAATGTAAAAATGTGTGCGTGTGCTAAGCTTGTAGACCGGCGGGCAGTGGAGTAAAGGGGGCGGGTTCTCAGTTCTTATCACTGGTCCGACCAGCCGCGCGCGCCGGCAGTCTGCCCGTGAGTTTTACTCTGTATTGCGGTGCTTTTTTGTGTGAGTTGGGGTTGGAATCTAACTCGTGTATAGTGATAGTTGTCAAAATGCCGAAAAAACTTAAACAATTGTTTAAGTATAAATGTATGGAGGTTTTGTGTAACACAACTCATCGAAAAGACAAGTGGTTAGAACATTGTAAAGTGCTGAGACTTTTGGGGGGGATTTGCGCATTGGGTCTTGGGGGGATGGGCACCCCTGCGTTCTGCGAAGAGGAGAAGCGTAGCAGCATACGCTGCGAGTTGCAAGGGGATACAGTTTGTTCCCCTACGCTGCTTGACGTTTGTAGAGTCAACGAAAAACTCGTATGTGACTTGACAATTTACTCGTCCAAAAACTAAAGTTAGAGAACATTATAATATTTCAACTTTATGGTGTTAAAATTGTTATTACATCGTTTCAAAAATGTTTAATTATTGAAATACACGCACAAATATTAATTATAACCCTGACGCAAATCGACGCTTACAATACTCGAAATTGTAAACATAAGTTAAAATGGCAAACTCTGTAACATGAACACGGACAAATATTAATTATACACAAATCGATTCTCACGCTACTCGTAGTCTGAGAACACATTCAAATGACGAACTCTGTAACACGAAACGCTCAAATATTAGCCTATACTTGTAATACAAATCGACACTCAATTGGCAACTGGGAAACATACCTTAAAATGACAAACTTTTGAGTATGACTGTAGACTGCTGGGTGGTGCGAGTCGCGCGTGCACCCTTTCTCTGAACTCCCCTACAATATGTAATACACTTCTAGATAGGCCTTTGTAAAAGAGTTAAATTATTTATTTGAAAATTATGTTGGCCTACGAGCATGTGAGAAATAAGATCACAAACTACCTTGATCAAATATGATATTAATGATTTATATAATAGTTTATAATACTTATTCCAGTGTACCGACTCTTGATTTTACCTCAGGGCGCCAGTAATAATAAACACAAATTAAAGTATGTTAATCAACTTTTAATGAACAATTTGCATTTATACATTACAAAATTTCTTTATATGACTTGAATTGTTTATCTTACAAATTGAATATTATTAATTAGCAATGAGTCCTTTATGACAGATTGAGTCACTATATTGAATACAACATATATATTTATCAACAACATAGAATTAAATGTTCACTATTCGTTACTTGCATAAGATTCCTTCCAAAGTGCGTGGTCCTGAAGATGTTGTAGATCGGTGAGTTGTCAGCAGCCGTTGTTGTGCGTTAATCCTGGTTAACACTACACTAATTCACTTTACTACAGGTGCACTACACTTGACATATGGATTATATCAATAACTATGTCGTATAATTACACTCTGGACACAAAGATTACTTACACGCTTTCTCTGAACTCCCGTACAATAGTTCACATGTTTCCCGCATCCTTTGTTAATTTTGTCTAGTAATTAATGTCTAGTAATTTTTTTTTATGCCCAAGTAAGGGTGGATAGCCAACTAACTGAACCCATAAATATTACACGAGGGCTAAAGCAAGGAGATGTGTTAGTCCCAACATTATTTAATATTGCATTGGAATATGTAATTAGAGGCTTATCAATAAATAGCTCCAATCTGTTAACAAAGAAAACTGTACAGATAGCCGCATATGCAGATGACATTAACAACATGTCAAGACGGATCACGGCAGCTAAAGAAATATTTATAGAGCTTAAAAACAAAGTAAAGGAAGTTGGGCTAGCCATAAATACGGATAAAACAAAAATGCTTATCCAAACAAGAAGGGACCAGGTTCATAACAACATTGAGATACAGGAGGACACAATTGAAGTGGTGAACAATTTCACGTATCTCGGAGTGAACCTAGCAAAAACTGGATCAGAGGAGCCGGAGATCCAAAGACGGACCACCATGGCTAACAAGCCATACTTCGCATTGCTGCCATCATTTAGTCTGGGGATGTGCACAGGGAAACAAAAATGAAAATATATAGGACTCTCATCAGACCGGTGTTATGCTACGGGTTTGAGGCATGGACAATCACACAGAAACAGCCGACATAGTAGACACCTTTGAAAGGAAGATCCTCAGACGCATTATAGGCCCAATACAAGAAAATGGCTCATGGAGACTGAGATACAACAATGAACTGTATCAAATATATAAAAAGATACCACTCTCAAAATTTATAAGAATACAAAGATTGCGTTGGGCCGGACATGTTATGAGAATGGAGGATGGCAGGAACCCCAAGAGGGCTTTGCTGGGTACATGGGAGGGAACGAGACCTAGAGGCAGACTGAGGAAGAGGTGGGAAGATGGCGTTGCAGAGGACGCGAGGGACATGGGGATAAGAAACTGGAGGAGGGTTGCAGTGGATAGAGTGGATTGGAGGCTGAGATTGGTGGAGGCTAGGGCCCGACTTGGGCTGTAGCGCCATAGGAGGAGGAGGAGGAATTGTTTTATACGTTACGTTCAAGAAGGTAATGAGTCGTGCCTGTAATACGCTCTTATCTGAGGACCTGTTCACAGTACACACCGACATCCGCTCACATATGCAGTAAGCGAAACCGTATCCAATCACAATAAATATTTTACCTTTATGCATCTGTATGTCACTGTCAGTCTCATAATTATCAATTAAAGCAGTCAAAATTACTCCAGATAATGGCAGACTTCAAAATCCAAAAAAAAATGAACTAATGAAACTCAAATATTATTAACAGAATGGACTGCAAGCCTTAGAACGATATATGCTGTTATTAGACAGTCAATTTCCGCAATAAATGACAGAAAGTCAGCTCTGAATTTCTCTACATTTAGAAATTCAGAGCTGACGTAGAAATAGGAATAACATAAAAAACTAAAGTTATTTGTTGTACTGTTTGTATAAAAGATGTTAAAACAACAAAATTTACTGATTATAAAAAATAAATAACGATTTTTCTTAACTTCAAGAATAAAATGATCGATTTGCATACTTCTTGAATGAAATTAAAGAGACTGTTTAGAAAGAAATTCTGAGTGGGGAGGGCCTATACATTAAACTCAATATGATTCGTACCTAGCAACAAAGCTCAAAGATATTATCTATACATCCCTTCCTCATGCTAAATTCGATCATCGGAAAACTGAAACAGATGGTGAGACGTATTGACGTATTTTACCGATCAGATGGGTTTGAATCTGAAGCTTAATTGTTGTGCAATGTGTTGAATAAAACAAAACCTTGATTAGCAGGAGTTAAAAGACTTGGAAATAGTTAAATTTATAAAAGACGCAAATAATGTACATTCTTTCCAGTCACAAAAGTCCTAACAATCTCAATAGCGCGGATTATTAGCAGAAGCACGCATTAGCAGTTGCCCTCAAGAGAGAACTACAGCTAAAATATTTAGACATGAAGCGGGTGTCTGAATGCGCACTGTTAAAAGATCTCATTGGGCATGTGTAGCTTTGAAGCGTTGTTTTCGGACCAATTATTTTGTGTTCAGAACAGCTGCCCAGTTGGTCTGCCACATGGTTGTGTGTCGTGGTTTGTCACCTCACGCCTCTCTTTCTGCACTACCTTCCCTGCCCCCACTACGATCTGCGCAACCGTTTCATATCTTACTATTTCATCTGTATCAATTTTGTGAGGGTAGGGCAAACTGAGAGCTAAGTAAAAGGGATGACACCTTTTTCCCCCTACCAAAATTTGTAATGTCACTGCCAGTAACGGTCATCGTTACACTGACAGACAAAGTTCAATTCCATTCACCTGGTGTTTATACTAAATTCATCACTTATGTTCCGTACATCAGTTAACTTCAGTGGAAATGCTATATAAGATCTAGTTCACTTTGCATGAATGTACTTAAGATTTAGTGCAGTTTTGCGTAATATTAGGGGGAAATTTATAAATTGCAATTTTCTTACTTATAGATGCAAATCGCCGAAAGAAACAAGAAGCTATGTGCACTTTACGAAAGGTACCATTATATAGTTGATAGGGCTAACAAAGAAAACGTGACCTCATGGCAATGTGTGAACTACAAACAATTGTAATGTAAAGAACGGATACTCAAGAAGAATGGCATTATTTTTAGTGAAATTACATATACATACCAGATTTTGCTGCTACGAGTTCAGAAGCACTTATATAACGTAAAGAAGAAAACATTCCAATATCATATGTTTATATAAATAAATATGTACTCTGCCTTAGCCTACTTCCCGCTGGACAAGGTCGACGAAGGTTGGCTTAACATTTAATAGAACTCTCCATACCACGAAGAATTAAGTTTTACGACTACTTCAATGAGCAGTGGTTGGATAATCTCAAAATTTCCAAAGCTATGTGGAGCTGTCATGTAAAATATCACAGAACGAACAATGCTGTCGAAAGTTAGAATTATAACGTAAAAATTGAATGCTACTCAATTTTACGCAGGTTTTATATAGAATAATGATTAGTAATTGTTTATTAGACTAAGACATGCAAGTAATGTTGAGTTGAAGTACTGTTAGAACCAAGCCTAGCGGTATTCTTCAAAGAACACACCCTTGTCGAGGCGCCTGTCTGACGGGGAGAGAACCATACAACAAGTCACGTACAAGGTGAAGAATCATAAAATGTATTGTACTAAAATAAAGGAATAAAGTTTAAGTGAAATCGAGAGAAAGCTGAGTGTTCAGACAATACAGTCCGTTAGAATTAGAGTGAGAAGTAAGAGCGAGCGAACCTTAGGTGACGTCCCTCCCCCCTTAGTTGTATAAGTTTCGTACGCGCTGTTTTTTGGCGAATGAAAGAAAGCGTCATTTTTTGAGTGGGTGAAATTATCTAGTTGGGTTGGAGGAAATCAAATATCGCGGCACTTGAAACCAATGGGAACGCGATTTGTAAATATTGAGTGTGGGTAAGGATTGTGTGTGTATAAAAAACGTAGTTTGGAAATTTGTCGGGAGTCTACGGAGAACATTACAGCTATCAGATTCGTTACCGCGTATTAAGAATTTTATAGTTATAAAACTTGCGATAACTATTTTTTAGTTAAAACTTGCGATAATTAGTATGAGTACAGTATTCGTGTCGTGCATTAATAGTCTTAAAACCGGTATTGCAGTGAAAGAAATATACTAAAATCAAAGTAATCATTATAATAAATATACTGTAACTTGGCGATAAACTATCGAACTCATATCAACGATAATCTAACACGTGCATCGGGAAGTTACGAAGCGTTGAAGTGTATTCGGTATGAATTACTGATGTTGCGAGCACTCAGCTTAATAACATATTTACTGAGGTGTCAGAATCAATAGTAGTATACACTAGTTACATGCTGAATCAGTAAGTAGATGTGAGCAGTGTAGTGAAGGTGAAACCGAAGTAATTATAGTGTTAGTGTCAACGAGTGTCGACGACAACAGGATCTTCCGAATCACCGACGAACGCAAAACTCCAAGATCGTAGACTCCGAGGGAAGGAATCACCGACACAAACGGAATTCAACCAACAAGTAAAACAAAATTTGAACATTAAACTCATATTAATTCATGTATCTTTTGTAAATCTATTACTATTGGCAATTCAATCTGTCTAAGAACCTACTTTCAAATGAGAATTGATGAGAAGTTATAATTTCAATATTGTGAATCATTTAAGAGTGCATGTAATTTGTAATGTGTTAATGAAGATTTTTATTAAAATTAGGATTCATTCAATTCAAATTGTGTTAATAATCATTTTGATACCCTGAGATAATTTTAAGAGTCGCCATCAAAGCAAGAGTTGAGAGCTTAGTATTAGTGAATTACACATATCTTTTTCTAGCTTCAAACTGCGGGGGTGGTAAGTAGTGCCCAAAACCGTGGAGCTTATAAAGACCAAATCCTACGCTAGGTAGTATTTGGAGCCCATTGCAAGGCTTAATTTGTAAGCTAAACAGACAATTGAATTGCAAATAGAGTATAAGAAAAGTAGAATAAGAAACGTAGAGAATAAGAATAATTTTGTATGATCACGCGAAGCAAAAGTAGACAAACGAAATACATACAGAACAACACAAACAAAATAAACGACAACATGAATACAGAAACAAAGACAACTCAGAATAGTGAAGGGGAGTTTGATATTAACAACCAGTTAGGGGATCAAGATACACTCGCCCAATTAACAGTGGAGGATCAAGAGTCAAGGACGCGGGGACAGGACCACGAAGAAGTAGAAACACCACAAATAACACCAGAGATACAACACGAGGGTAGACCGAGATTAGCACAAAAAACAACAACAGAAACACCTAAAGAACCGGATATGTATGCATTACTACAACAATTGTCACAACAGATGTCACAACAAATGACAGAGCAAACAGAATTATTACAAAAACAAATGCGTGAACAGAAGTTAGAACAATCACAACAGATGTCACAACAAATGACACACCAAATAGAATTATTACATAAACAAATGCGTGAACAGAAGTTAGAACAATCACAACAGAGGAAACAATTGCAACAACTATCACAACAGATTACACAACAAAACCAGGTCTTAAGAGACGAAATAGCCACACAACTCAGTGAAATCAAAAAGGAAAACAATGAAATTTTGCGACAATTTAAAGTAGAACCAAAACTATGATAGATGAAGAGATTAGTACTATTAAGGATGAAATTAATGATAAGTTTAGTGATAATGAAAAATTACTGAAGGAAATAGACGATAAGCTTAGTAGTGACATTAAAATTATAAACAAAAAAGTAATAGCGAACAATAAACGTTGTGACGAAAGTATTGCTGCTCACAAAATAGGGGCAGATAAATTAAAAGAGTTAGAAAACAAAATGGATAACCATTCGGGCGAAACGAACCTCAAGTTGCAGCAGTTACAAAGCGACGTTCGGACGAAGATGGCATTGATAAACGCGTCACCTGTCATCCGAAGCGTTGTCAACGAGCAGATAAAAGAAGTCAAATTTAATGGATCCAGCAATTTCCCGATGGAATTCATCAAGGAACTAACTGAGCTATACCATGAACATTATCACGACATCAACAACATCGCATGGGTATCGAGACATCTGGAAGGAGAGGCTGCAATCTGGTGGCGGTTAGTCAAAGATAGTGTTAACAATTTTGCGGGGTTTACAGAAGCCTTTAGTAATAAGTATTGGAATGGCGTTATCCAGGAACGGGTGCGATACCAGTTGGAAGTCGGACTGTACCACTCAGAGACCGGGATGTCTACAATCCAGTACTTAGAAAGAAAATTGTTGGAGAATAGGCAGTTGATTCCGCCTATCTCAGATAGACATTTGATCAGGAAATTGGCAAGACATTACCCGCATGAGATTGAGGTAGCTATTATCACTCGTGGGGTAAATACGATTACTGAGTTTGAGCAAGTGTTACTGGAATTCAATCACTTACGAAACGGCAGTAGGTCAATGAACCAAAGACCAGCTGACAGCCGGCTTGAAAGGAACCATTGGAAGCATAGCGGAGAAGAGAGAGGGAAAATGACCGAGCGAGACGGAGTTAATGAGGAGCGGACACAATACACTAGACCGGCTAAATGGAAAAACAAGTTTAAGGCGGAAACTAACATTGTTCCGTCGACAAGTAATGCAGGTAGCAAGGTTGAACCAACGAGGCCAAAAACCTAGAGAAAGCATGTAAATATGTCTTAGATTTAAATGATAAGATTAAATATGTAAATACGACTTTCTTAGATATTAGGGATGACTTGATAAGTGATGATAATAAATCTGTTAGATTGAGAAGCAATAAATGTCCGGAGCTTCAAATAATGTTGAACGGCGTGCCGATTAACGCATTGGTGGATACTGGCAGCCAAATAAATGCGATTTCGGAATGTTGGTTTAACAGTAATAAAAAAGATCTGGGGAAAATAGAGATGTTAAAACTATCTAATACCATAATTAAAGGAGCCACGGGCAATAAATCTAAAAGAATTACACAGCAGTATTGCTAAATGTGCAGGTTAAAGATTTACAGTTTGAAAGTGTTTTTATAGTAGTGCCGGACCTGGTGAGAGAATGTATTTTGGGTGTTGACATGCTGGTGGAGAGTGGGTGTGTGATAGACCTTAATAATAAACAACTAATAATTAAGGGAAATCCTACCCATAGAGAGACGACCATAGCAGAAATATTACAGGTGGAGCTGGCAGTAGAAGAAGAAGGAATCGTAGAAGTTATCAACCAAAAAATCCAGGAAATTACAGAGTTAACCAACTGCGACAAGGAAGAACTACGAAAGATATTAACAAATAATCAAACGATATTTCGTGATACGCCAGGGCGAATTACAACGTATTGCCACAAACTTGAAGTGACAGATAAAACACCATATTGTCAGAAGGGTTGGCCAATTCCAATGAGATATCAAGATGCTGTGAGAACTGAAATTCGGAGAATGGAGGAGCACGGGCTGATTGAAAGGGCACAAAGTTCATACATAAACCCGATGGTAACTGTGATTAAGAAAGATCAGACAGTAAGGTTAAATTTGGACGCTCGGAAGCTTAATTCGGTCACTATGCCAGATTATGAAGGTGCAATCCCGATAAATGAAGTGCTGACCAAGTGTGGAAATATCAAAGTAATGTCTACTATTGATTTACAAAGCTCATTTTGGCAGATTCCTTTACACCCGGATTGTAGGGATTATATTGGATTTTTATATGAGGGCAAGTGCTACCGATATACGGCAACTCCATTCGGCCTAAAAACCAGTTTAGTCAGTTTGACACGCGGATTGGACCGAGTATTATCGGACGAGGTGAAGAGTTTCACTATCCTATATGTGGACGATTGCCTATGTATTTCAGCCAGTGTGGAAGAGCATTTAAGACACCTAAAATTATTATTTCGAGATCTGAAACAGGCAAACCTTACGGTAAATTTTAAGAAGTCACAGTTTTTTCGCAAAGAGATCAATTATTTAGGATACTGTTTGACTACGCAGGGGATAACAGCTGCTCCAGATAAAGTTAAAGCTATACAAGAATTCCGTAGGCCTAAAAACCAAAAACAACTTAAGGGATTTTTGGGGTTAACTAACTTTTATAGCAGGTTTACGAACAAATATGCTGAAGCTACACAACCGCTGCTGGATTTGTTAAAGAAAAATTCAAATTTCAAGTGGACTCAGGAAATAGATCGACAGTTTCAAAGGGTTAAGGAGTTGTTTATTGAAACGGTAATGCTCAAACACCCTGACCTAAATAAGCGTTTCTACCTGCAGACGGACGCCAGTAAATATGCTATCGGAGGACAACTTTATCAGCTGGATGAAAATAATGAAATCGGGGTGGTCGCGTTCACCAGTCGCGTGCTACGAGGCGCGGAGCTGAACTATTTCACCACGGAATTAGAGTTATTGAGCGTTGTCCATTGTCTTAAAAAATTTCGCACGTATGTATTTGGGAGACCATTAACTATCATTACTGATAATAAGGCTTTGATATTTATCAAAAAGTGTCACCTGAACAATTCACGCATCACCAGGTGGATTCTGGCGATTCAAGATTATGATTTCGATATAGTCCATTGTAAAGGGCGAGAGAACGTTGTCGCTGACGTCCTTAGTAGACATCCTGAGGACATGGACGCTGAGAAAGCAATTGATCATACCGAAGAATTCGAAGTCAATAGTATCACTATCCGTATTAATAAGGAGGTAAAGAATAAATTAAAAAATGTAACATTTCACCAATTAGCAGATAAGAATTTGAAGTCAATTATAGAAACTGTGCAAACAAACCCAGATCACCAGCTGAATGACAAATATGCATGGTACAAAAACAAGCTTTACAGGAAGGACTGAGGAGCGTGGAAACTTATGTTGACCGCGGAGCTGAACAGAACGTTGATTTACGAGCTACACAACGCCTATAGTGATGTAGGGAACCGACGTACTTACCAGTTATTCAAAGAGTATTTCACGGGAGACTCCATCAACAAGATTACGCAACACGTTATAAAAACCTGTCAGACCTGTCAGAAGAGTAAAGACTATTATCAAAGGATGCTGGGAGAGACCCAACCCGTCATTCCTAAGTCGAAGGGAGAATTAGTTAGCATCGACTATTATGGCCCTTTACCAACCTCAACCGGCGGTGTCAAATATATACTAATTATGGTGGATAACTTCACTAAGTTCGTAAAACTCTACCAGTTAGTAAAGGCTACCACCACAGTCACCATAAATAAAATAAAACTGTACTGCGAAGAAATCGGTAAACCAGTCGCAATATTGTCCGATAATGGAACGCAGTTTACCAGTCAGAAATGGATAACCACATTACAGCAACTACACATTAAACCGAAATTTACCGCCGTACGAAATCCTTGCACCAACCTGGCAGAGCGAATCAATCGACAGTTAGGCAACATGTTTCGGGCGCTAACGTCAGAAAGACACTCTAAATGGGCTAGATATTTAGGGCTAATTGAAGTGTGTATCAATCAGACATATCACGAGACCATTGAAACAACGCCATACGAAGCTCAATGGGGAAGAAAACCAAAGCATGATTGGGCCAAGTACGTAGATAGTGAAATGATACCAGCAAATCAGCCAGTTGACTACAAAAATATTTATTTAAGAATTAAGGAGAAGGGTAGAAAACGGACAGAACAGATCAATTTAGCCAATAAAATTACGAAGTTTCAAGTAGGTGACAAAGTGTTATTACGAGCATACCCAATGTCAGATTTAAATAAAAAGGTAATTGGAAAATTTTGTAATATTTTCGAAGGTCCATATAAGGTCTGTAAGAAAGTCGGATTGGCGACGTACCAACTCGAAGACATTCAACAGCCCGGAAAGATTCGAGGAAAGTTTAATTTCAGACAGCTCAAACTATATTATGAAATTTAACACACATTACACAGAGACGAAAGGTTTTAAAAAACAAAAGATTAATAAACAGGTTGTAAGAACACAACTTTCACAGATGTATATGTAATAACTTATAAGTAAATTTTAATAAGACTGAATTGACAAAATGTCGAAAGGATAATTAATTAACATTGTACTGTATGTATAGGATAAGCTTTCAAATAGATTATGTGTATAAGAAATTAGGTAATATCAAGGGAAAGTATTTGTTTGTAACTTTGTCATGAATAGCGGGACATGGGACCCAAAGCGGTATGTAGCTTTTGACAAGCAGGTAGCACAAACCAGTTGAGGGTTCTGTTTGTAAACAAACTGTGGGCCTAATGACAATGTAAACAGATGATGGATGTAAAGGGTAGAGAATAGAGTAATAAAAGAAATTACTAAATGTACCGTAGTATATGTAATTAAAATTCACTTGTAGATATATAATTAACGTAATATGAGTGTAATAGGTGTAAGAATTTAAAAAAAAAACATTGTAAAGGGGTTAAATAAATGTAACAAGATCCATCTGAAGGACGCAGCAATAGAATCCTCATCAATTTTATACCAAAAATCTTATACTATTGGGGGACAAATATAACGTAAAAATTGAATGCTACTCAATTTTACGCAGGTTTTATATAGAATAATGATTAGTAATTGTTTATTAGACTAAGACATACAAGTAATGTTGAGTTGAAGTACTGTTAGAACCAAGCCTAGCGGTGTTCTTCAAACAACACAGCCTTGTCGAGGAGCCTGTCTGACGGGGAGAGAACCATACAATAAGTCACGTACAGGGTGAAGAATCATAAAATGTATTGTACTAAAAAAAAGGAATAAAGTTTAAGTGAAATCGAGAGAAAGCTGAGTGTTCAGACAATACAGTCCGTTAGAATTAGAGTGAGAGGTAAGAGCGAGCGAACCTTAGGTGACGTCCCTCCCCCCTTAGTTGTATAAGTTTGGTACGCACTGTTTTTTGGCGAATGAAAGAAAGCGTCATTTTTTGAGTGGGTAAAGTTAGCTAGTTGGGTTGGAGGAAATCAAATATCGCGGCACTTGAAACCAATGGGAACGCGATTTGTAAATATTGAGTGTGGGTAAGGATTGTGTGTGTATAAAAAACGTAGTTTGGAAATTTGTCGGGAGTCTACGGAGAACATTACAGCTATCAGACTCGTTACCGCGTATTAAGAATTTTATAACTAAAACTTGCGATAATTAGTATGAGTACAGTATTCGTGTCGTGCATTAATAGTCTTAAAACCGGTATTGCAGTGAAAGAAATATACTAAAATCAAAGTAATCATTATAATAAATATACTGTAACTTGGCGATAAACTATCGAACTCATATCAACGATAATCTAACACGTGCATCGGGAAGTTACGAAGCGTTGAAGTGTATTCGGTATGAATTACTGATGTTGCGAGCACTCAGCTTAATAACATATTTACTGAGGTGTCAGAATCAATAGTAGTATACACTAGTTACATGCTGAATCAGTAAGTAGATGTGAGCAGTGTAGTGAAGGTGAAACCGAAGTAATTAAAGTGTTAGTGTCAACGAGTGTCGACGACAACAGGATCTTCCGAATCACCGACGAACGCAAAACTCCAAGATCGTAGACTCCGAGGGAAGGAATCACCGACACAAACGGAATTCAACCAACAAGTAAAACAAAATTTGAACATTAAACTCATATTAATTCATGTATCTTTTGTAAATCTATTACTATTGGCAATTCAATCTGTCTAAGAACCTACTTTCAAATGAGAATTGATGAGAAGTTATAATTTCAATATTGTGAATCATTTAAGAGTGCATGTAATTTGTGATGTGTTAATGAAGATTTTTATTAAAATTAGGATTCATTCAATTCAAATTGTGTTAATAATCATTTTGATACCCTGAGATAATTTTAAGAGTCACCATCAAAGCACGAGTTGAGAGCTTAGTATTAGTGAATTACACATATCTTTTTCTAGCTCCAAACTGCGAGGGTGGTAGAATCATAACCTTAACGAAATGGGAAACAAATCACACTTATTTGCGCCTTAATTAGAACGTTGAAAGATGATGCGAAATACCAAGGATTTCTTTTCGATAGAACGGAGCTTAACTTGGAGAGCAAGATAAGAAAAAAACTACAATTAAGATCGACAGAAGTATCGCTAAACGTCTGAAGGATCTTCATAAGACTGGTAACCTAAAGACTTGTATTCAGAATCTGGCTTACGTTCAAAACTTCAATAAAAAATTACGAATCGCATAAAAACATGTAATTAAAAAGTAAAAATTAATAGAAAATTAAACATTTCAAATGTTGAACATTATTCAAATAAAAAAGATATTTAAAAAATAATAAAAAACGTACATATGGGTGAGTACGATAAAAGATCACATCCTCGTCGTGTAGGTACTCTGGAAACGACGTGGCCGGCTAAAGGTATGTACACACTAAGACGAACGCAGGCAAACGCACGCGGCCGAATCTGTGCGGTGTTCGGTAAAAAATTGCTTGCTGTCCACATTACAACGAACGAATGCGTTCGTAGTCATTTGTTCATGTTCGCGGGTATTATGCGGTAGCCTCCAATTCTACCTCCAGTATAAAAATGGCGTCAGACGATGACTTAATCATTGCTAGTGCGTCGTACATTATTATTAGTGAGGCAAGTGATGAGACGCAAAGGCGTAGAAGAACAGGACGGTGGTGGATGACTTCTTTGTTGAAAAGTAGAAGTCGGTATAGAGGGACAGACTTGATGCACGATCTTACAGCTGAAATTGGATATCGGCTTTTTGAAAATTTCTGCAGAATGAAGTCGACTGACTTTGAACGTTATTGCAGCAGATTGGTCCGACGATTTCAAAACAAGATACAACATTCAGGGAACCAATACCGGCAATAGAAAGGTTAATGCTGACTTTACGATACCTGGCTACAGGAGACTCATTCACAAGTTTGATGTATACCTTCAAAATTTCAAAACAGCTTATCTCGAGGATAATACCTGAAGTATGTTCTGCTATTATTGAATGCCGTCAAGAATATGTAAAGGTAAGTAAAAAATAAAAAATATAAGTATTCAACTCATTTATTAAACAAATGCACAAAAATGTCTGAAAAATACTTGATTTTGTTAGGAATTATTTATTTATTTTAAAAAGAGCAACATTACTGGTTGGTTGAAAACTTATTTATGTAATTTACGAGCGAAGTTTGAGGCTCACAAGAATAATTGTCAGCTGATTGACTCAATGAGTTCGGGGAGGCTAATGAAGTTGGAGTGAAAGTATGATTTTCTTGGGAGACAGGTTGTAAGTCGAAGAATGTATTTGGTACATTTGATGTATAGTTGTTGTCAGAGACTGATGAGTGATGGTCTTGCATGGTTGATGAGTCTGTTAGAGCAGGTGAGGGTGAGGATCGAGTATATCTGACATTAGATGGGGCCACATTTGGCTCGTATTGACCCATATCAGCGTTGAACATAATATTTCCAATAAGGTGTTCAACTACACTTTGTGTGTGGGCACTGTATTTTCTACGCTTTGTGTTCTCCATAAATCGCGCTTTCGTCTCTGAGATTACGATTAGCAACAGTGTCTTTGAGTATTTGGTAAGCTTCTTCTGATCTAGGGTTTGGAATGTTTGCAGCCACTCGTTTGCTCCTCTGGGTGATTGAAGAATTGGTAGATTGATCAACTAATTTTCTTTTAGGTATTGGTTCTTGTGTGGTTTTGGGTGCTGATTGTTGTGTGCTATTGAGTGCTGATTGTTGTGTTCTATTGGGTGCTGATTGGTGTGTGCTATTGAGTGCTGATCGCTGTGTGCTATTGAGTGCTGATTCATTCGATTCTTGGTCAACGTTGATGATATCATTGCTTGCACTATTTTCTTGACCCTCAGCTTCAGGTTCAAGTAACTCCTGAAAGAAATATGTTTATTAGTTATACATACTAGTATTATTTTCCCTTTGCAAAATTCCCTATTGAGGTGGGAATATGACTTTTTCCAATCCAAACTTATTTATAAGTTAGAAAATTATTTTTGATTTACAGATGCCTACTACTGAAAGTGAGTGGCGGAAGGTAGCTGAGGCCTATGGAGTAAAATGGAATTTTCCACATTCCCTTGGGGCTATCGACGGCAGACACTGCGTACTGAAGGCACCAGTACACAGCGGAAGTGACTAATATAATTACCAACAAGATTTTAGTATTGTTTTGTTAGGGATTGCTGACGCAGATTACTGCTTTTTGTTTGCCGATGTCGGCTGCCAAGGCCGAATTTCAGATGGTGGTGTGCTCAAAAACACTATTTTTTATAAAAAATTGCAAAACAATGAACTAAATTTGCCTTCTGAAGAGGTTCTAGGTGATAGGGAAATGAAAGTTCCCTTTGTATTTGTTGGTGATGATGCTTTTAGTCTTCAAGATAATTTAATGAAGGCGTATCCAGTAGAACAAAAAAAGGGATCCAAGAAACGGATTTTTAATTATAGACTTTGCCGTGCACGACGCATCATTGAAAATGTTTTCGGCATTATGTCTGCCGTTTTCAGAGTTTTAAGGAAAGTGATGTTGTTATCACCACAAAAAGCTACAACGGTGGTTTTAACATGCGTTTATTTGCATAATTTTTTGAGAAAAAATAAACTTTCTCGAAATACTTACACGCCCCAAGGTACATTCGATGAGGATAAAGAAGGGGAGGTAATTCCTGGAACTTGGCGACGTGAAAACGAAAATAACAATTCACAGTAGTTTCTTCTGCTACCCAGGGTAGGACGAAAAAGTGCTGCCAGTTGTGAAGCAATAAGAAATGAATTTGCTGAATATTTTATGGGCGAAGGTAGTGTTAGTTGGCAAAATAAATGTGCATAAAAATAAATTGTAACAAACATTGAATTGTATGGTATTCCTGGAACGCAATATTGCAGGGTTGCAAAAAAAACATATTTTTAGAAAAAATGTTTTAAACAGTTTTTTTAATTTAAAACGGTTTCTTTTGTTTTAAATATGTTTTAAATTCATTGAAATTTATACTGTTTTAAAACATTAAAACAAACATAATAATAACATTTCGAGTGGCATATTAAAGATGCGTAGATTTCATGGATTTGGTCAAAAAACCACAAAAATGTTTGCTATTTTATTAATGATACATTAAAAATAAAGAATTAAATAAATTATTATTCTACCCCTCTTAAATTATAAACCAAGAGCTAATGGCATCGAAGGGGGGAGGGGGGTCTTGAAGATTGAACAAATTAAATCTAAATGTAGGTTAGGTTCAGTCTCAAAAATTTAATATATTATTATTATATTATATGCATCAACAAATCGCAGTATGTAGTATATCACATCTCTACAATTTTTGGGCGATTTTTCTGAGTTATTTAAAAAAAACTAATAAAAACAAGGAATAAAAAAAACTTGTTTAAAACGATTTAAAACATTGTTTGTTTTTTAAGTGTTTTAAACGAGCAGTGGTGTTTGAAACATGTTTTAAAACGGTGTTTTAAAACATCGCAACCCTGAATATTTGTATACCTATATTCAACCAATTAGAAATAGCCTAATCGTTTTGGCTTACCTTAGTATTTGTCGTTTCTCTTGGTGTAAATTTATCCAACAAAAATAGCATCTCTTTGAACGCGCATCATGTCGATTTAAATATGTCAGCTGCTGCAGAGCCAGTTTTAACTGAACCTTCTTGTTTTTGACGTTCACGTCTGAACGAACCCAATAGCGAATCCATTTTCTTCTTCACCTCTTTTGAGTCACATTTCATAACATCACTTATTTTATCCCAGGCATCCAGTTTCTTTATTTTATTTTTGTAATCATCCTGAACCGGGTTCCACAGACACTCATGCTCTCTATACAACTGTATAGTTTTAAAGAAGCAGAATTAGACCAGTCCATCTTGTAAATTCGCTGCACAAACAACCACAGGCGTGCCTCTCGACGTACACACTAAAACCAAGCCGAACACGTGCGGTCCGCATGTTTTCGGGATGTACCGCCTCCCGAGCGAACCCGAGCGAAGGCGAACGAATGCGTTCGGAAGCGTTCGTTCGCCTTCGTTTGGACGTACACACTGACCGAACGTATGCGTTCGTTCGCCTAGTGTGTACGCGGCTTAAGAATCCCTTTAAGGAGGCCGCCTTAAAATAATGACAATGGGTTTTCACCAGTTGATGAAAATGATCGTTTGGATTTTCATAATGATGATTTAGATTTTCATAATGTACCGTGAATCCATTCCATCAAGTTTCATCAATACTGCGTATGATTTAAAATGAAGTGCGATGGAAGATCAATACACTTGTTTTCACTAGCATTTCGTCCACCTTTTTGATCGAACTGAACAGGACTGCTCTCTTGGACTGCTCTCTTCAGCTCTCTCCTCTGGACGCTGCTACAGCCTTGCTGCTACTGCCCACCTCTCCGCTGAACGAGGAATACCGCTTTCTTCTTCGAGGAAAGAAGACCCAGGTGCCAGTTGCTGCCAGTGAACTGAGTAGCTGGTAGAAGAAGCAGCTGGCGGAAGTTGCCCTTATTAGGACCGTCTGCGCCGGAAACCATCTTACCGGACAGGAATAGAAGAGGACTGCTCTGGGCTCCTGGTGAGTGCCGTATATCAGTGCTTAAACCCTAACCTGCTCGCGACTGTTAGGTAGCGCTGCCCCGGACGATCCTTGCGAGCCCCCACCAGTGGTAAGCAAGCTTGGATATCGCCGGGGTAAAGGGACCAGTGGACACCAATCTTGGTAAGGACTGGTATCTAACGAAGCTGGTCGTTAGCCCAGCTCTTCCCGCATCGTCGTGAGCAGGGAAGTCGCGTGGGTAACCCGGCTTCGGTCGGACCCAAGATCCCTGGCGTCTGGCAGTGACTGCCTAGCAGTCTCTGCCCGGCAGCCGCACTTGGCCAGCATGCCCACTACGGGCAACGGCTCGAGTGCCGAGTCGCTCAGCTCTGCCTTGCCCCACGTGGGCGACTCGCCTGAATCGCCTCGGGCGATGGAGACGGACAATCCTCTCCCTAACCCACTACACCCTCTCCCGGTGGACGAGTCAGACGAATTCGCGACCGTTGGTCGACGTAGACGCCCGACTAAGAAACCGAAGAGGACCCACTCAACAGGATCCGCTTCCTCTCGGACCTCGGCCATGGATATCGGACCTTCTCAGGGCCAACAGGCTGCGGTTCCGACTGCTTCGGTAGCAGCTCCGGCTGCTGCCGCTGTTGGTCGCACGCCGCCCCTGTTCGTCCACGGGGTGTCCAATGTCGCCGCCTTATACAGGCGGCTGATCGCGGCCCACGACCTGTCGGCCGACAAACTTGATCTCAAGCTGCTTGGCGGTGACACGGTCAAGGTTGTCGTCCGTCGGCTCGAGGACCATCGCTTGGTCGAGGCCTTTCTGCAGGCGCACAGCCTGCAATACCATACCTTTTCTCCTAAGCGAGTCAAGCCCTTGTCAGTAATTCTGCGTGGGCTTGACGCGCATACTGATCCCCAGGAGATCCTTTTGGAACTCCGAGAACTCGGGTACCCGGTGCAGGCAATTTTTCGCCTGTTCACCCACTCAGAAACCCGAGTACCTCTCCCACTCGTCCGTCTCCAGCTCGAGAAGGGCGAGGCCGCAGATAAGATATTCCAACTGACGCGGCTGTTTGGCTTCCGCGTCAGGGTGGAATCCAGTCGTCCCCCGGGCAAGCTCGCGCAGTGCCACCGGTGCCAGAGGTTCGGCCATCATACCGACGTCTGTCGCAGTGCCCCGGCCTGTTTACGTTGTTGCTTGGGACATTCCACGCAGGCCTGCACTGTGGCAGACAAGTCCAATTTTCGCTGCATAAATTGTGGCCAAGGCCATGCAGCAAATAATATTAACTGCCCGGTCTACAGGGCGGAACTCCTGCGGAAGCGAAAGCCGCAGAGGTCCCTCCCGAAGCCAAGGCAGTCAGTTTTGCAGCCCCAACCACAGAGGCAGCCAAAAACACAGGCTAGGCCGCAACCAAAGGCACAACCGGCACAGCGCGCGCCCTCTCCGGCTCCACCTCCACCCCCTATAAAGGCACAAAAACGCACCGCGTCGCCTTCAGTAGCAGAGACAAGCCCTGTAGCCGACATCTCGGTTATGGAGCCGGAGAATCAACCCTCCACCTCCGCGGAACCACCAACTCCCGTCTCTGAACCAGAGGTAGCCTCGCCACCACTGCCACATCCGCGATTTCCGCGAGCAGGCAACATTAAAAACAAAAACACTAAAGGGATAACCACACCGGATGCTCGGCCCCAAGCTCCTGCCTGCCCACAGCCCAAGAAAAGTCCTGCTTCCCGGTACAAGTTCGACGAAGCGCAACAGCGTACTTTTCCTGTCGCTCACTCAAAACCGTCTGCCCCTGGTCCTGTGGCTTCCACCACGACCCGATCTGCCGTAAAACCTGGTCGCTCTTACGCGGCCTCAGATTCCAGGCAAACACCCCAGTCCGTCATATCCGATGACGCACAGTTCGTCCACGACTTTCTGTCTGGCTTCGACCTCAAGACAGTCGCATCCACCTTCAGGTCCATCCGAGACCGCCTGAAAACTGCTGACCCAACTGAGAGATTCATGGTCTTGGTAGAAGCCTGCGAAGTCATAGATCTTCTATGAATCGAGCCCTTAGACGAGACCTCTCACTCACAGCCTGGACTGCTAACTCCATCGGTTCCAAGCATTCCGACCTTCTAGAATTCCTGGCTCGGTTCAAACCCGACGTACTTCACCTCACGGAAACTCACCTGACCCCGGCGAACCGGTTTCGATTACCAAATTACGTGGTCTATCGGGACGACCGAGTTGGCCGACGAGGAGGCGGCACGGCGATCGCGGTGACGACCTCCATAGGTCATCATCGTGTCGTTTTGCCGCACCTAACCAACCTAGAGGCCACCGCCATTGAGGTCCACGGAGCTCTTGGCGGCGTCCTCGTGGTTTCAGCATACAATCCCCCACAAGCTGAACTCCTTGTCGGCGACCTGGACGTCATCTTCGATTCCCACCGAAGGGTAATTTTGGCCGGCGATCTGAATTGCAAGCATCGCGTCTGGAATAGTCGCTTGACTACTCCGAACGGGAGGCGCTTGCTCAGTTTTGTTGAATCGCGCCGGGCGATGGTATTTGGTCCAGCGCAACCCACGTTCTTTCCGACACTGCCTAACGCGGCTCCCGATGTTCTGGATATCGCGGTGACCCAAGGAATTGTCTGTCCGGTCGAGGTATTCTCAATTACGGAGCTGACATCCGACCACAACCCTATCTTGGTCCACGTCGCTACCCAGCACGCCTATGCACGTTCTGACCTGAAGAAGGTTATCGATTGGGACTGCTACAGCCCGGCCTTGTGCCGTAGATTGCCGCCAGCGGCCCCACTCGATTCCGTTCGCCTCCTAGACGAAGCAGTAGCGGGAATCGAAGAGGCAATCATCTCGGCTATAGGCGTGTCTTCACGTACGCGAGCTGGTTTCACGCCTGACTACCAACGCATCCCTGAGGAAGTCTCTCTTCTCGCTCGCGAGAGGAATTACTTCCGGAAACATTGGCAGAGGACCGTGATCCAGCCGATAAGGCAGCATACAATCGACTCACCGGTCAACTGCGTGGCAGTCTGAAGGCGTTCCGACGTAGCTGTTGGGAACTCGACGTAGCCCGAACGGAGGATGCGGACCCGCAAAGTCACCCGTACAGAATACCTTCCGCATTGACGGGACGGAGGCGACGACCTCCACTCCCCGCCATTGTTGGACCGTTCGGACGACTCCTGGGTCGCCCGGAGGAGAAGGCCGAGTACTTGGGCTTGTGTTTCGAGCGACAGTTCGCTTCCAAACCGCCCATGGACTGGAACTTCGACGAACAAGTCGAGATGGCTGTGGAAGACTTTCTGTCTCTTCCGATCACGGCGGAGCCCGAACCCATCTCTTTGGAAGAGGTCTCAGATCGGCTCGCTGAACTTCAGCCAAGAAAAGCTCCAGGCCCGGACGATGTTACGAACACCGCTCTACAACTTCTTCCCGAGCCTGGAGTTCAATTCTTGACTGACTTGTTCAACGTGTGTCTCAGACTGGCCTACTTTCCCAAGAAATGGCGAAAGGCGACGGTCATCGTGATCCCGAAGCAGGGAAAGGATGCTTCCCGCCCCAACAACCTCCGGCCTATCAGCCTACTCTCCGCTACGTCCAAGGTTTTTTAGCGCCTCGTGCAGCGTCGTGTACGAGAACATCTAACCAACTTTGACGTGCTGGTCCCCGAACAGTTCGGCTTTCGTGTGGGGCATTCTACCACTCATCAACTGATGAGAATGGTGGAATACGTCACGGAAGCCGGGTGTCGGAGAGAACGGACCGTTGGCCGTTTCTTAGATGTTGAAAAAGCCTTCGACAGCGTATGGAATGATGGCCTATTATTCAAGCTTAGGGAAGTCCAGCTCCCGGACTGCTACCTCCATCTGGTTGCTAGCTTTCTGATGGAGAGGACTTTCTGCGTGAGAGTTGGAGATTCAGTCTCTTCCGAGAGACGAATCACAGCTGGCGTCCGTCAAGGTAGTGTTCTTGGCCCCCTTCTGTTCTCGCTCTACGTCAACGACGTGCCGAGACAGCCTGGAGTCCAGGTGGCCCTCTTTGCGGACGACACGGCCGTATTTACGGCCGATCGCCATGTAGAAAGAGCCGTCTTACGACTGCAGCGCCAGCTCGACACGCTCGGGGACTGGTCTGAAAACTGGAGAATGCAACTCAACGCTACCAAGAGTGTAGCCGTCGAATTCTCGAAGCGACCGAAGAACCCTGTTAGGCAGTTACGTATCGGCAGAACGTACTTGCGCTGGTCCAAAGAGGTCAAGTACCTCGGATTACACCTCGACCGTCGGCTCACCTGGCGTACCCACGCTCAGACAGTTCACAAGCGAGCATCCGCTCGACTGAGCTTACTGTTTCCACTCCTGATCAACTCAGCCATGACCAGGAAATTGGGCAGGATGATCGTCGGCGCGTATCTGCTGCCGGTCATTACCTACGCCTGCCCGGTCTGGGGTTACCTCGCCGCAATGCATAAAAAGAAGTTGCAGAGCGTCCTCGACAGGGTTCTTCGGCTAGCGGCCAAAGTCCCCCGTCGCTTTTCATCACGCCTTCTAAGGAGAGGACTTGGCGTCCGCTCCTTAGACGAAACTTTCAGGCGGCTTGCACGCAAATTTTATGCACGTGCGGCGAGGTTCCCAGACAATCCTCTAGTGGCTTAGCTGGGAAGGTACCGTATACGTCCAGGTGATTCGTGGAAACGCCCTCGGTGTATACTGCGCTAGTGTAGGCTAGCACAACAGCCGAGAATCGGCCTGCTATAGAGCACACGCCCTACTTGGGCAGGGCCACGAGGCAGGAGCTCCAGAAGGTAGCTCGGAACTCAGATACCGAGCGGTTCGTCTCTGCGATGCACAACCGCACAGCCCAGACCAGCATTAGCATTCCAGTACTCGCTGGCAGCTGCTAGTCAACGCAATAGTGCAGCCTTGTTTAGCCTACAGAGTACTACTGAAACGTCATTTAGCACCTTAGACGTGTCAAAAAATACGGTAGAGATCCACGATGTCAGAAAACCGCCTAAAAGTATTATGCTTTATGCTTAATGGGTGAAATTGGTTTCAGAAGAAAAAGAAAAGTGGAAGTTATAAGACGATTTTGCGATAATCAAAGACGTTATTTCATTTCAAATTTCTACTTAACATTGTTGAGTGCGATTAATAAAGCCATTAAATGAGCCAGCTTTTTTCATCGAGTGGCTAAACTTAAAAGAGACACAACGGTTAGTCTTAGTTTATTTTTACCGAGGAAATGATATGGCCCCTGTCTAAGAAAATGTCCATGATCCCATCTGCTGTTCGTAATCGTAACTTATTTATTCATATTTAATCGAATCATGGTCCATACAGTAACGTGTTTTGTATGTTGTGTCTTTTCAATAAATTCATCCCTGACTATTTGGTCTTGTGAATATTCCCCCCCGCCAGGAAAATGTTACCACTGATTGCCGCTACAAAGCATGTGTCTACGCCCCGAGCGCTACACGCGTGCACGTGCGTAAACGCATGCTGCAGCCGATGCAAGCGTGCGCGCCTTGCACTGACCTCGACACAGAAACTGCACGCGGAACTTGTTTGGGGGCGCGTGTGCGTGCGAGAATGCGCGCTGAAGTCGATGCAAGGCGCTTGCTTGCTTTGACCTTCAACGCGCAAACTGCGGCGAACAAGCGTCCGCCAAACGGGTGTGATGCCCGTATTGTGATCACGACGATCAAAGCAATAAAATTCACATGTATCTGGAGGTATCTGATCGTCGTAAATGTGCCAGAAAGTGTATTTATCTGCAGAGACACTTACGGGACCTTGTGTGATGGTTGCCGCTTTGAATTTAACTAAATAATTTTGTAAAATTTAAATCAATCGGCTAGAAACAAACAATATATTATTATAAACAATCACAAACATAGAAATTTTACATGTTTTCTTTTATAATGTTTTGTAAAATTAATTATGCCTTCACGATCTGATAATCAATCGAATGCATTCCATCCGATGGCGTAACTCTTTTTTCCTACCGCCCCCGCGGGTGCCCCTTTGCCTTTGTAAGGAATCCTTTGAGGACGCCCACTTAATACCGCTCCTTATAGATTTGGCAGCAGCTAACATTAGGCAGTAGCTATATAACGTAAACAGAATACGTTCTCCTCAAGACTGTTCTAAACCTAGGCCAGTTTGATCGCTTGTTTCTATAAATCCTATAAAGCTTCCATTAATTTTTAAGTTGGTGATCCTTCCTGCTTCATCTTCAGAAATCGAGAAACTGATTGTTTGAATCAGTTGATAATTTCTGTCAATATATTGTGTAGTATCCATTATTGCAGTGGAAAACTGAGCAGATTCAGTCTGTTTCAAAATAATACGTATTTTCAACTTTTATAGATAAAAGCTGAATGAGTTCGTTTTTAAATTTGGGACTTGCATACTTCTCCCTACTCTCCGGACAAACTTCCTATTCCGATTTTAACTTGCAATAATGGATCGTGTTTACTTGAAGGTCGGTAATTGCCAAAACGTTTCCGGTATTTAGCTGGCCTACATTCTCTTTGTGGCCACAAAATACAAAATTTGAAGTTACCCATCAAGTACTGCGGCCCATTTATTAGTTTCCTTTCGTAGCCCATAACCAATAACGATGCAGGCCTGGGCGGTTGCCTCTGCATTCTCAACTGGAATCACCGCTCTACTGTGCAGTTATCCAAATAATGTATACTCTCAGAGTACATCATTACGTACTGGTAAAATAACAGTAAAAAAAAAACCTACTTGTTTTTGATGTTAAATACATACGGGGAAATTTAGTTTTACTCAAGTTCAATGGTTTACACTCATTCTTAAATAATTAAGAGAAATGTTTGCGCCCCCCCCCCCCCTCCCACAGTCCGCAGGCCCTCCCACATTGCGGGTTCTGCTGGCCGGCTGTTACGCCACTGATCACAGCGTTGCTGTCATGCTGACGTAACTCGTTATGTACTGACGTAACTAGTTTAATACTCTTTCACGTTATTTGTCATCATTTGGTTTCCTAGACTGGACGCTATAATCGGGATCTCGACTGATATCATCGCACTTGGCTTTCGTACAAACCAGATGTTTAGGCAAGGGTGACCAGATTGAAAATTTGTAAAAATCAGGTCACTTCCTCCTCTTCCCATACCTACCTATCCTCGAAACCGCACGCTGCTCCCTTTTCAACGCTCCAACACCAACTGCGATAAAAATAGTTTCTACTTGAAGTTGAAATGAACAATTAACGCTGTTTAGTAAAGTAACTATGATTCTGAAAAGGATACCCTCGACAACTTATAAAAACTCTACTAGGCCTATATAACGGAACAAGAATAGCTGTCAAAAATAATTGTAGGATATCTCAACAAATATCTGTCAATCAACGTGTTGGACAAGGATATAGTATATCACCTACTCTTTTTAAAATTTATATTGACGAACTGGTAAGGAAATGGAAACATCTAGTGAAGCCTGGTATTAAGTTATCACGAGACAGACATCTGAATGTGCTGTTGTTTGCTGACGACTTGCTTGTACTTCAAAATACAGAATCTGATTTGCAAAAATCTGTTTTTAAGCTTCATCAGATTTGCAAATAATAGAGTACAATATGAAAATCTCCGCTATAAGAACAAAGGTAATGGCATTCCGAGGTAAGGAGCCAATAAGAACAAAAATAATGATTAGTGACCGAATTCTAGAACAGGTGAGCCACTTTAATTATTTGGGAAATGATACTGGCTATGATAGGAATTATGATATGATATTAAGTTAGGTAAATTCCAGACGTACTGTGGAACAACAGCCGTATTTTTAGAATCAAGGTACGTCGAGATACAAAATTAAAATTTTATAAAGTTATGGCAGTCCCTGTATTGCCCTATGGACAACAACCAAGAAACAAGAGGTGTTCTTAAGAGGAGTTCTAAACTTGACCTTACAAAGAATGAGCCCAAAAGAGAAGAATTACGAATTTTTAACTTGAATGAAAAATTACAAGATTACAAGCAACGGTGGAATGAACACTTAGAAAGAATGTCAGATTCCAGAATGACCAAACTAGTCTGGAAATACAAACCTATAAGACACAGGTGTGTGGGTAAACCCAGGAAGAGATGGCTGGAGGATTTTTGAAGACGGAACATGCAGCATCTTGCCTATGCCGTGTTATGAAGATGACGATGATGATCCTGAAAAGAAAGAAATGAACACTATTTATAATAAAAATGTGAATTTACAGGTAATATTGAAAGATGTGATAGACTGCTCCATCTCGGCCCTGTCTATTCTGTAATATGATCTCCCATCCTGTTCAGTGCTGAAAACCCGTTTACAAATCGAACAGAATAACTTATTTTTGTTTTTGGTCAATTTAAAAAGGTAATACAAAAAATAAATAAATAAAACTTACCAACCGTGAAATCTATAAGTCACACACACACACACACACACTGAACACAACACAAAACGCGCAAACTCACGTGAACCACGCACACCTCAAGGTCACCCGCAAATCGTGACAAATGGCTGAGGATCGTACAAATCTGTAAGTAAATTATAATTTTGTTGCATTATTAAAAGATTGTAGTGTACTACTTTCATTAGGATTTGGTTTGATTTATTAGCACTCGCATACACTTAATATTAACAAATTTACTTATGACATCTTATAATGTAAATGTTTTATGCATATTTTATTATTTGCATAAAATTAATTACTTCTGATTATAATTTCAGTTAATGTTTATGAAGGTGATGTCTGCACGAACTTTATCGTATCTCACTGTTTCATATAGCCCCGCAGTTGGACGCCATCTACAGTCTTTATGTTTATGCTAATCTTGTTGCATAAATTAATTACTCATCAATTATTAATCTTGGAGACAATGATCGATTAATTTTATTACTTTTATCTACTAGGATTGATTTTCCACTGCCCTTCGTTGGGAAGCCATATACGATGTTAATATTTATGCCAGTCTCATTTGTATAATTTATCTTTTAATTAATTGTTGTCTGATTATAATTATATCAATGTTGGTGTATATTTAGTTAACTGCATAAATTAATTGTTGTTTAATTTAGGAATCACAATCAAATTTATTAAATATGTAATTAGTAATGTTATCACCCAAAAGTAATTAATTCTGGCTTTTGCTACCAAATAGAACTCCAAGACTTAGAATATTTATGAACATGGTACTTGTTAAATCATATTAAATCAAAATCATTAATAGTGGATACTATCATTTAAGAAGTTATCATGTGAGTCAGGTCTTAAATAAATTAATCCAACACTATCGAATCCATTCTAAAGTACATTTATTATAGTATAGCATTTTGTATGTATTCATATCATAAAAGAAATCATATAATAAGAATATCTACAAATATTTCCCATAGACAATTGAATTCTATGACACATTTTAAATAATTAGAAGAAATCATCAAATGTATGCACTTATTCGTGCGTAGTGACGTTAATAACTATCAATATAGTGTGCTTGCGAATGGCACTAAGTGATTTTACTTCAAAGCACATCTAAACATTTACACACGTGAAATACTCATATACTCGCAATAAAACATATTAGACATATACATATCTGAATAATCATATACCTGCAACAGACATATTAAAACACAAACATAATTGAAATAATCATATGCTTACACTAATAAAATAATACATGTGTAATATCCTATGACATTATTTATTCCTAACTATGGATTCGTATTTTATTGACTCTTTATACTATATATCATTTATTGACTCTTTATATTATATATCTCAGGCAGTTGGTTCTAAGTGACAGGTCAGTGGTATTACGGTAAACTAGTAATTATAATAAGTGATTAATTTTGTACGTTACTCATGGCGTAGTAGTATCTCGCTCCCATTGCATGTCCATCAGGGTCCATTTGCTGACGGTTGATGTTAATCCATGAAACACTCGTAACTCGCACTTTTAATATTATGCGTACATCGTTCCGGAACACTAGTCCGCACTTCGCGACATCCGTTATGTGTTTTATGAAATCGTCACAGTTTAAGTCGCGGTACTTGTACTAAGGATTCATCGACTATTCGTATCGCGGCAGTCTATTTATGCGATTGTTAGTTCGATACGGTCACGCACTTAGTTGTCTTTCAACTACGCGTTCGACTTTTCCGCAACGTCTAGATTGCTTTCATGTTCATTAGACGTATATAAACATTTAGCACTTGACTTTATTTTACGAAATAACGTAGTCTCACTAATTTAGTATGTGATAGACCGATTCATTTCGTTGATGAAAAATTTCAAGTATGTTACTACTGTATATTATTACTTCTCACGGCATTAAGCGTATGAGCGTAATGCTTAGAGTTTTATAAAGTCCGTTATTCGCACATCGTCGCGAACACTACCGTTTCGGCTTGACGGTTTAAGTCTTATTCCCGCACTTCTATTAAGTCAGAAAACACCACTTCTAATATTTCTCCTAACAAAGTCTTTATAATATTGAGATAATGAGACTAAGCCAAGATTTTAATAATGCTGAGAGAATGAAACTGAGACAAAATTTTAGTAAAACTGCCAGAGTGAGGTACTGAGAGAGAAATTTAATAAGACTGAGCGCGCGTCTCCTCGTGTATTCAGTTTTTATTTCGTTCGTTTTTCCCACTCTTGTTACTCCTACGATCGCTTCATTTTCCCACCAAAATATCTCTGATAGGACGGTTATTAGGACCTCCCTATGTCCTCTTGTCTAAAGTCAGTGATTCTGATGAATTCTCCACCCAGCGCCGTTTGGAGAGGGATGTTCTTCCTCGGGATTTGTTCTCTGGTCGTCGGCTTCTGTCAACACCATCCCTTTCAGTTACTTCCTTCGGAATTCTCTTTTCTAATTGGCTGGTTGGCTTCTCTACTTGAGTCTTACGTAGTCCACGTGGACACGACGAGTTGCTGTCATCAGGACGTTGCCACTTTCTTGGAATCTGCACCAAGGCCTAGCTTCTGAAGTCACATCTGCCCCTTTGGTGTAGCGTGTCGAATTATCGTATTGTTAAGGCACTATCGACTTCCTCTAACGAACTTACGGGTGGCAAACATACGGTGTTCGTAGCAAGGCCCCTCTTCGTCCCATGCTGCATTGTCTGTGCTCCAGCTGTTGTTTTTCTGTAAGTCGCACACATGCTTGGAACAATGCTCTTAGCGATGGCTATCTATTTTTCTCACTACTGGACGGATGCAAGGGTAACGTTCCTTTGTTATAATTGTAGAGTTAAGCGCTCCCACGCATGGTCCAGTTCGTCGCAACATGTGTTGTAGTGCGTATTAAGTGCGTTTAAGTGGAAAGGAAAGGTTTGTTCCTTTCGTCGCTCCCCCTTGAACAAAGCTAACACGTGTCACTCTTGACGGGCTCTAATTCCTGGTGTAACTCCCTCGGAATATCCAAAATTCAAAAAAAATCTCGAAGTAATAAGTACGTTATAATCTTCATAAGATAACTGTTTCGAAATATCACTCTCTACGCTCATAAGAGATAAAAAGTTCAGCCTATCTTCTGACGTGGTTGTCCGAAGCCTATTTTTAATAAGTTTCAAGGGTCTTTTCCAGTAAGTGTCTATAAACAACTTACAGCGTTCATGAGCCCGCCAAGCTCCCCCACCAACGTTCCGCCAGTCCCTACTCCTACAGTAGCGGTGTGAAGGAGGAGTGATTAGCATACATTACACACATTCATATGGCGCACGCGCGCGCGCGTGCCTTTAATTCCGCGCGTACACACCCTTCAATTCTATTCATTTTATTTTGTATCAAATTTTTGTTTGTAATTTTTATTTTTGTTTTTTTTTTATTTTTTATTAAACGCACGCATGCCTTCAATTTCTTTTTTTTATTTTTATTAGGAGGGGTTTTTTTATTTTATTTTCACGATTATTTACATTACATTAATTAGATAATCTAGGATTGTGAATTAATCCTTTGTTTTGAAAAAAAACGAACGGCATTTTCCTCATTTCAGGCGACAGTTAGCAACTCTATCAGATTCATTTTGAATAAAGAAATATAAAGAATAAAAGTATATAGTAATAACGTAAATAATAAACGCGAAAGAAATGTAAAGACTGAAAAAACACAAAATAAACGTATGTAAGAAGAACTAACGAAAGAGTAACTTTGAAAAATACAACAATGTAGACTAAAACTAACTGCACAACGTAAAGGTAGAATACATCGCTACTGCGTGAGTAGGGATTGCGGGAACGTTGGTGGGGGAGCTTGGCGGGCTCATGAACGCTGTAAGTTGTTTGTAGACACTTACTGGAAAAGACCCAGTTTGAACTTCGGAAGTGATATTTTTTTTCTTTTTGTTAATGGTGCGGGCCCCTAGGCTGCAGCCTATGTAGCCTATGCTTAAATCCGGCACTGGTATGGAGACATAGGTTTCACGGCTGGTAAGTTTTATTTATTTACGTTTGTTTGCTACGCATATATTATGTAGCCTATATACTTTTGTTTGCTACGCATATATTATGTAGCCTATATACTTTTGTTTGCTACGCATATATTATGTAGCCTATATACTTTTGTTTGCTACGCATATATTATGTAGCCTATATACTTTTGTTTGCTACGCATATATTATGTAGCCTATATACTTTTGTTTGCTACGCATATATTATGTAGCCTATATACTTTTGTTTGCTACGCATATATTATGTAGCCTATATACTTTTGTTTGCTACGCATATATTATGTAGCCTATATACTTTTGTTTGCTACGCATATATTATGTAGCCTATATACTTTTGTTTGCTACGCATATATTATGTAGCCTATATACGTTTGTTTGCTACGCATATATTATGTAGCCTATATACTTTTGTTTGCTACGCATATATTATGTAGCCTATATACTTTTGTTTGCTACGCATATATTATGTAGCCTATATACTTTTGTTTGCTACGCATATATTATGTAGCCTATATACTTTTGTTTGCTACGCATATATTATGTAGCCTATATACTTTTGTTTGCTACGCATATATTATGTAGCCTATATACTTTTGTTTGCTACGCATATATTATGTAGCCTATATACTTTTGTTTGCTACGCATATATTATGTAGCCTATATACTTTTGTTTGCTACGCATATATTATGTAGCCTATATACTTTTGTTTGCTACGCATATATTATGTAGCCTATATACGTTTGTTTGCTACGCATATATTATGTAGCCTATATACTTTTGTTTGCTACGCATATATTATGTAGCCTATATACTTTTGTTTGCTACGCATATATTATGTAGCCTATATACTTTTGTTTGCTACGCATATATTATGTAGCCTATATACTTTTGTTTGCTACGCATATATTATGTAGCCTATATACTTTTGTTTGCTACGCATATATTATGTAGCCTATATACTTTTGTTTGCTACGCATATATTATGTAGCCTATATACTTTTGTTTGCTACGCATATATTATGTAGCCTATATACTTTTGTTTGCTACGCATATATTATGTAGCCTATATACGTTTGTTTGCTACGCATATATTATGTAGCCTATATACGTTTGTTTGCTACGCATATATTATGTAGCCTATATACTTTTGTTTGCTACGCATATATTATGTAGCCTATATACTTTTGTTTGCTACGCATATATTATGTAGCCTATATACTTTTGTTTGCTACGCATATATTATGTAGCCTATATACTTTTGTTTGCTACGCATATATTATGTAGCCTATATACTTTTGTTTGCTACGCATATATTATGTAGCCTATATACGTTTGTTTGCTACGCATATATTATGTAGCCTATATACGTTTGTTTGCTACGCATATATTATGTAGCCTATATACTTTTGTTTGCTACGCATACATTATGTAGCCTATATACGTTTGTTTGCTACGCATATATTATGTAGCCTATATACGTTTGTTTGCTACGCATATATTATGTAGCCTATATACGTTTGTTTGCTACGCATATATTATGTAGCCTATATACGTTTGTTTGCTACGCATATATTATGTAGCCTATATACTTTTGTTTGCTACGCATACATTATGTAGCCTATATACGTTTGTTTGCTACGCATATATTATGTAGCCTATATACTTTTGTTTGCTACGCATACATTATGTAGCCTATATACGTTTGTTTGCTACGCATACATTATGTAGCCTATATACGTTTGTTTGCTACGCATATATTATGTAGCCTATATACGTTTGTTTGCTACGCATATATTATGTAGCCTATATACTTTTGTTTGCTACGCATATATTATGTAGCCTATATACGTTTGTTTGCTACGCATATATTATGTAGCCTATATACTTTTGTTTGCTACGCATACATTATGTAGCCTATATACGTTTGTTTGCTACGCATATATTATGTAGCCTATATACTTTTGTTTGCTACGCATACATTATGTAGCCTATATACGTTTGTTTGCTACGCATACATTATGTAGCCTATATACGTTTGTTTGCTACGCATATATTATGTAGCCTATATACGTTTGTTTGCTACGCATATATTATGTAGCCTATATACTTTTGTTTGCTACGCATATATTATGTAGCCTATATACGTTTGTTTGCTACGCATATATTATGTAGCCTATATACTTTTGTGTTTTCACTCTCTGTCGGTTGTGGGACAGAATATTGTTTGTCTCTCATTTTTGATTTTTTTAGTTATTTTTTTGCCTGAAGACGGCTACCGACTTGTTGTGTAGCCGAAAAGTCGCTTTTTAATAAAAAAAAAAAGCAGCGATGGAAAATGATCCGTCTTACTAGTAGGCCTAATAGGCTGTTCAGCTGTTCATCATACACTGTTTCCTTCAAATAGGTTTTTGGGCTCTTTTTCGATATAACCTCACAAACTATTCATCAGTGTTCATCTTTCATGAAACTGACTATACAACAACCAGCAGACTGCGTTATTGTCACTCTGCCTCACGTTAAGTAGTTCTCAGAAAACCTTAACGGTCGAGACTGCGTTTACACATTGCGTTTTTCGACGGCCGTTGTTGCGGTGCGGTAACGGAGCAGAAGAGTCAACACGTTTATTGTAGAGTGGCGGTTCCCACATGCACCGGCTCGGTGTTTTCACCGGCCGTTGGAAATTTCCAACGGAGAGTTTTTGCGACGTCAAGGTCAACGGCACCGTTGAACGGAATGGCAGAACACAAAGATTCAGACGGAGCCGGTCCCCGTCGACGGCCTTCGGTGACACTGCCTACGCGCTTTAAACGTTTGTTCGCCATGGATTGTGACAAATTAATAGCATTAGTGCAAGACCAACCTCCGCTTTGGGACAAAAGCCACAACCTTTGTAAAGACTTAACTGTAAAAGAAAAGTCCTGGTTGAAAGTAGCTGGAGGACTTGTGGAAAAATGGGAAGAATTGCCTGCATTTTTCTTACTGGCCGTGGTTCATCTAGGAAACCTGATGTCTCTGCTGTGCACACTACTAATAAGCATTTTCTATACGCGTTCATAACTGCATTCAAGCGAAAGCACAGGAATGTACAGACTGACTGGTTGTAAGACGAGACTAGGTAGGGAGAGGTTTCTCCCACCGGACTGCGGTACCGCAGTATGTGGGAACAAGGAGAAAAATCAACGACCGTTGGCCCTACCGCAGCAACGGCCGTCGAAAAACGGCATGTGTAAACCCAGGCTAAGTGATATTTGACATGATATATAGCATGCAGATTCTTAAGCTCAGTTCTTCTCAGTACTTGGTCAGAAAAATCGAAATTGCCATTTGATATTGTTATATTCTTTACCTACGCCTTGACAATGGAGTATACATTATAATAATTTTTTATATTAGTGATTTAATGTCCCGCGTTTTGGGACGCCAAATATAATAATAATAATAATAATAATATGCCCCGTGATGGGACGCCAAATACAACCATAAACTTTCAAATACAACAATAAACTTTTGTCAAGTATAATGTCTGACCGTTAAGTGTTTACGCCCCACGTTCTGGAGCGCCAAATGTAATAATTTACTTTTATGCTCCTACTGTAGTGTGGGCGTCAAATATAACTTTAACTCTGTTTTGTGTGTTATTTATTAATGGTTAATTAATTAATTAAGATATTGTACAACTATACTGATTGTTTGTATATAAATGTGACATATAACAATATTATTGCCACTCGTTATGTACACCAAATATAAAGATAAACTGCCCCACCTTTCGTGTGGTGCCAAATATAACAATTTTACTGTGTGTGTTACCTCAATTACTTATATGGTGTTAATCGACTATGTATGATTTGAATGACGTTGTTTTAATTTCTTTTATGCTATATACTGACTTAATCTTTCATAATTACTATCATTGGTATTCTATCTTAGGTGCTTTCGAATAAGTAACAACGTACACCAAAATTTACGATATTAACTTAGTTTATTTGTAACTGTCACCAAAGATATCAGTTTCATGATATCTAAAATAAAACACAATATTCATCTTGCAATATGAAACATCACATTATAATATCAGTATTATTTACTTCAAATTTTACTCACTCTCTTATAATCTCTTTCTCAGGGCTACTTATTTAAACATTAATAATCATAATTATAAAATTTTAAGCTACACTAAGGTGTTCTTAACAAATGGATTCATAATTGCATGGATATAGCTAAAATTATCTTTTAAAATTTGTTCATACCAATTTAACATGAATAGATACTAGTTATTGTGACGATTTAATTGATAATAAAATATTTAATAATAACAAAAAATTAAAAAAGCAATTAAGTATTTTTAAATCGCACTTTTAAACCTAATGCCCCTGTACTAACTCAGAATAAGTATGAGATGTAAATGGAAAACTCTAACTAAACAATTAATAAAAAAATCGAATTGTAAAAAGCTATTAATATCACAGTTAACCCTTTTGTAAGTCATCATGCGTTGACCTGTTTAATTCCGGACTCAACGTGCTTAGCGAACCGTCTGTAACTTAGAAATGTATAAAATCGTAATGTTTGTAATTAATAATTTGAAGGCACGAGTAGTAGTTAAAATAATTCCCGTAAATTAAATAAGTATAATTAATTTGTTTCTTCTTGTTATAATAATGTCAAATAATAATAGGAACTATATTATCGCGGAGTACTCGCTCCGTTTCGTTGTAATGTGCCAGTCGAATCGAGTTAAGAGTTACTATGTAGCCGTCACCCCAGGACGAGGACTGCACAACTTATTGTAAAGGTGACTCGATAGCTTGACTATCGAGAGTTAATTACATTTGATACATAACTTATAGATGAAAGAGACTTTTCAAAGACTATAATTTTCTTTAAACAATAAATGAAACCAAATAGATGTATACTGTAATATTGAAAATCATACGTTGTAACGTTAATATGTAAATGTTAACTATAATCCCGTTAGTAAATAATACCATTCTTCAAATGGTAAATGTAATCTTGCAAGCTCCTAGATGAGCATAGTATTACTCAGACGTCTTTACAATATTTAAAGTAAACTCGGATCCGAGGTAAAAGTACATGATCAATATGATCCCTAGTTTTCCAGAAAACCCTTTTGAATATTTTAGTATAAATAATTATGTTATGGGATCCTTTCATATCAATTGTTAATAAAGAGAAGTCATCTTATTACACATTGAAGTGAGTGCATAAATCAGTGAAATACCTTCCCTTGTGTCCTAATATTTAGCTTAATTATTATTGTTAATTGTGTTGAGTTTAATTTCAGTTCGTTACAACGTAGGCAGTCCGTATAATTGGCTAGTGTCAATTATGATGGGTTCCCTGGATTTGTAACGTGGCCAAAACGTTACAAAAATGCGCCACTCTGCTTTGAGTTAAAAAAGGTTGTAAGCATCGTGACGCTAACAAAGATACGTCACTCTAATAATTAAAATAATTGTTACGTAGTAAAATAGATAACTCTCTGCACTCGTTATCTGATCTATGCACTCAGTTACTGTATTTCATGTAACATTAATTTTCATAAAATTAATTTATTTTAAGATACGTAATTTAATACAGTGATAGTCTGTATAACTTGAAATATCATTGTATGACGCCAATGCAAGTACGCACATGAATTTTAGTGCTTGTTAATCTGTTCAGTCTTTAACAGGTTTATATTGTGACAATTCAAGACCTGTAGTTTCATGAATATGCCTGCATAGAATGTAAGTGTATGTCTGTCGTCACAGTAAAAACAAAAACCTAAACTCCTGCGTAAAGTAGACCCGGTTAATTACGTGTAAAGAAATTCGTAACTGAATTTTGTTACCAAAATTAAAAATAAAAAAAAAAGATTTAATGGTGGAAAGCAAGAGAAGTAATTACTAAACTCAGACTGTTATAACCGTAATACACCTGTAACTTGTAAAGCGTGTTTTGTTGAATTAGATTCACCCCTTACTCCGACTGGTCTGTCCAGTTAAAACCGGTCGAGAAAGATAGGCTGAGGCATTGTGTAGAGAACAATACGTGTGCGTAATCCCCGCGTTCCCACGCATACAACTACCTTGTCATTGTTTACTAAATAAACGAGGGTGACCTACATTCCAGCAAACAGCTGATCGTTGATTTAACATTGAAGTATGTGTGTGGAATTTCTGTCTCTCCCTTAGAAGAGAAATTATTCTCTTGAGAACGATGCAAATGATTTACCCAAGAAAGAACTTGTCTATGTAGTAAGTGTATAGTGTAATAAAATCAATTTTAAGTACGTTTTAATGTGTTAGAAATAAGATAAAAAATGGCACAATTTAATCCGGATTTACTATTAAAGGACGAGCTGTCTTATGAAGCTCTTTTGCGTGGTCTACCCCATGCGAATGTAACAGTCGCGGAATTGCGTAAGTCAATACGCGAAAGTGGATTTGATACACCCGCGCAATTAAGCAACCTAAGCGGACTCGATTATGAGAGCGAGAGAGAAATCTGTAATGCCAAGTATAGCGAGCTAACCTTATTGTCTCAAACCCTCCAAGACGAGAAATCTCCGGCGATAATATTGCGGACTACTCAAAGAATAGAGCATTTAACCCGGCGAATGAAAAATTTATTGATCTGGCCTAATCTTACGGAAATACCTCCTGAAGTCCAAAATTTTGCTGACGAAGCTTTACGTCGATTACCCACTATTATCAATGAGTTAAGAAGAAAATCCGACTCTTTCCGAATGGATGAAATTGAGAAGTCCTTGAAGAAACTACATCTCCCCAGTTCAATCCCCTACTACAGATCTACCTCCACCTAACACTGATCGCGACTCACCCGCCGTATCGCAAATACAAGCTACTCACGAGCAATACCCTGATAGAGATTTAAATGCCCCGACTATATTTGAAGCCCCTCCTCCCAATCGTTTCCAGATTCGCCCCGAAACGCACGAATTGACTACTCCGAATGCATCATATCGTCCTCCTAAAGCGATGCCAAACTTGAACTATAACGCAGACCTATATGGAAAAATCACTCATCCTGTGGAGAAACGTTTAACTGAAATCCCTTACACTGATGGATTAAATGTCACCAAACTACTAAATTTCATCAAATATCTCCTGCACATAAAAGATCTACAGCAGCTGAATGACTGGCAAATTTTGCAAGTTCTCCTACCGAAATGTAAACCCCCGTTAAAGAATCGTGTGATAGAAGCATTAAGCTCTACCCTTCCAGTAGAAGACCTGCATACCTCAATAATAAAGTACTTTATTCCAACCGGAATTTATGAAGAACTTAAAAGAAAGACCGTACTACGAGTACAAGGAAATCACGAGAGATTAGCCCATTACATCTCAGACATCAGGGAGTCATCTCGACTACTACAAGTAGATTGGAATGAGACACAGATGGTTGACACCATTTTAGTAGGATTGTCACCAGAGGAAAGATCTCGTTTAGCTTTGATAAATCGACCTAACACCTTTGCGGATCTAGAACAATGCAGTATCCATTCTTCGAATGTACAGTACTCAGATCAGAATAGACATACGATGAAATCAGCAGAAGCAAATAGAAATGAATTGCGAGCCCTAGTGCCCGATATAACAACCCTGCATGAAAGGCGAGTATTCAATAGACCTCACAATGTGCGCAGCCCTGGTAAGTCAAATGTAACACCATCTGAAACGGAAACTAGGTACCCTCCTCGCAATAAGCACATCTGTTATAATTGCGGCAAATATGGACACATAAGTAAAAACTGTAACAGCAAGCAATTCGAACGTAAACACCCTGATCCAAAAAACATGTAAGGCAGGGAGACCCGAAATCCTGTGTCTTCCGCAGCAACTTGAAATCCGGTGAACCTAAAGAAATGTATAAAAGGAAAAAAAAGGGGGAAGGAAAAGAAGCTCTAAAGAAATAGATCCCTACGTAAGAAAGTTTCTTGAAAAATGTAACGCGATAAATAAATGTAACTGGACTAAAAGTCTATTACCCTTAATACAAGTTGACCTAGGTGTTACCTCCACAATCGCATTAATTGATTCGGGATCTACCAGAACCTTAATCAGTCAAGAGTTAGCAGGTAAATTATTGGAACACCACCTAGTAAAACGGAGTCAAGCGGTGAATATAAAATGTGCTACCGCCAATAAACGAAATATAATAATAAAACTGAGCATTACCGTTAAAGTTAAAATCAAGAACCTAACTTGGGTTTTTACTATGTTAGTATGTAATGAATTAGGACCCGACTTAATATTGGGAGCAGACTTTATCAGTAAAACGGGAATGATTCTTGACATCTATGAGCAGAAATATTATTTTCGATTCGACCGTACACGGAAGTATAATTTTGATTGTAATAATGACAAACAAGAAAGAACTAGATCATCTACTGCACATGTAGTACACCAAGAGTCTGAATTATCACATCTAGAAAGTAGAGATAGAATGAGAATGCAGAAATTAATAAAAGAATTTTCCTCAATTCTTACACCGAAGCTAGGACTTGCGAAACTAATAGAATATAAGATCAATCTGAGCGATCAGAAAGTAATACGCCTACCCCCATACAAGTTGTCGCCTCCCAAGATGGAAGTGATGAGAAACCATATCAACAAGTTGTTAGAACAAGGAGTCATTGAACCCTCTACGTCTCCATATTCATCACCCTCCTTCTTAGTACCAAAAGGTCACGATAAACACAGACTAGTTGTGGACTAGCGGCAATTAAACAAACGAATAGAATTTGAATCTACCCCTCTTCCAGACATCCATAGTGCTTTTCATTACTTCACGAAAGCGAAAGTCTTTACGGTAATGGATCTGAATCAAGCTTTTCACCAAGTACCCCTGTCGGAAGAATCAAAACGTCTAACCGCGTTTGCCGTTCCTTTTAACCTGTACCAATTTACTAGAGTACCCTTTGGAATATCTCAAGGAAGTTCCGTATGTAGTAGATTATTAGAAAGGATATTTCATTATATTAAATTTAAATATGTGTATCACTACTTGGACGACATCGTTATCTATAGCGAATCAATGGAACAACATCTTAAATACCTACGTGAAGTGTTATCTCAGTTACAAAAAGCAGGATTAACCGTTAACCCCAAAAAAGTAAATTTTGCCGTCCCACAATTTTCATTCTTAGGTCACGTCGTGAAAGCGAATGGAAAAGTAAGCATTGACCCTGAACGAACCCGCACCATCAGAGAATTTTTACCCCCGCGAGATGCAAAAGTATAGCCCGATTTTTGGGAATGGTAAATTATTTCCACAAGTATATTCCCCATCTTGCCGAAATAGCAGCACCGCTGAATTCCTTAAGAAAGAAGGGAGCGAAGTTTGAATGGACCGCACAACACCAAAATGCGTTTGAACAACTCAAAGAAAGCATCATATCTCCCCCAGTTTTGCAACTAGCCGATTTCACGAAACCTTTCGTAGTGCAGACCGACAGTTCTAGTGTAGCGTTAGGTGCAGTCATCTATCAAGAGATAGAAAACAGTAGACTACCTATTAGTTATGCATCGCGAACCTTGAGCGACCAAGAAAGAAAATATTCCGCATATGAATTGGAATGTTTAGCCATTGTTTTTGCATTTGAGAAGTTTAAACCCTTTCTAGAACATAAAGAATTCCTTTTGGAAACTGATAAGCATTATCTTGGTTACTGAATCACCCTAAACAGTTAGGACGTATTGGAAATGGGTATTGAGGTTAAACTGCTACAAATTCAAAGTGCAGCATATTAAAGGTACACAAAACGTAGTCGCTGATACCCTGTCCCGTATGTTCCAGTCGCCCACAAATACTCCCGGAAACAAGGAGAATCCGGAAACAGCCCTTGCTAACGCCGTAATTACTGAATTCCCCCTTGCCTTTACAAACATTGCCCTATATCAACAACAAGACCCTCTTCTGAAACCGATTATAGAACAACTTGCGCAAGGTATTAAATCCGAGAAATACGTATTAAGTAAAAGAGTACTATGCCACAAAATAAGAAATGGAAAGGAATTAAGAATAATCGCCCCTGATATGATTAAGCCCATGCTGATGGAGTACTTCCATTCATCTACCATTGGAGCCCATATGGGAATCAATAAAACTATACATCGTGTTCGAAAGGAATATCATTGGAACAATATGAATAGCGAAATAGCTAGTTTCGTAAAAAAATGTAATTTATGTGCTCGCAGTAAACCGGCAAGAAATAATCAGGTAAGCCTATTAATTTCAGAAATCCCTAAGACCCCTTTCTCTAAACTTTATTTAGACTTTTCAGGTCCTTACCCACGATCGAAATCAGGTAATACTATGTTACTCATCTCTGTAGACTCGTTCACCAAATTTGTTTGGATGTATCCCATGCGGCGAGCATTAGCGTCGACGACTGTAAAAATGTTACAGGAAAGATTATTTAAAGATTACGGTACACCTGTACGTATAGTGTCAGATAACGGACCACAATTTAAAGCGAAAGAATTTAAGAATATGTGTTTCAAGTTAGGAATAGACCATATTACCACTACGGAGTATCGACCGCAAGGCAATATTGCTGAAAGGTATCTACGAAACCTCAAATCTGCTTTAATCGCCTACCATGCGAACGATCATACGTCGTGGGACCAAAACCTATCCTGGATACAATACGCCTTTAATTCAGCTTATCACGAAGGACACAAGTCGACCCCGTTTGAGTTACTGTATAAATACAAACCAAACCACCCCTTGTCCACTAAATGGAAAATACACGACCTGCTACCTCCGCAAATAAAGGATAAGCAGATTAAGCAAATATGGAATAAAGCTCGCGCTAATTTAAGAGCGAACTTAGAGAAATCCAGAAAATACCACGAGAGAAATATTCATAACAATGCAGCTAGGTACCAAGTCGGTGACTTAGTAATGTACAAGACTCACCCGACTAGTAGTGCAATTGATAAGACCACCTCTAAACTATCATACCGATGGTGTGGTCCTTACCAAATCCAGAAGTACTTAACTCCAGTTACAGTAGCCCTATACGAACCTGCGACTCGAGAATATGTGCGCAGAACACATATTTCGCAGATAAAATTGTATAAGAAGAAAAGAGGAAATAGCATAACCAAAAAATAGAAAAGGTAATACTAGGTAGTGAAGTTATCTTATACCTCAGTAACCGTGCTAAGTGTTAATCGTAGAATTTGGAAATGAGGCCTGATCAACCTGAGATCCAGTTCAGCGAAAGATAAGCAAATGAGTACTCAATGACCACTAAACTGAGCTCTAAATAACAAAATATTTAGAAAATTACTCTATGAAGAGAGTAACTATAACCCAAAGAAAAAAAACCGGTAGTAGATTTAAGTAGTAGACATAAGAAAGAGTTTTGTGTTTTAAAATGTAGATATTAAGTGTGAATTTTATGTAATAAAAAAGGGTAGTTTATAAGAAAATATATATGTATATTGTATGGTAGAGAAAAATAAATGGGTATAACCCTTGTCAATAACAATGTGAGAGAAATTCCACACATTGACACCACGCATACTCCAAGTCCCCAATTTTGCGTTCTGCTCACTAAAATTCTTAATGTAGATTTTAAGCGGCGGAGTATATGACGATTTAATTGATAATAAAATATTTAATAATAAAAAAAATTAAAAAAGCAATTAAGTATTTTTAAATCGCACTTTTAAACCTAATGCCCCTGTACTAACTCAGAATAAGTATGAGATGTAAATGGAAAACTCTAACTAAACAATTAATAAAAAAATCGAATTGTAAAAAGCTATTAATATCACAGTTAACCCTTTTGTAAGTCATCATGCGTTGACCTGTTTAATTCCGGACTCAACGTGCTTAGCGAACCGTCTGTAACTTAGAAATGTATAAAATCGTAATGTTTGTAATTAATAATTTGAAGGCACGAGTAGTAGTTAAAATAATTCCCGTAAATTAAATAAGTATAATTAATTTGTTTCTTCTTGTTATAATAATGTCAAATAATAATAGGAACTATATTATCGCGGAGTACTCGCTCCGTTTCGTTGTAATGTGCCAGTCGAATCGAGTTAAGAGTTACTATGTAGCCGTCAGACAGTCCACACCTACGAGCGAGAGCTCTTCAGAAATGTGTTGATTAAAGTTAAATGTAACTGTTAGCTACCACTACAAAACGTGGGGAGCAAGTTTTTAATATATAAAATGTAGAAAGGTTTTGTTAAGAAATGTAATAAGTTAAGAAAAATTAACAACACGTAAGCAAGATGACGTCTCTACTCAAGATGTAAACTCCAGTAAAACTCTACATGTGAATATGTGACCTGCATAAACTGTACATATGGACGTCTACGACCCCTACGACGCTGACCAGGACCTACGTGGATCTACCCCAACTTTAACCAGCATTACTTCAATCTCCTCAGTGAACCAGCTATAAAATATTCGCCGAAGACACGACCCAGATGACGACGCCGACTACCAGAATTCCCAAGTGTGACACCCAGGACGAGGACTGCACAACTTATTGTAAAGGTGACTCGATAGCTTGACTATCGAGAGTTAATTACATTTGAGACATAACTTATAGATGAAAGAGACTTTTCAAAGACTATAATTTTCTTTAAACAATAAATGAAACCAAATAGATGTATACTGTAATATTGAAAATCATACGTTGTAACGTTAATATGTAAATGTTAACTATAATCCCGTTAGTAAATAATACCATTCTTCAAATGGTAAATGTAATCTTGCAAGCTCCTAGATGAGCATAGTATTACTCAGACGTCTTTACAATATTTAAAGTAAACTCGGATCCGAGGTAAAAGTACATGATCAATATGATCCCTAGTTTTCCAGAAAACCCTTTTGAATATTTTAGTATAAATAATTATGTTATGGGATCCTTTCATATCAATTGTTAATAAAGAGAAGTCATCTTATTACACATTGAAGTGAGTGCATAAATCAGTGAAATACCTTCCCTTGTGTCCTAATATTTAGCTTAATTATTATTGTTAATTGTGTTGAGTTTAATTTCAGTTCGTTACAACGTAGGCAGCCCGTATAATTGGCTAGTGTCAATTATGATGGGTTCCCTGGATTTGTAACGTGGCCAAAACGTTACAATATGATTTTCTTGAAATATCATTAGTGAGTTCTTTTAGAGAGACAGACAGTGTTTTAATTAACATTAGTAATGCATGAATTTTGTTACTGTTAGTAAGTTATTGCATTAATTCTGCAGCACTCATCTGCGATGCTCTTCCTTCTGTCTCTCCAGGCTCGCTGATGCCTTTGTTGATGACACTATCATCTTGTGGATGACACTTTTACACATCACCTATTATCTCGCACTCCGACACATATAGCTCTTTTGTTAATTCTCGTTAATGGAACATCTGATTTCAACACATGTTATTTGATAACGTCACTTCAACTCTGAATTGTTTATATTTAAGTCTCATTTACATATTCTTAGTACGTTAACAATTTATTAATTTATACAGATTGTGGATACTCTATTTAGATAGCAAAGTTCCTTCACGGACTAACATTATTACCACGCCATTCGATTATGCAGTTATATTCGTCTTTCACACAATTACCGTAATTAGTTCATATTTCCGGCTCTCTTTAACTATCTCGATTTCAACACTATGTCTATCATTTACACTCCGTCAAAACTTCCGACCGTATTTACTTACTTGGTTAGTATATCGATTCTAGAAAAAAATTGAGTCTATTTTCAAAGTGGTACTCCGATATGTCTATTAACTACTAAGTCCCATTACCATCTCACGACTCTCGACCGTTCGCACGTATATTACCACTCCGACTCTTCTAAGGTTCAAACTTTTACTCAACCTCTGACGAAGACTTCCGCACTTAAGACAGTTCAGACCGTTAAGCCCCTGATCGCGGTAAACACCTAATTTTATATTTCAAATCCCACTATCTTCTCTACTCAAGACTCTTCTTCCCACCTTCTTCGCTTCTATTGGTTCTCATCTATTTTCTGACGAAAACTCCTCCTTAACACCATGGCTTGTCTTCCGACATCGTTTTCATTCGTTCTTCAACCTCGTCTCCCTAGCAACCTCTTCTTGGAGAAACGCCTTCCCCAACTCTGGTTTATGATAGGCCTCTTGATTTCCTACCCATACATCCCCTTGTTGGCTCCACCCATAGTCTGAGGTGGATGACCAAATTTTACGCCTGTCTATCACTCTTTTGTCTTTCGTCCGGTCCTTTCAGACGAATTTCTCTTAATTGCTGCATGCCCTCGCAGCTGCCTTTTAGTTCAACATGTGTATCGCTGCTTACCCGTGACCAATGAAAGATGAACAAATTTGCCATAGTTAACGAATGCGGGGTTATATCGAAAAAGACCCGGTTTTTTATCTCGTCAAAGCTAAAAAGACCTCTCACACAATGCAGTTGCATCTTTTTAACTGCTAAGGAGACCAGATAAATTTTGAGTTACTCAACTATTTTTCTTAACTGTAGATCAGATTCTTTAAGGTTTTAATTACCGCATACAAATAATATGCATCGCTCTGCTTATAATGAACTATTTATTACATCAATAAAGTTTCACATACAATAGTTTTACTGATTGAATCTAAGTGACGTGTACCACTGAAATGGTTGACTTGCCATTGAAATGTCTCTGAATTCTCGTCTAATTGAACGCAAAAAAGTTGCAATGAACATTAGACCTGAAGTGTCTGAGAACACCCCAGACTTGTAGGTCACACTAATAACTAAAAGTTGGCGTCGTGGAAACATTCCGGTCAAGGTCACACCGCTTACAGCGTTGCCACTAAGCAACAAGTTCACCTAGTAAATCCGTAAGTAAATCCGAAACAATGCTGCACATGATTGTAGCATGCATTATTGCAGAATGTTACACATTATTTACGTAAGTACTTAACGTAAAGAATATAACAATGTATTTTTTAAATTAAATATTTACTTTGATGTTGTCAATTAGGCTTCCATTTAAATAACAATTAAAATTATTTTGTTGTACTTTAAACTGTTAAAAATTCTAAAACATCAATGACAGAAGAGGACTGACAAACAATGACACATTTTGAAAGTTTATTGATGCCTACACCAGACATTTTGTAGATAAAATTTAATGTTATTTAAAATAAAAAACATGTTGAAACCTTACGAGTTCGCACAGTTGTTCTGATTTTGTAAGATAGTGGTAATGTAAGATATTTTCGCTGGTTAACTTGCGTTTTACTGTGTTTTTTTTTTATGTAACATCTTAACGTAAGAAAGTTTCTAATACATTATTAACAATTAATTTCCATAACTTATACGTAAAATTCAACGCGACGTGTCAGCTATAGTTTCGTACGCGTAATGTCTCTACCTCGCCTCGTTTACTTATTGACGGAACACCGCACTACTCGTGACTCTGCAAAACATTCTATCTTTATTTCTTCCACTACTGTCATTGATAATTAAGTAAAAAATCAGCAGTATAATATAAGACTAAATACTAAATATGGCCAATAAAGTTGTGGCGTATATAATATATGATAGAGTGCAATCGTACACAGAACAGGTTATTGGAAACCAATGTGGTTTCCGACCAGGGAAATCTACGGTTGATCAGATCTTCATGGTTAGACAGGTGCTGGAAAAAACACGAGAATTTGGTATAGAAACTACCACTTATTCATTGATTTTAAGAGCGCTTATGATAGTGTGGACCGAATGGCACTGTACAAAGCATTGAAGGAATTCAGGATACCAACACACTTAATTAAATTAATCCAAGAACCTCTCTCGAAAGTAGAATGTAAAGTTAAAGTGCAGAAAACCGTGTCACGTTCATTCACAACTCGAATTGGACTCCGACAAGGAGATAGTCTGTCATGCTTGTTATTTAATCTAGCACTAGAAACTCCCTAGCGATAAGAGACTCCCAAATAAACACGAGAGGTACGATCCTAAACAAAAGTATACAGCTCTTACCATACGCAGACGATATTGATCTAATTGCCAGGGCAACACGAGATCTCATTAGTGCCTTTACAGCATTAGAGGAAGCCACAAGTGTAACTGGACTGCAGATAAACTTGGAGAAAACAAAACATATGTATGCTGCCAACAAACTACCATTAAAACCAACCTTTCAAAACCTTGAAATAGTCACACAAAAATATAGAGGCAGTAAGAGTTCATATATCTTGACTCCCAGATAAACAGCACTAACGACATCAACACTGAAATAAGAAGAAGAATATATCTCGCAAATAAAACATATTATGGATTAAAAAAGCACCTGACATCTCAAGAAGCACGAAATCCAAAATCTTCAAAACACTTATCAGGCCAGTGCTGACATATGCTTCAAAAACCTGGGCAATGATAAAAATTAGGGAAAGACTTCTAGGGTGCTGTGAAAGACGGATTCTAAGAACAATATTTAGAGGAGTACAAGAAAATGGAATGTGGCGCAGGCGCTATAATTATGAACTATACCATCTTTATAAAGAGCCGGTCATTGTCAGGATAATCAAAATACACAGGCTAAGGTGGGTTGGACACAGAGAGAGTGTAGGAAGGACAGCCTACGAAACATATTTTCTTCCAGAAACCAATGGCTAGTAGAAAAAGGGCAAGATCCCGAAGTAGATTCAAAGACCTCGGAAAGCTGAACATAAGAAACTGGAAAGCCAGGGCATGCAATAGGGACGAATGGAATCGACTCTTGGAGCAGGGCAAGACCCATCAAGGGTTGCAGAGCCACGGTTGATTGAATAAAAGACGTGGCTGCACAAGGAGCCTAAAAATAAAAGTATGTAGAAATGGGAAAAAGAATTAAAATTCTTAAGAAAATACGGATAATTTTATAAAAAACAATACGAATTCCTTATGAGATAAATTATAAATTCCTTATTTATAATTAATGTATTATAAATATTTAAATATAGAATTCCAATTTACAATTCTATAGTTTATAAATTTTCCTTCCTCATAACCGCACAAAATGTCTGTCAACAATACTAAGTACGATAAATATATTGGATGTTGTTTGTTGTTAATTCGTCTCTTCCTCACTTCGTCCACCCGACCTACTTGAAATTGGCTACTGTAACTGAAGGGTTTATACAAGGTGGCGCGCGGCGTTCAAGGGATTTTGAAGCGATACTTTACAACCACAAAAAGATCTTCACAAAGTGCGCGCGGAGGCAACTCTTGGGTGTGTATACAAGGTGCGCGGGAGGCAACATTTTATTTATTTAATATATTCTTTTATTTCAGTTCCGTCGTGTGACTTCTATTCTTGGTTCCACAGTCGGATGAGACAATGGGCGATATAGAGAAATATATCGCGCTTATCGGTTTCACGTTCGCTACTATTATGCGACTTGAAAACCTCGACCGATAAAAATGAAGTACTAGATACGTCAACAAAATGTACACAGTATTAAAGTACAGCGTACAGTACAGTATTAACGTACAGTAGTAACAGTATTTTAATTCTTCACATTTTGGTAGACTATTATTTGATTTATTTCATTTTCAAAGCTATTACTTTCCTTCTATTACTTACGCGCTATATACTTAACTTCAAGTAATAATTATTTGTAGGCCTATTTATTAAATAATTTATTTCAATTTACGATTTCCCAAATGCTGCGGACGAGATTTACTCTTTTGAGTTATAAATTATAACAGACGTATTTCTAACGATTTCAGTAACAGTGTAATGCACTAATTGAAACACTCACGATGAACACAGTTTGACAAGAACGGGAATTGGATGAGCGGTAGTGTGCAGCGCGACCGCTGAACTATTTTGTAAGATTCGCTCAATGATTTGGAAACCAATATAGATAAAACATTGGGAGTTAGATCAGAATTAAATTCGAACCTTTCTGTGTAACTGACTCGCTTAATGTATTAGTCTATCTTGAATAGAGAGAAAGTTTCTCGCAGGCTACTTTTTACGTCTGACGACCCGCGGCTCGTGGCAATACGCCAGATCCGAAATAATTTTAATGAGATTATAGATATGTTACATAAAACATTAACAAACAGTTCGCTGTACTAGATTCATCAGTTTCTCTACGTATTTCGCCCTGAGCGCGGTTTATGGAATAAATATGAAATAATTTGCTTTATATGAAATAATAACATGAATTTAGAAATTAACTTTCATATTATTAAATGACCACAAGATTGATCTCTCTGATGTATCGTTGTCTGAGGAAGTCAAAATTCCTGTTATCAAGGTTAAGCATGCTTTAAAAACAGTGAAAAATGGACAACCACCAGGTCCAAATGGACTCCGTATATGCTCTTTAAAAATGGGACAGAGCTACTTTTGGCATATGTTTCAATTAGTTTTTAAAAGGTGAAGATCTCCCTCTTGAATGGAAGGCTGTATTTCCAACCTCCACAAAAAAGGCGGCAGAAAGATACTATGGAATTACAGAGGAGCAAGTGCAACCAATTCCATCTCTAGGCTATATGCAAAATTTTTCAAAGCAAGAATTGAAAATCAATATGAGGATATGGGTTTCGTCCAGACCTGTCACATTGATTATATCTTCACATTGAAACGACTTCTTTAAGGGCACTCGTAACCGGCAAATTGACCCAAAAATCGATTTCTGGTTTTCTGTCTTAAAAAAATATTCAGTATTTTCTGAGTAATTTGACACCAGATTTATGTGAATATTCCTGACAATAAATTTTTTATGATTTTTAAAAGAATAAAGATCGTAGGAAAAGTTCTGTCAAAAGTGTTGATAATATTACCACTTTTTACAACGCTGTAACTCCCTTATAAATATCGTAGAGACACGCGGTTTTTGACATTGGAAAGATAACTTTTGTGTTACTAATCAAAATTTTGTATTAACATAAATGGTTACTACCAATATTTGCTGATCTGAGTCATCCTAATTTGTAAAAAAAATGTCTTCATGGTAGTACACAGAACCATCTTATTGGAATAGATCGTCAAAAAATATATTTGTTGGTCTGGATACTTTGGTTTCGAGTGTACATGATGCTGTTTTGACCTTTAATGAAGGTAATATAAGCAAAATGACAACTCTGACAAAAATTAGGGATCAAACCAGGATCAAATATGGTTGAGGTAATGAAAAAAATTGACTTGGAACGAATACTTGAGGCAGACACAGCAGTAGATAAATTGATGAAATTGATTAGACAGTCAACTAGAAATGTGAAGAAAAAACTGGAGGACCAAATGGACATAACCGAACACCCCGAGTATGGAGCTGGAGTATTTTAAATCAGGTAAACAATAAAAGTTTGTTTTAAAACTTTAAACGCGTTTTTCTCAAAATCTACTTTTTTTAGATAAATGACCCAGTAAACTATCAAGCTGAATTTTTTTGTGGATATTGGGCTAGTGGAGATATAACTACTACTAGAAGTATGTAGTTTCACTGAAAAATAAAAACGAGAAAAATATTATGTATGCTTTTTGTGTGCAAATTTTTAGAGCAAAACATACAAAATTATAAAAATTCAAGAAACTAAGGTAACTATATAATTGTAGTACGGTAGCGTTTGAAGAGTACAATGTGCTAACCTGCATGCTAAAATTTAAGACTTCTATCTTTCACAGGTTCTGAGATAATGGGTCTCAAAATGATGAATGTAACATCAAGCCGGTTACGAGTCCCCGGCGTAAAAAAGAATGACAAAAAATGTAAACACCGATTTAGTACTTATAAACCTCAAGAAGGTATATGACAGTATTCTATAGAATAAGCTATGTCGGTGTTATTAAATGTGGAGTCAATCCTGTACATGTTAGAGCTGTGGAAGCGCTATATACCAATATTACTACCACCATAAAGATAGGCTCAAGGCTATCTGATGAATTTCCAGTCACCAAGAAACTGCGACAAGGTTGTGTTGTTAGTAACCACTTTATTTAAGTTGTGCTTGAAGAACAGCTTTGTTTATGTATTCTGCTTTAGAACGTTGAAGAGGCATCTGCCGCATCATGGGAATACTACCAACTATGATAAGCTCTTCATTTGCATGGTTACAAACGACGGCACACGAGTAGCAGAAAAAAAATCATATAGAATAAGGGAAACAAGAGACGAGAGTGCAATCCATTTTATGGAACAATCAACTAAGATCCGAAACAAAAATAAAAATATATAAGGTAATATTGGAAAGTATTATAACATGTAGAGCTGAAGTGTGGGAAACTACAGAACATATGAGGAACAGATTGCGAGCTATGGAAGTGAGATACTGTAACAAATGCTGTAAACTTACATGGCAGGATAGGGTTAAGAACGTAGAAAGCAGTGAAAATGTCTACATGTATCAATATAAATGACACAATTGATGCAAACAGATTAACATGGTACGGGCATGTGTGCCATATGGGCATTGATAGTTAGCTAACTGATAGATTTTTATAGTGTTTTCTACTGTACGATTCACACTAACAATGCACTAAAGGTATTGACTGACTGACTGCGGGGCTGTGCGAGACGAAGGGCATGCCCGTCGCCCACTCGTGTGCTGCGTCCCGAGCTTCAAATAGAGCTCCTGCCTAGGCACGGCAACGATATATCGATAGTTAAAATTTACGATATATTTCTAAATATATCGATATACGTTATTTATATATTTTTGGGTTATGTCGATACATCTCTAAAAACGAGATATATATCGTTTTTTGTTATTGATTTAAAAAATGTAAAACATTAAGTTCACTTCTCTTAAAATGATGTTATAATAAGGTTGTAACAAATTGTGTTTTAATACTTTATTAATAATGAGATTAATTTATTACTATCTACTATAAACAACGTCGGGATTTGTAGGGATTTTTTGCCGTGCTCGTGCAACACTGCATTGCATTGGAATTGGAGTTGGACAGCAGTGCAGACCACAGAGTACGAATATATATAATACAGCCTATAGGTGCAGACCGAAAGCTTGCGGTCATTGGCTCATTGCGCCATTGCGGATATGCGATAGCGGTTAGCCGGTTATTTATTAGATTACTTATTACTGTTAATAGTTAATGTTTATTACGTCATTAACTTTAGTTTATGCTGTGACCGAGAGCTAGACTACCTAGTTTAGGTACATAATAGGTTAATTTTCTGAGACATGATGTCTCCTCCCAAAAGCGACGTTTGGAAATATTTCGAGGTCCCGGCTAAAGGTGAGCGTGTTGCGACGTGCAAGACCTGCTTGAAGGATTTGAAAACATCGAGTAACACCACAAACCTGGTTGCCCATTTAAAACAAAAGCATCCTGCTTTTTTTTCGCAGTTGAAGTTGGCGTGGGCGTCGAGAACTGCGACAAAATCGACAAAGAAGGGAAACACAAAATCTCGACTTGACTTTTCGGCTCCGGTAAGTTACGCTTTTATTTTTTAAATTAGTATCTTTTCTAATAGTATTTTTTTATTTAACTTAAAGTTTAATGTCAATTTTTTTTTAAGCAACCCCAAGTTAATGATAATTTGTTGAATAACAATAATATTGATCACAGAAAATATTTATTATCTTTCTTATAAATATTTACCTACTTGATTATCTAACTTTTTCATTTCCAATCAGTCCACTAGTTCTGCCAAAGACCCTGCCGACTCGGATGTTGAAGAAATAAGGATTGAGAATGAGACGGTCGACGACGACAAGATCGAGGTCATGATGTGTACTGCAGGCTCCTCAGATTCAACAAAATCAATCAACAAGATTCTTCAGCCGACTATTTCTAAAATGTTCTCCTCTGTTTCTTCATTTGCAGGTATAAAATTAGGTTAAACTTTTATATTTTTATTCATCTTATGTTTTTTTATTATGTATTTGTTACTAATAAACTCTATTTTATCCAGAGGAAGGATCACAAAATACAAAAATCACCGCTGCTATAGCTGAATTTGTCGTTAAGGACAATCTGCCATTTTCAACCGTGGAAGAAGTTGGATTTTTGCGGCTAATGAAAACTCTTTCTCCAAGATATAAGGTGCCAGTCAGAAATAGTATTAAGAAATTCATTATTAAAAAATATGAGTCTGTCAGTGTAAATTTTAAAACACTATTAAATAATGTCAACAATGTATGAATGACAACTGATATATGGACTGACTTTCAGATGAGGAGTTATTTGGGTGTAACAGTACATTTTGTTCACAATTTAAAATTAGTGTCCGCAACACTGGGGGTAGTAAATCTTGGGGAATCGCATACAGCTGATTATATTTCCAAAGAATTAGTGGAGCTTTTGGGACACTGGGAAATTCCCCACGATAAAATCCTCGCCGTTCTTACTGCCAATGGTGCTAATATGGTTAAAGCCATCACTACCACATTTTCATCTAACCGCCATGTTCGGTGTTTTGGACATACATTAAATTTGGTTTGCGAGAATTCTCCGCAAGTTGAATGCGTTAAAGCTATAATTGCTCAGGTCAGGGCTATAGTTATAGGTATAAAAACTAGCACTAGGGCCAGTGATGAAATGAGAAAATATTACATCAAAGAAGGGGTTCCAGAAGATGATATTAAAAAAATGATTCTAGACGTAAAAACAAGGTGGAACTCAACTTATTACATGTTAAGAAGATTTTTAGAAGTATTGCCAGCTGTGCGTCACTTATCTTTGATTTTAGTCGATTTTCCTCCAATGATTAGTCCTTCAAATGCAGAGGTATTAAAAGATATATTATCAATTCTACAGCCTCTCGAAAAAGTAACCGTAGAGTTAAGCGCTGAGAAGTATGTGACATTGAGTAAAGTTATCCCAATGGTAAAATGTTCATTTCAAATCTTATAAAATTTAACGGTAACTTCTGCCACTGGAAACTCGTCAAAAGGAAAAGTAAAATTTGAAATGAATAAACGTTTTGAAAGAATTGAGGACAACTTTTTACTCTCTGCATCTACCTTACTGGCCCCCGGTTCAAGAATATTCATTTAAAAAATCCCACTTCTGTGGCAAATGTATATCAGCATGTGAGAAACATCATGAAAAAGAACTCGACCGAAACAGACAGTTGAGATTCAGATCATGGCACTGCTGAGCCATCAACTCTTGATTTATGGGCCCACCACAAAGATATGGCTCACAAATCAAAGAAAAAAGGGAGTTCTGACGAGCTTACCCAATATCTTAACACTCCCGTGTGTGGTTTAAGTCAAGACCCTATAATAGTTTGGTACCTTGTGAGAGGCTATTCTCCAAAGCTGGAGCAACAGCTTCTCTAACTCGGAACCGGCTTACCCCAAAAACTATTTCAAAATTACTATTCTTGCAATCATTACCTGAAGAAATTTTTTCATAATTTTATTTTTTCGTACTCTCTTTTGAATTAAAAATAATGTTACTTTTAATTTTTTATTTTTATGTTTCTTTTAATAATTTTGTGTTAAGCTTGTTTATATTAAATGCCTATTTAATTCTATTATTTTAATTGTAAATAAACATAATATGTATGTAGGTATAAAATTAAGGTTGGTTATATTATAATTATATGTTATTATATATGTTGTGTGCTAATAACCTTAGCTGATTTTTAAAATTAGGTTTAATTAAGTTATGTGTAAGCTTGTGTTTTGGATTATTTAATTTATACCAACCAAATAAAAAATAATATTGTAAATAAAAAAATGTACCGACCAAATAAATAGGATTGTAAATAAAGAACTAATTTTTATGCGCTAAATTAACCGTTTATTTAGAAATCATGATTTTAGGGTTCATTTAACCAGTTTACCTAAAATGAATCTCATACTCTTCACATAAACGTCTCCATAAAAGAATGATGAACATGAAGTTATGAAAAGGTACACAAATAAACAATGGAGCATTGAAAGTCATAAGATCCAAGGTGTTCTAAATTTACCGATATATCGTAATATATCGATATATTTCAAGCAATATATCGGATATATCGATATAGCTGTTACAATATATCGGAAGACCGATATATCGATATACCAATCAACGGTTGCCATCCCTCCCCTGCCGCAGGGACCACAGATGATGCTGGATATTTAGGGTGTGGCCTGGGAAAGGTAAAGGTATAATAACAAAAGTGTGTGTTTTAACGTATAACTTCGAATAATAAATTCCATATTAGCACTTCCAACGGCTAAATTGCTAATTCTTGAATCTAATCACAACGTACATGGGCGTAACTTGGGGCCTACCTTTGGGGGGGACAAGGTAAAGCTTCATAAATTCAAGTGTGTAGTGAGACCATCTATATAATAAAATATATTATATACACAATTAGAAAATTTAGTAATAATTCTTAGTTAGTAAACGAGGGACAATTTCATTTTTTAATGACCAACAAACCTTTCTTCATAAGTTGTACTTCCAGTTATGTTTACCTAGAACAAATTTACTGTAGGCCTATAAACATAAGCAATTTCAGTTCTTCCAACTCTTATACCCAGTTTTCCTAAACGCATCCTCCCCCTTAGGCACACTGTCACAAAATGCTTGGCAGTAGTAGCAGTAAGCCGAATCAGTCACAACACAAAGAAATCAAAATGCCAGTCAGCCAATTTTCAAAAAAATTAAGCCGTGTTACTCCTTTGCGTTTCTTATCTCCCATTTCCCAGCACTTATCAACACAAAAAACCAAAACAATCACAACAATAACGAATTCAGAAAGAGACAAGCGATGTGTACTTTAAGCTGTTACATGTACAATCACTCGGGACAGCTGACGTTTGCCACTAATTAAAACCTACACGTTATTCGACTACAGCAAATCGTTACGAATTCCCAGCGCTGCTGCTCTCCTGTTACCCCTCTCGTTCCCGCCAAAACTATACGTTCTTTACCCGGAATACCAAGAATAAAAACGACGTTGTGTATGTGTGTGCTTGTTTGAATGAAACTCGTTCAGTAATGGAGAAGTCGGTGTGCACGTAGTTGTCACAGTTCTGGGTCACACGGATCCATATTGTGCTTGCACTCAGGGACGGCCTAAGGCAAAATTTTCACCCGGGCAAAGTGACTTTTGGCGCCCCCCCCCCACCTAGTCCTAGCCTGTAGTTTACATTTTATTACAGTGGTTTTAATAATTTAAAGCCCATTTTTCAAAGAGCAAAATTAATACTCAAATTCGTTTCTCAAAATGCATGATACAGGAATACGTAGGACTTAAAAAATATGCACATGATATCCATTACACATTTTTTATTTATGTACCGGTATGAATATGTATAAACCAAAACAACAACGAACAACATTTATTGAACACTACTAATGGTTTTAATTTTAATTTTATTCCCTCTGAAATCCCTAAACTTGGCAGCTTTAAGTACGTTCTCACAGAAATAGTTACGTAGCATTTTACACTTAGCTCAACCAATCAATTTTCAGATTTTAAATAGAAATTTCGAAATTTGCCAATGAGACTTTAAGAGCAGCCACTACCATAGAGGTATATACTCGTAGATAGAGGTGGTGAACTGGCTGAGAAACCGTCCGGCTGGAAAAGAGAGATGGAATCACGTAGGGGTCATTTCTGTCCTTGTCTGCCTCTAACGCTGAACTGACGCTGAATCAGCTGATCCTCGCGAATTCCACTCTCGCGGATGCGTCAGTAGACAAGGACAGAAATGACCTCTATGAATGTTTCTGAGTGGACATTTCCACTTATACGAGCGCCTATACTTTGCCCCCTCTATCTATATACCTCTATGGCCACTACTCTCCTCCCATAGGTTGCGTACATCAACATTTAATAGGTGAGTAAAAAGATTTGAATACGTTAATAAGTGAACATTGTTATTGAAATTACAGCACTTCTAATCAACATAGTTGTAGGAAATATTTAAACGTAAAATTATTCACATTAAAACATTATCAAGTGCATTATTTATTGAATTTAATACATGGCTTGTTCAAATAAGTAAAAACATCGCTAAGTGTGTGCGTGTGTGTATGTTTGTACGGATTTATTCTCAGTTGTATGTGGCGGTACAGTTATTCTTACACACAATTAGATCTCGGTAGCTCACATACACAATCACGTTCAATCAAATAATTGATCTGTTGTGTTTGATATTTCTTTGTATTCATACACAGTCTTTTTTATATTCAATCTATTATTATTATTATCTGAAACAGAAACAGAACGTTATATAGATTCGAGTGGTAAGAAAGACGCTGTTGCGAAGTTCACAGGTTATATAGTGCAAGCGTCGATGTGTGTGCAACTGTACTAAAAAAGCTGTTATGCGCATGCGCAAATAATTCAAATGCACATACGTAGATGACTGAAAAAGAGATGATTTACATAATAAATGTACGCTTAGACCAATAGATTCTGCGTCGTGCCTTCAGGGTTATCAAATTTCCAAAAACTTTCAACTGGTTGACCATTAGCTAAAACATAGTGGACAACTATAACTAACTGAAATACAGACGGGATGTCTGATGTTTCGTCCGCAATCAAAGAAACATACTGTGCAGTTTTTATTTCTTAATTAAAGTGAACATAATTTTATTGTATGTACAGATTTTATTTAAACGTAAAATTATTCACATTAAAACATTATCAAGTGCATTATTTATTGAATTTAATACATGACTTGTTCAAATAAGTAAAAACATCGCTAAGTTTGTGCGTGTGTGTATGTTTGTACGGATTTATTCTCAGTTGTATGTGACGGTACAGTTATTCTTACACAATTAGATCTCGGTACAAGGTGGAACATGAAATTTTTCTCTGTCATGTCAATTTCTAAACGATGTCATGAGACAGTTCATTGGTTGTGTGTGTGTGTGTGTGTGTGTGTGTGTGTGTGTTGCGTTCAACCTAACGTGTGTGTGTGTGTGTGTGTGTGTGTGTGTGTGTTCAACCCAACGTGAAACGTGAGCGGGTTGCGTTCAACCTAACATGTGTGTGTGTGTGTGTGTGTGTGTGTGTGTGTGTGTGTGTGTGTGTGTGTGTGTGTGTGTGTGTGTGTGTGTGTGTGTGTGTGTGTGTGTGTGTATGTGTATGTGTGTGTGTGTGTTGCGTTCAACCTAACATGTGTGTGTGTGTGTGTCTGTGTATGTGTGTGTGTGTGTGTGTGCGTGTGTGTATGTTTGTACTGAAATACAGACGGTTCCGCAATCAAAGAAACATACTGTGCAGTTTTTATTTCTTAATTAAAGTGAACATAATTTTATTGTATGTACAGATTTTATTTAAACGTAAAATTATTCACATTAAAACATTATCAAGTGCATTATTTATTGAATTTAATACATGACTTGTTCAAATAAGTAAAAACATCGTTAAGTGTGTGCGTGTGTGTATGTTTGTACGGATTTATTCTCAGTTGTATGTGACGGTACAGTTATTCTTACACAATTAGATCTCGGTACAAGGTGGAACATGAAAATTTTCTCTGTCATGTCAATTTCTAAACGATGCCAAGAGACAGTTCATTGTGTGTGTGTGTGTGTGTGTGTGTGTGTGTGTGTGTGTGTGTGTGTGTGTGTGTTGCGTTCAACCTAACGTGAAACTTGAGCGGGTTGCGTTCAACCTAACATGTGTGTGTGTGTGTGTGTGTGTGTGTGTGTATGTATGTGTGTGTGTGTTGCGTTCAACCTAACATGTGTGTGTGTGTGTGTGTGTGTGTGTGTGTGTGTGTGTGTGTGTGTGTGTGTGTGTGTGTGTGTGTGTGTGTGTGTGTGTGTGTGTGTGTGTGTGTGTGTGTGTGTGTGTGTGTGTGTGTGTGTGTGTGTGTGTGTGTGTGTGTGTGTGCGTGCGTGTGTGTGTGTTTGTACGGATTTATTCTCAGTTGTATGGGGCGGCACAGTTATTCTTACACAATTAGATCTCGATACAATTTGGTTGAAAGCCTTATGTATATATAGCACATAATATATATATAGTACTGAAGCAGGTACTGTTATTATGGGAACAAGAAGATGAATACTTCTCAGAACATTGAACTTGAATGGTTAACTGTAGCCAAACATACCGCCAGTAAACGAGAGGGACACGAGCAGAAGGTTAACAACAAGAACATTGAATTTAAATGGTTAACTGTACCCAAACGGGCTGCCAGTACACATGAGCAGAAGACTAACTGCAAAAATTTCAAGAAATTCCGTAAAGTATGTCTTTTCTCTTATTTGTTAATCGTAAGCAATTATACAGTATTTAAAATTAATAAAACAGTAATATTTATATCATTAATACTGATTGCATGTTTTATTTAATGCTTTGTCAATTTTATTGTATGTACAGATTTTATTTAAACGTAAAATTGTTCACATTAAAACATTAACAAGTGCATTATTTATTGAATTTAATACAGGACTTGTTCAAATAAGTAGAAACATCGTTGTGTGTGTCTGTGTATGTATGTTTGTACGGATTTATTCTCAGTTGTATGGAGCGGTACAGTTATTTTTACACAATTAGAGCGCGGTACAAATTGGTTGAAATGACAAACACGTTAAAAGCCTTTTGTATATATATATATATATATATATATATATATAGCACATAATGTATATGACTACTTTTACAACTGCTATGCAGAGAGAAAATTTATTAATTCAGACACATGTTTCGTCCAGCCACAACAGATTTTCTCAACGAATATATATATATATATATATATATATATATATATGTTTCCTTTAATTGAAACAATTAAGAAAATTAATTATTGTTTGTAGCTGTTGAAACACAAACAACTTTTGTTGTTGTTGACGTGATTTTGTTCACCAAAAGTATGACTTTGTACTGTTTTGAGCTCTGGTAAATTTATCTTTAGGAGGACGTTGTTCTCTGGTAATGTTTATTCGATCACATAATTGTTTTCTACCAACAAATTGGACTCTGACAAACTGATCAACAAGATCTTTTGCAAAACTTAATGATTCCGACTAGGTGATTGTAGATTTATTCTGTACTCAGTTTCCAAAATGTATCAATGAAAATACTAGGAGACTAAAATATATTGAGTACCAAATCGAAACTGAACGATTGCAGCAGTAGTTAGAGAACAATTGTGTAATTTACAAATGTAAAAATTTTAGAAATGCAATTTCTCATAACAAAATATTGCATTCCATTTCATTTTATATTCAAACTATTATTATTATCTGAAACAGAACGTTATACAGATTGTAACGTTCAAATTTGAATGTTACATTTTAATAAAAGAATGAAAAGAATTGTAAAGTATGTCTTTTCTCTTATTTGTCAATCGTAAGCAATTATACAGTATTTTAAATTAATAAAACAGTGATATTTGGTACTATTAATACTGATTGCATGTTTTATTTAATGCTTTGTCTTAGGTTTTACCATTAAACTGAAGTATTGTACCACAAATTATTGGTGGTAGTGATCTTTATGTTTATGAAGCCCCCATAAAAGTGAAGTCCAAGGACTGGCTTAATGTAGTACCAAATGAAGAAGAGCGTATTGAAGATTGCTAGTGACGAAGTTGTCTTTAAAAAACATACATTACCAACATCATTTGTATTTGAAAATAGTTTCATTGTAAATATCACTTATTATTATTATTGCTACTACAATTTATATGTCGATAAATAGATACTGTACGTACATAAATGTAAGCCATCAATTATTAAAATAATATTTTATGAAAAACTAAGGTAAACTCTAATATGCATGATTATTCCTGTTTCATATATTAAAATATAACTTTTGTATAAACATTATTCGTAATGACCGAGGCGTGGCCTTTATTGCGTGAAGATATTTGGGTACAGCAAACACGTTTACGCAATATCAAGTGGTCAGAATTGATGGTGAATAAAAAAAAAATATCCCATCGTGGTCTTAACAAATGTAGACACAAAATATGGGAACTTCGTGCTCGCTAAAATGTTTGTACGTGTGTGTGTGTGTGTGTGTGTGTGTGTGTGTGTGTGTGTGTGTGTGTGTGTGTGTGTGTGTGTGTGTGTGTGTGTGTGTGTGTGTGAGAGAGAGACCTCAATGTGTTTGTACGTGTGTGATAAAACACTGAGAATGTCTTTGTTTCAGACAAGTATGTCTTCCGTTGACTGTTTTGAAAGTTACGCCTCAGATTGGTTAGAAAGGCGAGCGACTGAGGTGGTACGCAACAGGGAGCTACTACAACAACATCGCACCTTTGCCAGTCTCATACTGAAACAGAAATTTAAAAAAATAAGGACTTAACGAATATTTACACGAGGTTTATTAACGATCATGCTGGGGGGAGGTTAATTATGGTAGATTTATAGAGGATTGGGTGGATGAATATTATGTGCCATTATTTCATAATAGGTAATATATTTTATTTGTAAATATACATTTCATATATTCTGTATTTTTGTTTTACATATTTTTATTTTGAAACATTTGAACCCTTTGAAGTTCACATAATTACTGTTAGCGCTGCTAATGATTGACATGTGTCAAATTAGAAAGTAGGACGCACCGATTTTTAGACGATGTACACACGGTTAATGACCCTGGTTTAAGTTAGCGAATAATAACTATATCTAATTCTGTATCGTTGTGTGTGTGTGTGTGTGTGTGTGTGTGTGTGTGTGTGTGTGTGTGTGTGTGTGTGTGTGTGTGTGTGTGTGTGTGTGTGTGTGTGTGTGTGTGTGTGTGTGTGTGTGTGTGTGTGTGTGTGTGTGTGTGTGTGTGTGTGTGTGTGTGTGTGTGTGTGTGTGTGTGCAATCCCTGTACACAAACTTATATATCCTTTGTTGGGTTGTAATTATTACTAAACAGTAATACATGCTTAGAATGAAAATATTTGCTATGATTTTAGTAACGTACAACACCAGCTTAACCCAAGGGTCATTGACCAGTGTTATACTCAGCATAAAATAATTAACGCGCACGCACCCGAAAGATTCAAATCATACCTTATTGGTGCTGTCAACTATTTGTATGTGGGAATTTCTACCAACGTTTGCAGCAGCAGCAGCAATACACAATACGCATTACATTAAAACTAGTGCGATTATATTATTCATTGATGTACAAACAATTTACATAGCACACACACAGACAAACAATAGGCTAACATTTATTGTTAAGCCGTTAACGTATGGATTTGTCATCTGTAACAACACACGCACAGGTAATTACATAATAAAGTAGGAATTTCTTCCGACGTCTGCGAGCGAGAGAGAGAGAGAGAGACATGATATATCACTGTAAAACCGATTACATAAAGAGAGAGAGAGAGTGCTAGCACATATGTTGTGTATATTAATTTCTAAATCGTGGTCAATGACTGTCATGTGTCAAAATTAGAAGTAGGACGCACCGAGGTAGTTAACGATACAGAATTAGATATAGTTATTATTCGCTAACTTAAACCAGGGTCATTAACCGTGTGTACATCGTCTAAAAATCGGTGCGTCCTACTTTCTAATTTGACACATGTCAATCATTAGCAGCGCTAACCGTAATTATGTGAACTTCAAAGGGTTCAAATGTTTCAAAATAAAATATGTAAAACAAAAATACAGAATATATGAAATGTATATTTACAAATAAAATATATTACCTATTATGAAATAATGGCACATAATATTCATCCACCCAATCCTCTATAAATCTACCATAATTAACCCCCCCAGCATGATCGTTAATAAACCTCGTTTAAATATTCGTTAAGTCCTTATTTTTTTTAATTTCTGTTTCAGTATGAGACTGGCAACGGTGCGATGTTGTTGTAATAGCTCCCTGTTGCGTACCACCTCAGTCGCTCGCCTTTCTAACCAATCTGAGGCGTAACTTTCAAAACAGTCAACGGGAGAACATACTTGTCTGAAACAAAGACATTCTCAGTGTTTTATCACACACGTACAAACACATTGAGGTCTCTCTCTCTCTCACTCACTCACTCACACACACACACACGCGCGCGCACGCGTACAAACACTTTAGCGAGCACGAAGTTCCCATATTTTGTGTCTACATTTGTTAAGACCACGATGGGATATTTTTTTTTTATTCACCATCAATTCTGACCACTTGATATTGCGTAAACGTGTTTGCTGTACCCAAATATCTTCACGCAATAAAGGCCACGCCTCGGTCATTACGAATAATGTTTATACAAAAGTTATATTTTAATATATGAAACAGGAATAATCATGCATATTAGAGTTTACCTTAGTTTTTCATAAAGTATTATTTTAATAATTGATGGCTTACATTTATGTACGTACAGTATCTATTTATCGACATATAAATTGTAGTAGCAATAATAATAATAAGTGATATTTACAATGAAACTATTTTCAAATACAAATGATGTTGGTAATGTATGATTTTTAAAGACAACTTCGTCACTAGCAATCTTCAATACGCTCTTCTTCATTTGGTACTACATTAAGCCAGTCCTTGGACTTCACTTTTATGGGGGCTTCATAAACATAAAGATCACTACCACCAATAATTTGTGGTACAATACTTCAGTTTAATGGTAAAACCTAAGACAAAGCATTAAATAAAACATGCAATCAGTATTAATAGTACCAAATATCACTGTTTTATTAATTTAAAATACTGTATAATTGCTTACGATTGACAAATAAGAGAAAAGACATACTTTACAATTCTTTTCATTCTTTTATTAAAATGTAACATTCAAATTTGAACGTTACAATCTGTATAACGTTCTGTTTCAGATAATAATAATAGTTTGAATATAAAATGAAATGGAATGCAGTATTTTGTTATGAGAAATTGCATTTCTAAAATTTTTACATTTGTAAATTACAGAATTGTTCTCTAACTACTGCTGCAATCGTTCAGTTTCGATTTGGTACTCAATATATTTTAGTCTCCTAGTATTTTCATTGATACATTTTGGAAACTGAGTACAGAATAAATCTACAATCACCTAGTCGGAATCATTAAGTTTTGCAAAAGATCTTGTTGATCAGTTTGTCAGAGTCCAATTTGTTGGTAGAAAACAATTATGTGATCGAATAAACATTACCAGAGAACAACGTCCTCCTAAAGATAAATTTACCAGAGCTCAAAACAGTACAAAGTCATACTTTTGGTGAACAAAATCACGTCAACAACAACAAAAGTTGTTTGTGTTTCAACAGCTACAAACAATAATTAATTTTCTTAATTGTTTCAATTAAAGGAAACATATATATATAGATTCGTTGAGAAAATCTGTTGTGGCTGGACGAAACATGTGTCTGAATTAATAAATTTTCTCTCTGCATAGCAGTTGTAAAAGTAGTCATATACATTATGTGCTATATATATATATATATATATATATATATATATATACAAAAGGCTTTCAACGTGTTTGTCATTTCAACCAATTTGTACCGCGCTCTAATTGTGTAAAAATAACTGTACCACTCCATACAACTGAGAATAAATCCGTACAAACATACACACACACACACACACACACACACACACACACACACACACACAACGATGTTTCTACTTATTTGAACAAGTCCTGTATTAAATTCAATACATAATGCAATTGTTAATGTTTTAATGTGAACAATTTTACGTTTAAATAAAATCTGTACATACAATAAAATTGACAAAGCATTAAATAAAACATGCAATCAGTATTAATGATATAAATATTACTGTTTTCTTAATTTTAAATACTGTATAATTGCTTACGATTAACAAATAAGAGAAAAGACATACTTTACGGAATTTCTTGAAATTTTTGCAGTTAGTCTTCTGCTCATGTGTACTGGCAGCCCGTTTGGGTACTGTTAACCATTTAAATTCAATGTTCTTGTTGTTAACCTTCTGCTCGTGTCCCTCTCGTTTACTGGCGGTATGTTTGGCTACAGTTAACCATTCAAGTTCAGTGTTCTGAGAAGTATTCATCTTCTTGTTCCTATAATAACAGTACCTGCTTCAGTACTATATATATATATTATGTGCTATATATACATAAGGCTTTCAACCAAATTGTATCGAGATCTAATTGTGTAAGAATAACTGTGCCGCCCCATACAACTGATAATAAATCCGTACAAACATACACACACGCACACACACACAGACACACACACATGTTAGGTTGAACGCAACACACACACACACACACACACATACACATACACACACACACACATGTTAGGTTGAACGCAACCCGCTCACGTTTCACGTTGGGTTGAACACACACACACACACACACAACCAATGAACTGTCTCTTAACATCGTTTAGAAATTGACATGACAGAGAAAATTTTCATGTTCCACCTTGTACCGAGATCTAATTGTGTAAGAATAACTGTACCGTCACATACAACTGAGAATAAATCCGTACAAACATACACACACGCACACACTTAGCGATGTTTTTACTTATTTGAACAAGTCATGTATTAAATTCAATAAATAATGCACTTGATAATGTTTTAATGTGAATAATTTTACGTTTAAATATTTCCGACAACTATGTTGATTAGAAGTGCTGTAATTTCAATAACAATGTTCACTTATTAACGTATTCAAATCTTTTTACTCACCTATTAAATGTTGATGTACGCAATTATCGATTTCACAATGAGGTATGAAGGCTAATTGCATTCTTCACGTATATATATTGTTGTATCTTACAACAGTAGTAGTAGTAGCTTCGCGTGTTCGTTTTGAAAGTCGATGTAAGTCATGTACCCAAGGGTCATTGTCCGCAGTGGAAAGCTTTCAGAAGTTAGCGATACTGAAAGTATTTTCGTACATTAGCCAAAATTAGGAAAACAATCGAATCGACAAACATTATGAATTCCGTTCGTGGGAAGAGTGTAATTTCATAATGTTATTTGTATATATAGACATTTCACAAAATCATAAAGCATCAAACTGTATATCCCTTTGTTGGTTTGTAATTATTACTAAACAGTAATACATGCTTAGAATGAAAATATTTGTTATGATTTTAGTAACTTACAACACCAGCTTAACCCAAGGGGTCATCGACCGTGATGAAAAAGCTTTCCCTCACTGCTTAAAGCTTTAAGAAGTTAGCGATACTGAAAGTATTTTCGTACAATAACCAAAATTAGGGAAACAATCGAACCGACAAACATTAATCCAAGAATTTACATTTTCAGCATACATAGATTTCAATCCGCAAAGATGTATGCAGATAAATGAAATACATATTTTACATTAAAATACATTTCTGATTACTATACAAATAATTACATATTGTTATTCTTCTCTATTTATGTTTCCAATTGTAATGGAGTGTTATGCTCAGCATAAAAGAAGTAACGCGCGCACTGAAGCCTATACTAACTGCTAACCGAATGAAATATTTACAGACGGACAACGGGAAGGCATACAATTTACCCACGAGGTTGAAATATAAAATAAACTTAATTTTCTCGATCTAACAAGGTTGGACAATAGTTTCAATACCACATAAGAAAGATCTTTTATAAAAAGGTGACAGCACGTGCTGAAAACCGTATGCTTTCGGTATTCACGAAGATGAAGATTGTACAGTAAGCAGACAAATTGTCAATAAAAGATATGGACTTTTTGGCAGGTGACGAAGGCAGCACTGATCCGCTATTACCGAACAGTATTCGTTGTATACATTACACACACATACACACACACATGTTAGGTTAAACGCAACCTCCATACAAAAACAGATATCGGATTTAAATAATAATTTCGTGCTTGCAATATATACTACCTATGTACACAAATTTAAAATATAGTTTACTGACCATTGTAATACAAGAGGTCATTGACACGACTTTACACTGGTTTAGCATAGTTACTCATGTTAGGTTGAACGCAACACACACACACACACACACACACACACACACGTTAGCTTGAACGTAATGCATACACACACACACGTTAGCTTGAATGTAATGCATACACACACACACACACACACACATGTTAAGTTGAATGCAACCTTGGGTTCTTGTAGTCTATCGTTTATCTTATAAATGTAATCTATATTTCTTCACATCCTCTTTGACATTGTAAGATTTTAATACAAAACAGATATCGGATTTAAATAATAATTTCGTGCTTGCAATATACAATCCATGTACACAAACTTAAAATATAGTTTACTCACTATTGTAATGCAAGAAGTCATTGACACGACTTTACACTGACACATAGCAGTCTCCCACTCTCTCTATCACATTTGAATGTAAGTAACTATGCTAAACCATTGTAATATAAGAGGTCATTGACACGACTTTACACTGACACATTGCAGTCTCTCTCTCTCTCTCTCTCTCTCTCTCTCTCTCTCTCTCTCTCTCTCTCTCTCTCTCTCTCTCTCTCTCTCTCCCTCTCTCTCACATTTGAATGTAAGTAACTATGCTAAACCAGTGTAAACTCGTGACAAATGACCTCTTGTATTACAATGGTCAGTAAACTATATTTTAAGTTTGTGTACATGGATTGTATATTGCAAGCACGAAATTATTATTTAAATCCGATATCTGTTTTTATTAAAATCTTACAATGTCAAAGAGGATGTGAAGAAATATAGATTAAATTTATAAGATAAACGATAGACTACAAGAACCCGAGGTTGCATTCAACATAACATGTGTGTGTGTGTGTGTGTGTGTGTGTATGCATTACGTTCAAGCTAACGTGTGTGTGTGTTGCGTTCAACCTAAAGTGTGTGTGTGTGTGTGTGTGTGTGTGTGTGTGTGTGTGTGTGTGTGTGTGTGTGTGTGTGTGTGTGTGTGTGTGTGTGTGTGTGTGTGTGTGTGTGTGTGTGTGTGTGTGTGTGTGTGTGTGTGTGTGTGTGTGTGTGTGTGTGTGTGTGTGTGTGTGTGTGTTGCGTTCAACCTAACATGAGTAACTATGTTAAACCAGTGTAAAGTCGTGTCAATGACCTCTTGTATTACAATGGTCAGTAAACTATATTTTAAATTTGTGTACATAGGTAGTATATATTGCAAGCACGAAATTATTATTTAAATCCGATATCTGTTTTTGTATGGAGGTTGCGTTTAACCTAACATGTGTGTGTGTATGTGTGTGTAATGTATACAAAGAATACTGTTCGGTAATAGCGGATCAGTGCTGCCTTCGTCACCTGCCAAAAAGTCCATATCTTTTATTGACAATTTGTTTGCTTACTGTACAATCTTCATCTTCGTGAATACCGAAAGCATACGGTTTTCAGCACGTGCTGTCACCTTTTTATAAAAGATCTTTCTTATGTGGTATTGAAACTATTGTCCAACCTTGTTAGATCGAGAAAATTAAGTTTATTTTATATTTCAACCTCGTGGGTAAATTGTATGCTTTCCCGTTGTCCGTCTGTAAATATTTCATTCGGTTAGCAGTTAGTATAGGCTTCAGTGCGCGCGTTACTTCTTTTATGCTGAGCATAACACTCCATTACAATTGGAAACATAAATAGAGAAGAATAACAATATGTAATTCTTTGTATAGTAATCAGAAATGTATTTTAATGTAAAATATGTATTTCATTTATCTGCATACATCTTTGCGGATTGAAATCTATGTATGCTGAAAATGTAAATTCTTGGATTAATGTTTGTCGGTTCGATTGTTTCCCTAATTTTGGTTAATGTACGAAAATACTTTCAGTATCGCTAACTTCTTAAAGCTTTAAGCAGTGAGGGAAAGCTTTTTCATCACGGTCGATGACCCCTTGGGTTAAGCTGGTGTTGTAAGTTACTAAAATCATAACAAATATTTTCATTCTAAGCATGTATTACTGTTTAGTAATAATTACAAACCAACAAAGGGATATACAGTTTGATGCTTTATGATTTTGTAAAATGTCTATATATACAAATAATATTATGAAATTACACTCTTCCCACGAACGGAATTCATAATGTTTGTCGATTCGATTGTTTTCCTAATTTTGGCTAATGTACGAAAATACTTTCAGTATCGCTAACTTCTGAAAGCTTTCCACTGCGGACAATGACCCTTGGGTACATGACTTACATCGACTTTCAAAACGAACACGCGAAGCTACCCCTACCCTACCGTTGTAAGATACAACAATATATATACGTGAAGAATGCAATTAGCCTTCATACCTCATTGTGAAATCGATAATTGCGTACATCAACATTTAATAGGTGAGTAAAAAGATTTGAATACGTTAATAAGTGAACATTGTTATTGAAATTACAGCACTTCTAATCAACATAGTTGTCGGAAATATTTAAACGTAAAATTATTCACATTAAAACATTATCAAGTGCATTATTTATTGAATTTAATACATGGCTTGTTCAAATAAGTAAAAACATCGCTAAGTGTGTGCGTGTGTGTATGTTTGTACGGATTTATTCTCAGTTGTATGTGGCGGTACAGTTATTCTTACACACAATTAGATCTCGGTAGCTCACATACACAATCACGTTCACTCAAATAATTGATCTGTTGTGTTTGATATTTCTTTGTATTCATACACAGTCTTTTTTATATTCAATCTATTATTATTATCTGAAACAGAAACAGAACGTTATATAGATTCGAGTGGTAAGAAAGACGCTGTTGCGAAGTTCACAGGTTATATAGTGCAAGCGTCGATGTGTGTGCAACTGTACTAAAAAAGCTGTTATGCGCATGCGCAAATAATTCAAATGCACATACGTAGATGACTGAAAAAGAGATGATTTACATAATAAATGTACGCTTAGACCAATAGATTCTGCGTCGTGCCTTCAGGGTTATCAAATTTCCAAAAACTTTCAACTGGTTGACCATTAGCTAAAACATAGTGGACAACTATAACTAACTGAAATACAGACGGGATGTCTGATGTTTCGTCCGCAATCAAAGAAACATACTGTGCAGTTTTTATTTCTTAATTAAAGTGAACATAATTTTATTGTATGTACAGATTTTATTTAAACGTAAAATTATTCACATTAAAACATTATCAAGTGCATTATTTATTGAATTTAATACATGACTTGTTCAAATAAGTAAAAACATCGCTAAGTTTGTGCGTGTGTGTATGTTTGTACGGATTTATTCTCAGTTGTATGTGACGGTACAGTTATTCTTACACAATTAGATCTCGGTACAAGGTGGAACATGAAATTTTTCTCTGTCATGTCAATTTCTAAACGATGTCATGAGACAGTTCATTGGTTGTGTGTGTGTGTGTGTGTGTGTGTGTGTGTGTGTGTTGCGTTCAACCTAACGTGTGTGTGTGTGTGTGTGTGTGTGTGTGTTCAACCCAACGTGAAACGTGAGCGGGTTGCGTTCAACCTAACATGTGTGTGTGTGTGTGTGTGTGTGTGTGTGTGTGTGTGTGTGTGTGTGTGTATGTGTATGTGTGTGTGTGTGTTGCGTTCAACCTAACATGTGTGTGTGTGTGTGTCTGTGTATGTGTGTGTGTGTGTGTGTGCGTGTGTGTATGTTTGTACGGATTTATTCTCAGTTGTATGGGGCGGCACAGTTATTCTTACACAATTAGATCTCGATACAATTTGGTTGAAAGCCTTATGTATATATAGCACATAATATATATATAGTACAGAAGCAGGTACTGTTATTATAGGAACAAGAAGATGAATACTTCTCAGAACATTGAACTTGAATGGTTAACTGTAGCCAAACATACCGCCAGTAAACGAGAGGGACACGAGCAGAAGGTTAACAACAAGAACATTGAATTTAAATGGTTAACTGTACCCAAACGGGCTGCCAGTACACATGACCAGAAGACTAACTGCAAAAATTTCAAGAAATTCCGTAAAGTATGTCTTTTCTCTTATTTGTTAATCGTAAGCAATTATACAGTATTTAAAATTAATAAAACAGTAATATTTATATCATTAATACTGATTGCATGTTTTATTTAATGCTTTGTCAATTTTATTGTATGTACAGATTTTATTTAAACGTAAAATTGTTCACATTAAAACATTAACAAGTGCATTATTTATTGAATTTAATACAGGACTTGTTCAAATAAGTAAAACATCGGTGTGTGTGTGTGTGTGTGTGTGTGTGTGTGTGTGTGTGTGTGTGTGTGTGTGTGTGTGTGTGTGTGTGTGTGTGTGTGTGTGTGTGTGTGTGTGTGTGTGTGTGTGTGTGTGTGTGTGTGTGTGTGTGTGTGTGTGTGTGTGTGTGTGTGTGTGTGTGTGTGTGTGTGTGTGTGTGTGTGTGTGTACGGATTTATTCTCAGTTGTATGGAGCGGTACAGTTATTTTTACACAATTAGAGCGCGGTACAAATTGGTTGAAATGACAAACACGTTGAAAGCCTTTTGTATATATATATATATATATATATATATATATATATATATATAGCACATAATGTATATGACTACTTTTACAACTGCTATGCAGAGAGAAAATTTATTAATTCAGACACATGTTTCGTCCAGCCACAACAGATTTTCTCATCGAATATATATATTGTAACGTACCGCTTTTTGAGGTGTTGTTTTGTATAGTTAAATCCTGCACCACGTTTTACGCGTCAATTCTGTAACGTACTACTTTTTCACGAGGCGTTATTTAGCGAAACGTCAGTCTGAGTCAAGCCCCAAATGTTGGGTTCACCAAATCTGTAACGTACCGCTTTTTTCGTGAGGTGTAGTAGAGTTATATTGTATGCCTCACGCAGTATGCGTCACTTTTGAATTATACTAACTGACGTTTTAAAAGGTATAAATAAAGGATTTTGTTTATCTTGTTTTACTCAATCTAAAAGAAATCGAGAGTGTGTGATTTGGGGTCAAGGAGGTAATTTGTTCAGCCTTATACAGAAGAGAGAGTAAGTATCCTTATTGCCCCTCTGTTGTGACGATTTTTTCTGTATGTTGTGCTGAAATCTTCATTAACTATCCACTACAATAAATTATAACACGTTATAATTCAATATTAATTTTCAATAATATTGCTTTATTGATTATTGACTTTTGTCTCCAGCCACCAAAGTATAGGTATCACAATTAATCTTTTTAAAAAGATAACATCATCTCGCCTTTACCGAGTAAACATAGATCTGTCTAAAGAACAAAACATATATGTTGTTATTTAACCAATATTACGCTATAATAAAATACATCAGTTATTACATAATTCTTATTAATTCCCCAGGGTTCAGGGTGAATTCTTTGTGTTATGAGAGTGTCAGAAATGGCTAATTGCTACGCTTTACAAATATAAAAAAATTAATAAATAATTTTGTTTATTTTTCAAATGTTACATAGTTTCCGGAATTGCCGTAAGAGAGCAGCATGTATTTGTTTACTTTTGAAAGAAACATATGATAAAATGAATATTTTTTCGTTCTATTTCACTGTTAAAAAACGAGTTTTCTTCTCTATTTATTACGAAAAATGTTTATATTACCTCGCTCCGTGTTGTCCTTACTGGATTGAAGTTTTATTCTGTGATGAGGTACGTCTTGCGTTATTATTTCCTTTTCGTTTAGATGATTTTCTGATTGTCTACTAAAAGTAGGCCGAACTATATTGGCTCCTCAGAATGGTTTCATCCACTGGTTTTTAGCGTATATCACCATTTAATTTGAATTCCTCAGGTATGATGAGTTAGTATTCACTTTGTTTATTACTCTTGCGTGAATTTCGCCTCCTCCAACGTCCAAAAAAGGTTATTTTTTTATAATTTTTGTCGCATCGTTTCTTCAACAACTCTGGTTCAGTTCAAAATTTTATATCTTATATTAACAATACTTGTTATTTTCCATCACTCTTAGTAACACATAGTATTTTTATTATGTAGGCAGTTTGTGATTATTATAAATTTATATTTTATTTATGTAAAAAATAATTACTTTCCATTCCGGTTTCTTTACTAATTTAATTTACATAATATGTTTTGGTTAATTTTTTTATGACATTCTATATAAATATTTTATCATTTTATTATCATTAAATAAATTTATATATTATTTATTTAGTCTCGAATAGTGTTCATACCCGGTACTACTTCCTGTTGTCTTTTCCTTCCTAGGATTATTTTAATTTTATATTATCTTTGGTAGTTAAAATTTTTATGCCTTTTAAAATTAACCCTGGGTTTTCTTACAATCTAACATAATTATTTGAAACAATATAATATTAACTTGGGTATAACAAATTGTGGTTCATACAATATGAATTACAGTAAATAAATAAAATTACAAAAATCAATTAGTATTATTACATACTACTTCCATAGTTTTATCCTATCCAAAACATACAGCACAGTTTAGTAATACATTAGTTTCACTTTGGTTTTTCACCTCAATGGGTACACTATCACTCACTTCGCACTATATACCACTCGAATTGTTTATTATGTGGAGTGATATAATTAAATTTTGAGCGAGCTTTAGTTCTACCCATTTCTGACTTTTATTCTCATGATTTACTTTATTGGGACCGGGTTATGTACCGTTACATAAAGCCCCCCCCCACTAGAACAAATTTATTTTAGTTCAACTCGTTGATAGAAATAAATTGTTAATTGGTTCAAGTCTCCTAATGGTCTTGACTTTGTTTTCATAATAATGTTTCATTGCTGACTGATTATAAACTCTGGTAATTCAGACTTGTGGTAATTGTCGTTTTCTTACTTAACTCTCTCTCTCTTGGAGGCAAATTCATCAATTATTTCTCGGGGTTAGTGGTACTTCCACATTTTATTTGATAAGGACTGGTCACATTAATCATATTAAAATTGTTTCAACACTCATTTCTATTTACTTTTATAAATTCGCTTTATCAATTAAGCATCGGTCTGCTATCTTCCTTCTATTTTCTTCATCTATACTTCTGGAATCTAATATCAATCTTTTCAGCTATTTTATAATTATTATCCCTTAAATATTCAATTTCCCTAACATTTTTCCCTATCCTGTGCGGTGGTTCCAGTCGGGTGGCCACTCTGGGTCCATACACCGCTGTCCATCCTTACACCTTCTGAGACCAGGGGAACATCATCCCTGCTCATAAAAATTATTGCCGGAACATTTCTACGGTCAATACATAAAAATAAAAAAATTATAAGTAGTAATCAATTAGCGACTAGTACCAAACACTTTTGGGATTCTTCATACTGTAGCTGTTTGTATTTATTTATATATTTCTTCTTCTCCTTGATTCCTTCTTTTTTATCATTAATTAATAGCATATAACATCATTGATAGGTCTTATGTTAAAATTCTTTTGACTTTACTTCTTGTGACATATTTCTCCGGATCATTTCTTCTTATATAATCTTCAATTCCGAGAAATTCTAATTATTGTATTAATTATCATCCTCCTTCAGTTTCATTGGAGTCATTAAATTATTCGTTATTCTTCTTATCTGAGCACATTACCATCAATTGTTTATTTATTTTCTTCTTTTGTTACCATCAAAATATTATTTTTCCTATTAGTCCATTTTAAATCAGTTCTTTATAAATATTATTTAATCATCTGTTCTCTTTTAGTCTCTTCACTTTAAATTATATGGTTTCGAAATAAGTTGAGTAAGTTGTCCTTACGTCTTTTGGAATTTTGGGGTTTTTTTTTTTATTCTCTTCCTTCTAAATTAGTTTAACCATTTTCAGTATCATTCACAACACGGATTGATCCACTCGTATATTTTTCCCGTGGATTCTGTTGATTAAACTTGTCAATAAAATTCGCTATTGGATTGCCCCATTGCGGATCACTACCATACATTTCAATATTATCGTATGTATATAGCCTCTCATCTTTATTACTGAGACCAGGATTAGACCCCTGATTTTTCCCATGGTCAACTCGTTTGTCCACTTTTCTTTGTTGCTGTTCATCGGGTCTCCTCGAATCCCTCTCATCAGCCATGAGATAATTTACTTGGACTTGATTAGTTCTCTGATTGTCATTTGGTGGATCTCCTGAGGCTATTTCTATCTCCACTTCTGGACCTCCTATATTCGTCATGATCATTCCATTGTTGTCTGTTGTAGTTGTTTCTCTCATCTCTTCGATCATAATTTTGTCTCTGGTTAAAATACGGACGTCTTCCTTGGTAACTATTACTGTAATAATTGTTATTAGCATGTACATAATTAACTCTGGGCCTATTTTCTCTTGGTGGTTCATTCCTCCGCTCCTCGGTATTCCCTGACCTCCATCTACTTCTCCTATAATAAGATTCCTGTTCATAATTTTCTAGCAGCGTTTCCATGCCTCCAATAGTTTTGATTTGTCCACTCAAGCGTGCACTGATGATCTTTTCTTCAAAATGATACGCCATTTTGGTCACTAGACACTCTTCAGGTATCTTAGGGTCTAGATACTTGGCGATACACACCTTCCCTAAAAAGTAAGCAGTAGGTGTTTGTCCCACTGTACGGTCATACCTACCATGACAGATATCGTCCCTAATAATGTTTTGTACTGATTCTGACCAGTACTTAAGTTTGAACCTAGTTTTGAAACCCTCATAATCACACACCTCGTTCCTAATTGCTGTCCACCAATTATCATTGATATTTTTGAACGATTCGTCTAATAGACCTTTTATCATATTCCATCGATTCTCCTTTGATCTGTTCAAAATTTCATCTACTCTCCCTAAAAATTCAAGTGGGTTTCTGCGATAATCCCGAAAGTTTACACTTTCCTTATTGTCTGGATAAACATGATGACTGCTGCATGCAGATCTAGCACTTATTCTATCTACATCACATTGAAAATTGGTTTGTATTTGTTGCAAACTATCTAATTTCTCTGCTTGGCTATCACATTGATTTTTTACATTCTCTACAGTTTTATGAAACTCTGAAAATTTACAGTTTAGACTGCTTTTAATGCTATCTAACTGGTCATTATTTTCTTGTCGTATGGCCATTACACGAACTTGGTTATCTTGTTCTTCTTTTTCCATTCTTGCCTCAACTCCAATTTTAATTAATTCCATCTTCTCTTCAGTTGTATCTAATCTTTGGTTAGTTTCAACTAATTTCTTCTCTGCCTCTTCCTTATATGCCTCTACTCTTTGACTTAACGTATTATTGACCAGTTCAATTTTACCTTCTAGATTTTCTCTTAATTCCTTGTTGAAACTCTCCATCTTACCCTCGATTTGTTTTAAATTCTCATTATTCTCTTCAAATTTTGCATTCATCTCTTCTCTTTGTCCTTCAACAGTTTCTTTCAGTTCATTGTGTTGTTCATTCATGGTTTGTTTGATATTTCCATGAATAGTTTCTATTTTTTCATTTAGTTGTTTGACTAAATTTTCCTGAATGCTATCTATTTTCTCATTGGTCTGTCTATTTTGTTCCTCCTGTTTCTTAAAATTCTCCTTATTTTCCTCATTGGTTTGTCTATTTTGTTCCTCCTGTTTCTTAAATTTTTCGTCTATTTTATCATTGGTTTGTTTATTGCTTTCCATAATAATTCTCAACATCTCCTGCATGCTCATGTCTTCTTTTTGGGTGGATTTATCTGGTTGGTCCCCTTGGGCATCCTCTTCCACTACTTCCTTTTCCGTATCCATAACTACTTCGGTTTCTTCTGTATCACCTGTCTGTTGGTCCATTTCACTGTCCGTGACTAACTCTATTTCTTGTTCCTGTCCACCTTCTTCAATCTCCTTTTCTTCTGCCCTCTTCTTCGATTTTCCTCGGGTATTAGGCATTTCTTGTTTTCTCATAACTGCCAACGATTTTTGATATATATTTTATATTAAATATCAAAATTCTTTTCCAATTACCGCCCTTTTACGTTGAGCGCCAATTTGTAACGTGCGGTTTCTGCGAGAGGCGGGTGTTAGCGAAACGTCCTTCTCATTCAAGCCCCAAATGTTGGGTTCGCCAATTCTGTAACGTACCGCTTTTTTCGTGAGGTGTAGTAGAGTTATATTGTATGCCTCACGCAGTATGCGTCACTTTTGAATTATACTAACTGACGTTTTAAAAGGTATAAATAAAGGATTTTGTTTATCTTGTTTTACTCAATCTAAAAGAAATCGAGAGTGTGTGATGTGGGGTCAAGGAGGTAATTTGTTCAGCCTTATACAGAAGAGAGAGTAAGTATCCTTATTGCCCCTCTGTTGTGACGATTTTTTCTGTATGTTGTGCTGAAATCTTCATTAACTATCCACTACAATAAATTATAACACGTTATAATTCAATATTAATTTTCAATAATATTGCTTTATTGATTATTGACTTTTGTCTCCAGCCACCAAAGTATAGGTATCACAATTAATCTTTTTAAAAAGATAACATCATCTCGCCTTTACCGGGTAAACATAGATCTGTCTAAAGAACAAAACATATATGTTGTTATTTAACCAATATTACGCTATAATAAAATACATCAGTTATTACATAATTCTTATTAATTCCCCAGGGTTCAGGGTGAATTCTTTGTGTTATGAGAGTGTCAGAAATGGCTAATTGCTACGCTTTACAAATATAAAAAAATTAATAAATAATTTTGTTTATTTTTCAAATGTTACATAGTTTCCGGAATTGCCGTAAGAGAGCAGCATGTATTTGTTTACTTTTGAAAGAAACATATGATAAAATGAATATTTTTTCGTTCTATTTCACTGTTAAAAAACGAGTTTTCTTCTCTATTTATTACGAAAAATGTTTATATTACCTCGCTCCGTGTTGTCCTTACTGGATTGAAGTTTTATTCTGTGATGAGGTACGTCTTGCGTTATTATTTCCTTTTCATTTAGATGATTTTCTGATTGTCTACTAAAAGTAGGCCGAACTATATTGGCTCCTCAGAATGGTTTCATCCACTGGTTTTTAACGTATATCACCATTTAATTTGAATTCCTCAGGTATGATGAGTTAGTATTCACTTTGTTTATTACTCTTGCGTGAATTTCGCCTCCTCCAACGTCCAAAAAAGGTTATTTTTTTATAATTTTTGTCGCATCGTTTCTTCAACAACTCTGGTTCAGTTCAAAATTTTATATCTTATATTAACAATACTTGTTATTTTCCATCACTCTTAGTAACACATAGTCTTTTTATTATGTAGGCAGTTTGTGATTATTATAAATTTATATTTTATTTATGTAAAAAATAATTACTTTCCATTCCGGTTTCTTTACTAATTTAATTTACATAATATGTTTTGGTTAATTTTTTTATGACATTCTATATAAATATTTTATCATTTTATTATCATTAAATAAATTTATATATTATTTATTTAGTCTCGAATAGTGTTCATACCCGGTACTACTTCCTGTTGTCTTTTCCTTCCTAGGATTATTTTAATTTTATATTATCTTTGGTAGTTAAAATTTTTATGCCTTTTAAAATTAACCCTGGGTTTTCTTACAATCTAACATAATTATTTGAAACAATATAATATTAACTTGGGTATAACAAATTGTGGTTCATACAATATGAATTACAGTAAATAAATAAAATTACAAAAATCAATTAGTATTATTACATACTACTTCTTTAGTTTTATCCTATCCAAAACATACAGCACAGTTTAGTAATACATTAGTTTCACTTTGGTTTTTCACCTCAATGGGTACACTATCACTCACTTCGCACTATATACCACTCGAATTGTTTATTATGTGGAGTGATATAATTAAATTTTGAGCGAGCTTTAGTTCTACCCATTTCTGACTTTTATTCTCATGATTTACTTTATTGGGACCGGGTTATGTACCGTTACAATATATATGTTTCCTTTAATTGAAACAATTAAGAAAATTAATTATTGTTTGTAGCTGTTGAAACACAAACAACTTTTGTTGTTGTTGACGTGATTTTGTTCACCAAAAGTATGACTTTGTACTGTTTTGAGCTCTGGTAAATTTATCTTTAGGAGGACGTTGTTCTCTGGTAATGTTTATTCGATCACATAATTGTTTTCTACCAACAAATTGGACTCTGACAAACTGATCAACAAGATCTTTTGCAAAACTTAATGATTCCGACTAGGTGATTGTAGATTTATTCTGTACTCAGTTTCCAAAATGTATCAATGAAAATACTAGGAGACTAAAATATATTGAGTACCAAATCGAAACTGAACGATTGCAGCAGTAGTTAGAGAACAATTGTGTAATTTGCAAATGTAAAAATTTTAGAAATGCAATTTCTCATAACAAAATACTGCATTCCATTTCATTTTATATTCAAACTATTATTATTATCTGAAACAGAACGTTATACAGATTGTAACGTTCAAATTTGAATGTTACATTTTAATAAAAGAATGAAAAGAATTGTAAAGTATGTCTTTTCTCTTATTTGTCAATCGTAAGCAATTATACAGTATTTTAAATTAATAAAACAGTGATATTTGGTACTATTAATACTGATTGCATGTTTTATTTAATGCTTTGTCTTAGGTTTTACCATTAAACTGAAGTATTGTACCACAAATTATTGGTGGTAGTGATCTTTATGTTTATGAAGCCCCCATAAAAGTGAAGTCCAAGGACTGGCTTAATGTAGTACCAAATGAAGAAGAGCGTATTGAAGATTGCTAGTGACGAAGTTGTCTTTAAAAAACATACATTACCAACATCATTTGTATTTGAAAATAGTTTCATTGTAAATATCACTTATTATTATTATTGCTACTACAATTTATATGTCGATAAATAGATACTGTACGTACATAAATGTAAGCCATCAATTATTAAAATAATATTTTATGAAAAACTAAGGTAAACTCTAATATGCATGATTATTCCTGTTTCATATATTAAAATATAACTTTTGTATAAACATTATTCGTAATGACCGAGGCGTGGCCTTTATTGCGTGAAGATATTTGGGTACAGCAAACACGTTTACGCAATATCAAGTGGTCAGAATTGATGGTGAATAAAAAAAAAATATCCCATCGTGGTCTTAACAAATGTAGACACAAAATATGGGAACTTCGTGCTCGCTAAAATGTTTGTACGTGTGTGTGTGTGTGTGTGTGTGTGTGTGTGTGTGTGTGTGTGTGTGTGTGTGTGTGTGTGTGTGTGTGAGACCTCAATGTGTTTGTACGTGTGTGATAAAACACTGAGAATGTCTTTGTTTCAGACAAGTATGTCTTCCGTTGACTGTTTTGAAAGTTACGCCTCAGATTGGTTAGAAAGGCGAGCGACTGAGGTGGTACGCAACAGGGAGCTATTACAACAACATCGCACCTTTGCCAGTCTCATACTGAAACAGAAATTTAAAAAAATAAGGACTTAACGAATATTTACACGAGGTTTATTAACGATCATGCTGGGGGGGGTTAATTATGGTAGATTTATAGAGGATTGGGTGGATGAATATTATGTGCCATTATTTCATAATAGGTAATATATTTTATTTGTAAATATACATTTCATATATTCTGTATTTTTGTTTTACATATTTTTATTTTGAAACATTTGAACCCTTTGAAGTTCACATAATTACTGTTAGCGCTGCTAATGATTGACATGTGTCAAATTAGAAAGTAGGACGCACCGATTTTTAGACGATGTACACACGGTTAATGACCCTGGTTTAAGTTAGCGAATAATAACTATATCTAATTCTGTATCGTTGTGTGTGTGTGTGTGTGTGTGTGTGTGTGTGTGTGCGTGTGTGTGTGTGTGTGTGTGTGTGTGTGTGTGTGTGTGTGTGTGTGTGTGTGTGTGTGTGTGTGTGTGTGTGTGTGTGTGTGTGTGTGTGTGTGTGTGTGTGTGTGTGTGTGTGTGTGTGTGTGTGTGTGTGTGTGTGTGTGTGTGTGTGTGTGTGTGTGTGTGTGTGTGTGTGTGTGTGTGTGTGTGTGTGTGTGTGTGTGTGTGTGTGTGTGTGTGTGTGTGTGTGTGTGTGTGTGTGTGTGTGTGTGTGTGTGTGTGTGTGTGTGTGTGTGTGTGTGACAAACTTATATATCCTTTGTTGGGTTGTAATTATTACTAAACAGTAATACATGCTTAGAATGAAAATATTTGCTATGATTTTAGTAACGTACAACACCAGCTTAACCCAAGGGTCATTGACCAGTGTTATACTCAGCATAAAATAATTAACGCGCACGCACCCGAAAGATTCAAATCATACCTTATTGGTGCTGTCAACTATTTGTATGTGGGAATTTCTACCAACGTTTGCAGCAGCAGCAGCAATACACAATACGCATTACATTAAAACTAGTGCGATTATATTATTCATTGATGTACAAACAATTTACATAGCACACACACAGACAAACAATAGGCTAACATTTATTGTTAAGCCGTTAACGTATGGATTTGTCATCTGTAACAACACACGCACAGGTAATTACATTATAAAGTAGGAATTTCTTCCGGCGTCTGCGAGCGAGAGATGTTGTACAACAGATTTTGAGGAGACATCTGTAACAGTACACGCACAGGTAATTACATTATAAACTAGGAATTGCTTCTGACGTCTGCGAGCGAGAGAGAGAGAGAGAGACATGATATATCACTGTAAAACCGATGACATAAAGAGAGAGACAGTGCTAGCACATATGGTGTGTATATTAATTTCTAAATCGTGGTCAATGACTGTCATGTGTCAAAATTAGAAGTAAGACGCACCGAGGTAGGCGATAAATATTGTGCCGTACGTAGGTGTACGGCAAGTAGCGGTTCTACGGATTCCGGGCGATATTTTCTTGCATTTGGTAGTTCGCCTTGGACAGGTTCTCTTCGCTATCTATAAGACGTTACGGCGACTGTTTGTTACGGTCCTGCCATCTAGTAGACGTCGCTGTAACTTCGGACTAGGGTATCTTTCTTTCCCGCTGCTAGAGTGAGCCTGCTGTATTCCGTTGTGGTTTGTAGTGCGCCTTTGGAAATCGGACAGCTGTAGTTATCAGCTGTGGTGTTTTGTCTTGACTCGTTGTTGGGTTGTGATCAGCTGTTATATTCAGGAGCTGTTCGCGCCACGTGTGGTCTTAGAGATCGGCGTTTGAAAAAGTTGCTTTATTTGTTTTATAAGGCCTGGGTTTTTTTTTAATTAATCATGGCCGGCTAAGAGTAAAGTGCCAAGGGGGTCCCTTGGAGCCGGCGGCCGTGATCCTGTGAAGACCGAGATGTGATTTATGTGTGAGTAAGTTGAGGAACTCAATTGTAAGTGACACTTTGCAAAATCGTACAGGTATGGAAAAATAAAAATTATTAAATTTTGCCTGGGATGCGTTTTTGCGCTGCTCGTTTTGGAGCCAAGTGTGGCCTAACTGTTTCTAACACACCAAAAAAAAAAGAACAACTGTTGCTTAATTCTGGATATATTTTTTTTTCCTTCTCTATATATTGGGAATATAATAGACAGGTTTCTGCACTCATTGCAAATTTTTGAACGCATGCTTTTAATAAAAGAAAGGTATGGTGAACCTTACTAGTGTCTTATGTGACTAGTTTCTTATTCGACTGTAATAGCTTCTGTGCAAAATTTTTACCTACAAAAAAAAAAATGAAAACAAAAATAAAAAACTTAAGAAAATGTGTTAGGAATTGGCCAGTGTGCTCATGGGCCGAGTGAAGCAAAATTCAGCCGAGTTCCTTAAATGCTCATATTCAGTGTGTTCATATAAATGTCTTGTGTGTTAATTGTGGAAGCATGTAATTTCTAGTATACCTTTTTTTACTCTAATCTGTGGGGAACTTATATTGTGGCAGCCTTTTAGTGGGACTTGTAAATCCGATTATGAAAAGAGTTGCAGATCACCTACAATTGTAACAATACATAGCCCTGTACTAGAACTGTAATTCAGGGGCATTCTGCCTATTAATAAAAATGACTGAACTGCTGTACAAGATGAAATTTTCACTATTTATATATTCATAAGAATTGTAGATTTATATGCTCATAGTATTTGTTAATTCTCTATCAATGTACAGTGACCTTTTAAAAATCTTTGGTAGATGTATATACTCATATTTAATTTCATTCTCTATCCATTTACAGTCACTGTGAAAATTCTTTTGTATAGGTATAGGCTCATAATTCCATGCACACAACATATTACATGGCTGAGAGATATATGTACCTGACTATTTGTTAGTTTCTTAATAATGGTGCACTCTGAAATCTGCAAGCCTTTGTGCTACTCAAGTTTATGCAGGTTTAGGGAAAACTGAGCACATGCACTTGTGAATTCCACACAGAGTGTATAATCATCTATCTTAGGTTTGCATTATATTTTCCTAATTATATGATTCTCTTTTTTAAAGTTTGACTTAGATTTCAGAGGGCGCATGTCGTTATGTAATATGTTTGTTTAAATTGTTGTAGGAGAGAATTGCTTGTTAATGCTTGTTAAATGGTTTATAAAATTGTTGATATTATTGAAAGTGTTTATAGTACAACCAGAGGGGGACTAAAAGAAAAAAAAAGACTTAGTGTTATTAAATGTTATATTTTGAAAACCTCTGGATTTACTCTTGGTACTTATCAATGTTAATGTATTTAGTTCCAAATAAGGAAATTCTATGGGTGAAGGTAAAAAGGTGCATGTCAATGGTGATTTGCATGCCATGTAAGAGAGTTTAAAGGTTTTACAGATTTTATATAATTTTAATGGAATGTTTTTTTTTAAATATTGAATTTTGAATATTTTGAAATTAAAATTTTGAATACGATGTCATATATTTTAAATATGGTGTGTATTTTATATACTCCTAATGGAGTGCTGTCACATGAAATATTGTATATGATTTATTATTTTGCACAGAAGCAATAAATTGGTAATTGTTGAATTTAAACAAAACAACAAATTTGAGGTCACCTCATTCGTCCGATTCCCCAATGGTTACCCGCATGTGGACATTCTTCCACTAGGAGTCTTCTCCTAGTTCGAGTGAACAAGTGAGCCGGTCATCAAGGTAAGTTGTAGTTTTTTAAAAATTTTCTGGTGGATGTCAAACTTAGAAAATGTGTCAGATTTGGAAAGTTAAAAAATTTTGTTGTGATGTCTTTGGTGATGAGCGGCTCACAAATGGTAGCAGAGCGTGGTTGGACGTAGTCCTGGCCACCTCTGAAACGAAAATTGGAAATGGATGAGGTGACCTCCAAATCTTAGTCGGACAAGTTCTGTCAAGAGTGATGTTTATTAGTGTTGTAAATCTTGGTCTTTGGGTGCGGTTGCCGGGCCGGGACCCCTAGGGGGGGTTGAGCACAGCCTGGCGATTTCTGATGGTTTTGGGGGTTCTTGAGTGTTTATTTGTTTGTTTGTGTTTTTGTGTGATCATGGTTGTCTTTGTTGTCGTATCGCACTTCATCTTGGTCTTCATTGTTGGTCCGGTGTCGGGTCGGGACACCCCAACTAAATTTGTTGTATTATGGGGATACGAGATATTGTCAGGGGTAGTTTGTGTGGTGTATAAGTGCAAAAGTACGTTGTTTGTCATTGTATCCGGAGTCTAGACATTGACAGAGTAACTTGTAACCAGATGTATTGTTGTAAAATTGTTATCTGGGCGAGTTGGACTATGAGCTGTTGATAGCCGGCTGCAGGGTGGAATGTTGTTGTTGTCGTTTGCGTAATCTGATAAACCCGTCCTTGTCTCTTGTATCGGTTCTAGGTTTGATATGTCAATTCACGGTCGACCTGGTTGGTGCATCAGCTGATTGAACTTTGTTATTAAATGGCCATGCCGCTTACCCCAGTTAGATTTATTTAGGGTCCTCGGGTTTGGTTTTCGGGGGGCTTCGCTGGAGGGATTGTGTTTTATGGTTTTATTTTTTTAGTGTTTTATTGTTTTAGGTGGGGTTAATTGGGTTTTTAAACGTTTTATCGGTATTTTAGCTTCTCTCCTTTCCTTGCTTTAGGCCGCGGCCGCTCACACTCCCCGTATCTTCTACACTTACACACACCCAGCTACACACCCACACACACCTTGTCCTTCCTTCTGGTGTCCTTTCGTTTTCCACTTTCGAATGGTTTTATCTTTTTATTGGTTTTTAGCCAGTCCCCGCTTTTCCTCCGGTGGTGGCAGTCCCAGTGTCGTCCAACCCGTTGGACTCCTTTTGTTGTGGGGGTGTGCCGTACGTAGGTGTACGGCAAGTAGCGGTTCTACGGATTCCGGGCGATATTTTCTTGCATTTGGTAGTTCGCCTTGGACAGGTTCTCTTCGCTATCTATAAGACGTTACGGCGACTGTTTGTTACGCTCCTGCCATCTAGTAGACGTCGCTGTAACTTCGGACTAGGGTATCTTTCTTTCCCGCTGCTAGAGTGAGCCTGCTGTATTCCGTCGTGGTTTGTAGTGCGCCTTTGGAAATCGGACAGCTGTAGTTATCAGCTGTGGTGTTTTGTCTTGACTCGTTGTTGGGTTGTGATCAGCTGTTATATTCAGGAGCTGTTCGCGCCACGTGTGGTCTTAGAGATCGGCGTTTGAAAAAGTTGCTTTATTTGTTTTATAAGGCCTGGGTTTTTTTTTAATTAATCATGGCCGGCTAAGAGTAAAGTGCCAAGGGGGTCCCTTGGAGCCGGCGGCCGTGATCCTGTGAAGACCGAGATGTGATTTATGTGTGAGTAAGTTGAGGAACTCAATTGTAAGTGACACTTTGCAAAATCGTACAGGTATGGAAAAATAAAAATTATTAAATTTTGCCTGGGATGCGTTTTTGCGCTGCTCGTTTTGGAGCCAAGTGTGGCCTAACTGTTTCTAACACAAAAAAAAAAGAACAACTGTTGCATAATTCTGGATATATTTTTTTTTCCTTCTCTATATATTGGGAATATAATAGACAGGTTTCTGCACTCATTGCAAATTTTTGAACGCATGCTTTTAATAAAAGAAAGGTCTGGTGAACCTTACTAGTGTCTTATGTGACTAGTTTCTTATTCGACTGTAATAGCTTCTGTGCAAAATTTTTACCTACAAAAAAAATGAAAACAAAAATAAAAAACTTAAGAAAATGTGTTAGGAATTGGCCAGTGTGCTCATGGGCCGAGTGAAGCAAAATTCAGCCGAGTTCCTTAAATGCTCATATTCAGTGTGTTCATATAAATGTCTTGTGTGTTAATTGTGGAAGCATGTAATTTCTAGTATACCTTTTTTTACTCTAATCTGTGGGGAACTTATATTGTGGCAGCCTTTTAGTGGAACTTGTAAATCCGATTATGAAAAGAGTTGCAGATCACCTACAATTGTAACAATACATAGCCCTGTACTAGAACTGTAATTCAGGGGCATTCTGCCTATTAATAAAAATGACTGAACTGCTGTACAAGATGAAATTTTCACTATTTATATATTTATAAGAATTGTAGATTTATATGCTCATAGTATTTGTTAATTCTCTATCAATGTACAGTGACCTTTTAAAAATCTTTGGTAGATGTATATACTCATATTTAATTTCATTCTCTATCCATTTACAGTCACTGTGAAAATTCTTTTGTATAGGTATAGGCTCATAATTCCATGCACACAACATATTACATGGCTGAGAGATATATGTACCTGACTATTTGTTAGTTTCTTAATAATGGTGCACTCTGAAATCTGCAAGCCTTTGTGCTACTCAAGTTTATGCAGGTTTAGGGAAAACTGAGCACATGCACTTGTGAATTCCACACAGAGTGTATAATCATCTATCTTAGGTTTGCATTATATTTTCCTAATTATATGATTCTCTTTTTTAAAGTTTGAATTAGATTTCAGAGGGCGCATGTCGTTATGTAATATGTTTGTTTAAATTGTTGTAGGAGAGAATTGCTTGTTAATGCTTGTTAAATGGTTTATAAAATTGTTGATATTATTGAAAGTGTTTATAGTACAACCAGAGGGGGACTAAAAGAAAAAAAAAGACTTAGTGTTATTAAATGTTATATTTTGAAAACCTCTGGATTTACTCTTGGTACTTATCAATGTTAATGTATTTAGTTCCAAATAAGGAAATTCTATGGGTGAAGGTAAAAAGGTGCATGTCACTGGTGATTTGCATGCCATGTAAGAGAGTTTAAAGGTTTTACAGATTTTATATAATTTTAATGGAATGTTTTTTTTTAAATATTGAATTTTGAATATTTTGAAATTAAAATTTTGAATACGATGTCATATATTTTAAATATGGTGTGTATTTTATATACTCCTAATGGAGTGCTGTCACATGAAATATTGTATATGATTTATTATTTTGCACAGAAGCAATAAATTGGTAATTGTTGAATTTAAACAAAACAACAAATTTGAGGTCACCTCATTCGTCCGATTCCCCAATGGTTACCCGCATGTGGACATTCTTCCACTAGGAGTCTTCTCCTAGTTCGAGTGAACAAGTGAGCCGGTCATCAAGGTAAGTTGTAGTTTTTTAAAAATTTTCTGGTGGATGTCAAACTTAGAAAATGTGTCAGATTTGGAAAGTTAAAAAATTTTGTTGTGATGTCTTTGGTGATGAGCGGCTCACAAATGGTAGCAGAGCGTGGTTGGACGTAGTCCTGGCCACCTCTGAAACGAAAATTGGAAATGGATGAGGTGACCTCCAAATCTTAGTCGGACAAGTTCTGTCAAGAGTGATGTTTATTAGTGTTGTAAATCTTGGTCTTTGGGTGCGGTTGCCGGGCCGGGACCCCTAGGGGGGGTTGAGCACAGCCTGGCGATTTCTGATGGTTTTGGGGGTTCTTGAGTGTTTATTTGTTTGTTTGTGTTTTTGTGTGATCATGGTTGTCTTTGTTGTCGTATCGCACTTCATCTTGGTCTTCATTGTTGGTCCGGTGTCGGGTCGGGACACCCCAACTAAATTTGTTGTATTATGGGGATACGAGATATTGTCAGGGGTAGTTTGTGTGGTGTATAAGTGCAAAAGTACGTTGTTTGTCATTGTATCCGGAGTCTAGACATTGACAGAGTAACTTGTAACCAGATGTATTGTTGTAAAATTGTTATCTGGGCGAGTTGGACTATGAGCTGTTGATAGCCGGCTGCAGGGTGGAATGTTGTTGTTGTCGTTTGCGTAATCTGATAAACCCGTCCTTGTCTCTTGTATCGGTTCTAGGTTTGATATGTCAATTCACGGTCGACCTGGTTGGTGCATCAGCTGATTGAACTTTGTTATTAAATGGCCATGCCGCTTACCCCAGTTAGATTTATTTAGGGTCCTCGGGTTTGGTTTTCGGGGGGGCTTCGCTGGAGGGATTGTGTTTTATGGTTTTATTTTTTTAGTGTTTTATTGTTTTAGGTGGGGTTAATTGGGTTTTTAAACGTTTTATCGGTATTTTAGCTTCTCTCCTTTCCTTGCTTTAGGCCGCGGCCGCTCACACTCCCCGTATCTTCTACACTTACACACACCCAGCTACACACCCACACACACCTTGTCCTTCCTTCTGGTGTCCTTTCGTTTTCCACTTTCGAATGGTTTTATCTTTTTATTGGTTTTTAGCCAGTCCCCGCTTTTCCTCCGGTGGTGGCAGTCCCAGTGTCGTCCAACCCGTTGGACTCCTTTTGTTGTGGGGGTGTGCCGTACGTAGGTGTACGGCAAGTAGCGGTTCTACGGATTCCGGGCGATATTTTCTTGCATTTGGTAGTTCGCCTTGGACAGGTTCTCTTCGCTATCTATAAGACGTTACGGCGACTGTTTGTTACGCTCCTGCCATCTAGTAGACGTCGCTGTAACTTCGGACTAGGGTATCTTTCTTTCCCGCTGCTAGAGTGAGCCTGCTGTATTCCGTCGTGGTTTGTAGTGCGCCTTTGGAAATCGGACAGCTGTAGTTATCAGCTGTGGTGTTTTGTCTTGACTCGTTGTTGGGTTGTGATCAGCTGTTATATTCAGGAGCTGTTCGCGCCACGTGTGGTCTTAGAGATCGGCGTTTGAAAAAGTTGCTTTATTTGTTTTATAAGGCCTGGGTTTTTTTTTAATTAATCATGGCCGGCTAAGAGTAAAGTGCCAAGGGGGTCCCTTGGAGCCGGCGGCCGTGATCCTGTGAAGACCGAGATGTGATTTATGTGTGAGTAAGTTGAGGAACTCAATTGTAAGTGACACTTTGCAAAATCGTACAGGTATGGAAAAATAAAAATTATTAAATTTTGCCTGGGATGCGTTTTTGCGCTGCTCGTTTTGGAGCCAAGTGTGGCCTAACTGTTTCTAACACAAAAAAAAAAGAACAACTGTTGCATAATTCTGGATATATTTTTTTTTCCTTCTCTATATATTGGGAATATAATAGACAGGTTTCTGCACTCATTGCAAATTTTTGAACGCATGCTTTTAATAAAAGAAAGGTCTGGTGAACCTTACTAGTGTCTTATGTGACTAGTTTCTTATTCGACTGTAATAGCTTCTGTGCAAAATTTTTACCTACAAAAAAAAATGAAAACAAAAATAAAAAACTTAAGAAAATGTGTTAGGAATTGGCCAGTGTGCTCATGGGCCGAGTGAAGCAAAATTCAGCCGAGTTCCTTAAATGCTCATATTCAGTGTGTTCATATAAATGTCTTGTGTGTTAATTGTGGAAGCATGTAATTTCTAGTATACCTTTTTTTACTCTAATCTGTGGGGAACTTATATTGTGGCAGCCTTTTAGTGGAACTTGTAAATCCGATTATGAAAAGAGTTGCAGATCACCTACAATTGTAACAATACATAGCCCTGTACTAGAACTGTAATTCAGGGGCATTCTGCCTATTAATAAAAATGACTGAACTGCTGTACAAGATGAAATTTTCACTATTTATATATTTATAAGAATTGTAGATTTATATGCTCATAGTATTTGTTAATTCTCTATCAATGTACAGTGACCTTTTAAAAATCTTTGGTAGATGTATATACTCATATTTAATTTCATTCTCTATCCATTTACAGTCACTGTGAAAATTCTTTTGTATAGGTATAGGCTCATAATTCCATGCACACAACATATTACATGGCTGAGAGATATATGTACCTGACTATTTGTTAGTTTCTTAATAATGGTGCACTCTGAAATCTGCAAGCCTTTGTGCTACTCAAGTTTATGCAGGTTTAGGGAAAACTGAGCACATGCACTTGTGAATTCCACACAGAGTGTATAATCATCTATCTTAGGTTTGCATTATATTTTCCTAATTATATGATTCTCTTTTTTAAAGTTTGAATTAGATTTCAGAGGGCGCATGTCGTTATGTAATATGTTTGTTTAAATTGTTGTAGGAGAGAATTGCTTGTTAATGCTTGTTAAATGGTTTATAAAATTGTTGATATTATTGAAAGTGTTTATAGTACAACCAGAGGGGGACTAAAAGAAAAAAAAAGACTTAGTGTTATTAAATGTTATATTTTGAAAACCTCTGGATTTACTCTTGGTACTTATCAATGTTAATGTATTTAGTTCCAAATAAGGAAATTCTATGGGTGAAGGTAAAAAGGTGCATGTCACTGGTGATTTGCATGCCATGTAAGAGAGTTTAAAGGTTTTACAGATTTTATATAATTTTAATGGAATGTTTTTTTTTAAATATTGAATTTTGAATATTTTGAAATTAAAATTTTGAATACGATGTCATATATTTTAAATATGGTGTGTATTTTATATACTCCTAATGGAGTGCTGTCACATGAAATATTGTATATGATTTATTATTTTGCACAGAAGCAATAAATTGGTAATTGTTGAATTTAAACAAAACAACAAATTTGAGGTCACCTCATTCGTCCGATTCCCCAATGGTTACCCGCATGTGGACATTCTTCCACTAGGAGTCTTCTCCTAGTTCGAGTGAACAAGTGAGCCGGTCATCAAGGTAAGTTGTAGTTTTTTAAAAATTTTCTGGTGGATGTCAAACTTAGAAAATGTGTCAGATTTGGAAAGTTAAAAAATTTTGTTGTGATGTCTTTGGTGATGAGCGGCTCACAAATGGTAGCAGAGCGTGGTTGGACGTAGTCCTGGCCACCTCTGAAACGAAAATTGGAAATGGATGAGGTGACCTCCAAATCTTAGTCGGACAAGTTCTGTCAAGAGTGATGTTTATTAGTGTTGTAAATCTTGGTCTTTGGGTGCGGTTGCCGGGCCGGGACCCCTAGGGGGGGTTGAGCACAGCCTGGCGATTTCTGATGGTTTTGGGGGTTCTTGAGTGTTTATTTGTTTGTTTGTGTTTTTGTGTGATCATGGTTGTCTTTGTTGTCGTATCGCACTTCATCTTGGTCTTCATTGTTGGTCCGGTGTCGGGTCGGGACACCCCAACTAAATTTGTTGTATTATGGGGATACGAGATATTGTCAGGGGTAGTTTGTGTGGTGTATAAGTGCAAAAGTACGTTGTTTGTCATTGTATCCGGAGTCTAGACATTGACAGAGTAACTTGTAACCAGATGTATTGTTGTAAAATTGTTATCTGGGCGAGTTGGACTATGAGCTGTTGATAGCCGGCTGCAGGGTGGAATGTTGTTGTTGTCGTTTGCGTAATCTGATAAACCCGTCCTTGTCTCTTGTATCGGTTCTAGGTTTGATATGTCAATTCACGGTCGACCTGGTTGGTGCATCAGCTGATTGAACTTTGTTATTAAATGGCCATGCCGCTTACCCCAGTTAGATTTATTTAGGGTCCTCGGGTTTGGTTTTCGGGGGGCTTCGCTGGAGGGATTGTGTTTTATGGTTTTATTTTTTTAGTGTTTTATTGTTTTAGGTGGGGTTAATTGGGTTTTTAAACGTTTTATCGGTATTTTAGCTTCTCTCCTTTCCTTGCTTTAGGCCGCGGCCGCTCACACTCCCCGTATCTTCTACACTTACACACACCCAGCTACACATCCACACACACCTTGTCCTTCCTTCTGGTGTCCTTTCGTTTTCCACTTTCGCCTGGTTTTATCTTTTTATTGGTTTTTAGTCAGTCCCCGCTTTTCCTCCGGTGGTGGCAGTCCCAGTGTCGTCCAACCCGTTGGACTCCTTTTGTTGTGGGGGTGTGCCGTACGTAGGTGTACGGCAAGTAGCGGTTCTACGGATTCCGGGCGATATTTTCTTGCATTTGGTAGTTCGCCTTGGACAGGTTCTCTTCGCTATCTATAAGACGTTACGGCGACTGTTTGTTACGCTCCTGCCATCTAGTAGACGTCGCTGTAACTTCGGACTAGGGTATCTTTCTTTCCCGCTGCTAGAGTGAGCCTGCTGTATTCCGTTGTGGTTTGTAGTGCGCCTTTGGAAATCGGACAGCTGTAGTTATCAGCTGTGGTGTTTTGTCTTGACTCGTTGTTGGGTTGTGATCAGCTGTTATATTCAGGAGCTGTTCGCGCCACGTGTGGTCTTAGAGATCGGCGTTTGAAAAAGTTGCTTTATTTGTTTTATAAGGCCTGGGTTTTTTTTTAATTAATCATGGCCGGCTAAGAGTAAAGTGCCAAGGGGGTCCCTTGGAGCCGGCGGCCGTGATCCTGTGAAGACCGAGATGTGATTTATGTGTGAGTAAGTTGAGGAACTCAATTGTAAGTGACACTTTGCAAAATCGTACAGGTATGGAAAAATAAAAATTATTAAATTTTGCCTGGGATGCGTTTTTGCGCTGCTCGTTTTGGAGCCAAGTGTGGCCTAACTGTTTCTAACACACAAAAACAAAAAGAACAACTGTTGCTTAATTCTGGATATATTTTTTTTTCCTTCTCTATATATTGGGAATATAATAGACAGGTTTCTGCACTCATTGCAAATTTTTGAACGCATGCTTTTAATAAAAGAAAGGTATGGTGAACCTTACTAGTGTCTTATGTGACTAGTTTCTTATTCGACTGTAATAGCTTCTGTGCAAAATTTTTACCTACAAAAAAAAAAATGAAAACAAAAATAAAAAACTTAAGAAAATGTGTTAGGAATTGGCCAGTGTGCTCATGGGCCGAGTGAAGCAAAATTCAGCCGAGTTCCTTAAATGCTCATATTCAGTGTGTTCATATAAATGTCTTGTGTGTTAATTGTGGAAGCATGTAATTTCTAGTATACCTTTTTTTACTCTAATCTGTGGGGAACTTATATTGTGGCAGCCTTTTAGTGGGACTTGTAAATCCGATTATGAAAAGAGTTGCAGATCACCTACAATTGTAACAATACATAGCCCTGTACTAGAACTGTAATTCAGGGGCATTCTGCCTATTAATAAAAATGACTGAACTGCTGTACAAGATGAAATTTTCACTATTTATATATTCATAAGAATTGTAGATTTATATGCTCATAGTATTTGTTAATTCTCTATCAATGTACAGTGACCTTTTAAAAATCTTTGGTAGATGTATATACTCATATTTAATTTCATTCTCTATCCATTTACAGTCACTGTGAAAATTCTTTTGTATAGGTATAGGCTCATAATTCCATGCACACAACATATTACATGGCTGAGAGATATATGTACCTGACTATTTGTTAGTTTCTTAATAATGGTGCACTCTGAAATCTGCAAGCCTTTGTGCTACTCAAGTTTATGCAGGTTTAGGGAAAACTGAGCACATGCACTTGTGAATTCCACACAGAGTGTATAATCATCTATCTTAGGTTTGCATTATATTTTCCTAATTATATGATTCTCTTTTTTAAAGTTTGACTTAGATTTCAGAGGGCGCATGTCGTTATGTAATATGTTTGTTTAAATTGTTGTAGGAGAGAATTGCTTGTTAATGCTTGTTAAATGGTTTATAAAATTGTTGATATTATTGAAAGTGTTTATAGTACAACCAGAGGGGGACTAAAAGAAAAAAAAAGACTTAGTGTTATTAAATGTTATATTTTGAAAACCTCTGGATTTACTCTTGGTACTTATCAATGTTAATGTATTTAGTTCCAAATAAGGAAATTCTATGGGTGAAGGTAAAAAGGTGCATGTCAATGGTGATTTGCATGCCATGTAAGAGAGTTTAAAGGTTTTACAGATTTTATATAATTTTAATGGAATGTTTTTTTTTAAATATTGAATTTTGAATATTTTGAAATTAAAATTTTGAATACGATGTCATATATTTTAAATATGGTGTGTATTTTATATACTCCTAATGGAGTGCTGTCACATGAAATATTGTATATGATTTATTATTTTGCACAGAAGCAATAAATTGGTAATTGTTGAATTTAAACAAAACAACAAATTTGAGGTCACCTCATTCGTCCGATTCCCCAATGGTTACCCGCATGTGGACATTCTTCCACTAGGAGTCTTCTCCTAGTTCGAGTGAACAAGTGAGCCGGTCATCAAGGTAAGTTGTAGTTTTTTAAAAATTTTCTGGTGGATGTCAAACTTAGAAAATGTGTCAGATTTGGAAAGTTAAAAAATTTTGTTGTGATGTCTTTGGTGATGAGCGGCTCACAAATGGTAGCAGAGCGTGGTTGGACGTAGTCCTGGCCACCTCTGAAACGAAAATTGGAAATGGATGAGGTGACCTCCAAATCTTAGTCGGACAAGTTCTGTCAAGAGTGATGTTTATTAGTGTTGTAAATCTTGGTCTTTGGGTGCGGTTGCCGGGCCGGGACCCCTAGGGGGGGTTGAGCACAGCCTGGCGATTTCTGATGGTTTTGGGGGTTCTTGAGTGTTTATTTGTTTGTTTGTGTTTTTGTGTGATCATGGTTGTCTTTGTTGTCGTATCGCACTTCATCTTGGTCTTCATTGTTGGTCCGGTGTCGGGTCGGGACACCCCAACTAAATTTGTTGTATTATGGGGATACGAGATATTGTCAGGGGTAGTTTGTGTGGTGTATAAGTGCAAAAGTACGTTGTTTGTCATTGTATCCGGAGTCTAGACATTGACAGAGTAACTTGTAACCAGATGTATTGTTGTAAAATTGTTATCTGGGCGAGTTGGACTATGAGCTGTTGATAGCCGGCTGCAGGGTGGAATGTTGTTGTTGTCGTTTGCGTAATCTGATAAACCCGTCCTTGTCTCTTGTATCGGTTCTAGGTTTGATATGTCAATTCACGGTCGACCTGGTTGGTGCATCAGCTGATTGAACTTTGTTATTAAATGGCCATGCCGCTTACCCCAGTTAGATTTATTTAGGGTCCTCGGGTTTGGTTTTCGGGGGGCTTCGCTGGAGGGATTGTGTTTTATGGTTTTATTTTTTTAGTGTTTTATTGTTTTAGGTGGGGTTAATTGGGTTTTTAAACGTTTTATCGGTATTTTAGCTTCTCTCCTTTCCTTGCTTTAGGCCGCGGCCGCTCACACTCCCCGTATCTTCTACACTTACACACACCCAGCTACACACCCACACACACCTTGTCCTTCCTTCTGGTGTCCTTTCGTTTTCCACTTTCGAATGGTTTTATCTTTTTATTGGTTTTTAGCCAGTCCCCGCTTTTCCTCCGGTGGTGGCAGTCCCAGTGTCGTCCAACCCGTTGGACTCCTTTTGTTGTGGGGGTGTGCCGTACGTAGGTGTACGGCAAGTAGCGGTTCTACGGATTCCGGGCGATATTTTCTTGCATTTGGTAGTTCGCCTTGGACAGGTTCTCTTCGCTATCTATAAGACGTTACGGCGACTGTTTGTTACGCTCCTGCCATCTAGTAGACGTCGCTGTAACTTCGGACTAGGGTATCTTTCTTTCCCGCTGCTAGAGTGAGCCTGCTGTATTCCGTCGTGGTTTGTAGTGCGCCTTTGGAAATCGGACAGCTGTAGTTATCAGCTGTGGTGTTTTGTCTTGACTCGTTGTTGGGTTGTGATCAGCTGTTATATTCAGGAGCTGTTCGCGCCACGTGTGGTCTTAGAGATCGGCGTTTGAAAAAGTTGCTTTATTTGTTTTATAAGGCCTGGGTTTTTTTTTAATTAATCATGGCCGGCTAAGAGTAAAGTGCCAAGGGGGTCCCTTGGAGCCGGCGGCCGTGATCCTGTGAAGACCGAGATGTGATTTATGTGTGAGTAAGTTGAGGAACTCAATTGTAAGTGACACTTTGCAAAATCGTACAGGTATGGAAAAATAAAAATTATTAAATTTTGCCTGGGATGCGTTTTTGCGCTGCTCGTTTTGGAGCCAAGTGTGGCCTAACTGTTTCTAACACAAAAAAAAAAGAACAACTGTTGCATAATTCTGGATATATTTTTTTTTCCTTCTCTATATATTGGGAATATAATAGACAGGTTTCTGCACTCATTGCAAATTTTTGAACGCATGCTTTTAATAAAAGAAAGGTCTGGTGAACCTTACTAGTGTCTTATGTGACTAGTTTCTTATTCGACTGTAATAGCTTCTGTGCAAAATTTTTACCTACAAAAAAAATGAAAACAAAAATAAAAAACTTAAGAAAATGTGTTAGGAATTGGCCAGTGTGCTCATGGGCCGAGTGAAGCAAAATTCAGCCGAGTTCCTTAAATGCTCATATTCAGTGTGTTCATATAAATGTCTTGTGTGTTAATTGTGGAAGCATGTAATTTCTAGTATACCTTTTTTTACTCTAATCTGTGGGGAACTTATATTGTGGCAGCCTTTTAGTGGAACTTGTAAATCCGATTATGAAAAGAGTTGCAGATCACCTACAATTGTAACAATACATAGCCCTGTACTAGAACTGTAATTCAGGGGCATTCTGCCTATTAATAAAAATGACTGAACTGCTGTACAAGATGAAATTTTCACTATTTATATATTTATAAGAATTGTAGATTTATATGCTCATAGTATTTGTTAATTCTCTATCAATGTACAGTGACCTTTTAAAAATCTTTGGTAGATGTATATACTCATATTTAATTTCATTCTCTATCCATTTACAGTCACTGTGAAAATTCTTTTGTATAGGTATAGGCTCATAATTCCATGCACACAACATATTACATGGCTGAGAGATATATGTACCTGACTATTTGTTAGTTTCTTAATAATGGTGCACTCTGAAATCTGCAAGCCTTTGTGCTACTCAAGTTTATGCAGGTTTAGGGAAAACTGAGCACATGCACTTGTGAATTCCACACAGAGTGTATAATCATCTATCTTAGGTTTGCATTATATTTTCCTAATTATATGATTCTCTTTTTTAAAGTTTGAATTAGATTTCAGAGGGCGCATGTCGTTATGTAATATGTTTGTTTAAATTGTTGTAGGAGAGAATTGCTTGTTAATGCTTGTTAAATGGTTTATAAAATTGTTGATATTATTGAAAGTGTTTATAGTACAACCAGAGGGGGACTAAAAGAAAAAAAAAGACTTAGTGTTATTAAATGTTATATTTTGAAAACCTCTGGATTTACTCTTGGTACTTATCAATGTTAATGTATTTAGTTCCAAATAAGGAAATTCTATGGGTGAAGGTAAAAAGGTGCATGTCACTGGTGATTTGCATGCCATGTAAGAGAGTTTAAAGGTTTTACAGATTTTATATAATTTTAATGGAATGTTTTTTTTTAAATATTGAATTTTGAATATTTTGAAATTAAAATTTTGAATACGATGTCATATATTTTAAATATGGTGTGTATTTTATATACTCCTAATGGAGTGCTGTCACATGAAATATTGTATATGATTTATTATTTTGCACAGAAGCAATAAATTGGTAATTGTTGAATTTAAACAAAACAACAAATTTGAGGTCACCTCATTCGTCCGATTCCCCAATGGTTACCCGCATGTGGACATTCTTCCACTAGGAGTCTTCTCCTAGTTCGAGTGAACAAGTGAGCCGGTCATCAAGGTAAGTTGTAGTTTTTTAAAAATTTTCTGGTGGATGTCAAACTTAGAAAATGTGTCAGATTTGGAAAGTTAAAAAATTTTGTTGTGATGTCTTTGGTGATGAGCGGCTCACAAATGGTAGCAGAGCGTGGTTGGACGTAGTCCTGGCCACCTCTGAAACGAAAATTGGAAATGGATGAGGTGACCTCCAAATCTTAGTCGGACAAGTTCTGTCAAGAGTGATGTTTATTAGTGTTGTAAATCTTGGTCTTTGGGTGCGGTTGCCGGGCCGGGACCCCTAGGGGGGGTTGAGCACAGCCTGGCGATTTCTGATGGTTTTGGGGGTTCTTGAGTGTTTATTTGTTTGTTTGTGTTTTTGTGTGATCATGGTTGTCTTTGTTGTCGTATCGCACTTCATCTTGGTCTTCATTGTTGGTCCGGTGTCGGGTCGGGACACCCCAACTAAATTTGTTGTATTATGGGGATACGAGATATTGTCAGGGGTAGTTTGTGTGGTGTATAAGTGCAAAAGTACGTTGTTTGTCATTGTATCCGGAGTCTAGACATTGACAGAGTAACTTGTAACCAGATGTATTGTTGTAAAATTGTTATCTGGGCGAGTTGGACTATGAGCTGTTGATAGCCGGCTGCAGGGTGGAATGTTGTTGTTGTCGTTTGCGTAATCTGATAAACCCGTCCTTGTCTCTTGTATCGGTTCTAGGTTTGATATGTCAATTCACGGTCGACCTGGTTGGTGCATCAGCTGATTGAACTTTGTTATTAAATGGCCATGCCGCTTACCCCAGTTAGATTTATTTAGGGTCCTCGGGTTTGGTTTTCGGGGGGCTTCGCTGGAGGGATTGTGTTTTATGGTTTTATTTTTTTAGTGTTTTATTGTTTTAGGTGGGGTTAATTGGGTTTTTAAACGTTTTATCGGTATTTTAGCTTCTCTCCTTTCCTTGCTTTAGGCCGCGGCCGCTCACACTCCCCGTATCTTCTACACTTACACACACCCAGCTACACATCCACACACACCTTGTCCTTCCTTCTGGTGTCCTTTCGTTTTCCACTTTCGCCTGGTTTTATCTTTTTATTGGTTTTTAGTCAGTCCCCGCTTTTCCTCCGGTGGTGGCAGTCCCAGTGTCGTCCAACCCGTTGGACTCCTTTTGTTGTGGGGGTGTGCCGTACGTAGGTGTACGGCAAGTAGCGGTTCTACGGATTCCGGGCGATATTTTCTTGCATTTGGTAGTTCGCCTTGGACAGGTTCTCTTCGCTATCTATAAGACGTTACGGCGACTGTTTGTTACGCTCCTGCCATCTAGTAGACGTCGCTGTAACTTCGGACTAGGGTATCTTTCTTTCCCGCTGCTAGAGTGAGCCTGCTGTATTCCGTCGTGGTTTGTAGTGCGCCTTTGGAAATCGGACAGCTGTAGTTATCAGCTGTGGTGTTTTGTCTTGACTCGTTGTTGGGTTGTGATCAGCTGTTATATTCAGGAGCTGTTCGCGCCACGTGTGGTCTTAGAGATCGGCGTTTGAAAAAGTTGCTTTATTTGTTTTATAAGGCCTGGGTTTTTTTTTAATTAATCATGGCCGGCTAAGAGTAAAGTGCCAAGGGGGTCCCTTGGAGCCGGCGGCCGTGATCCTGTGAAGACCGAGATGTGATTTATGTGTGAGTAAGTTGAGGAACTCAATTGTAAGTGACACTTTGCAAAATCGTACAGGTATGGAAAAATAAAAATTATTAAATTTTGCCTGGGATGCGTTTTTGCGCTGCTCGTTTTGGAGCCAAGTGTGGCCTAACTGTTTCTAACACAAAAAAAAAAGAACAACTGTTGCATAATTCTGGATATATTTTTTTTTCCTTCTCTATATATTGGGAATATAATAGACAGGTTTCTGCACTCATTGCAAATTTTTGAACGCATGCTTTTAATAAAAGAAAGGTCTGGTGAACCTTACTAGTGTCTTATGTGACTAGTTTCTTATTCGACTGTAATAGCTTCTGTGCAAAATTTTTACCTACAAAAAAAAATGAAAACAAAAATAAAAAACTTAAGAAAATGTGTTAGGAATTGGCCAGTGTGCTCATGGGCCGAGTGAAGCAAAATTCAGCCGAGTTCCTTAAATGCTCATATTCAGTGTGTTCATATAAATGTCTTGTGTGTTAATTGTGGAAGCATGTAATTTCTAGTATACCTTTTTTTACTCTAATCTGTGGGGAACTTATATTGTGGCAGCCTTTTAGTGGAACTTGTAAATCCGATTATGAAAAGAGTTGCAGATCACCTACAATTGTAACAATACATAGCCCTGTACTAGAACTGTAATTCAGGGGCATTCTGCCTATTAATAAAAATGACTGAACTGCTGTACAAGATGAAATTTTCACTATTTATATATTTATAAGAATTGTAGATTTATATGCTCATAGTATTTGTTAATTCTCTATCAATGTACAGTGACCTTTTAAAAATCTTTGGTAGATGTATATACTCATATTTAATTTCATTCTCTATCCATTTACAGTCACTGTGAAAATTCTTTTGTATAGGTATAGGCTCATAATTCCATGCACACAACATATTACATGGCTGAGAGATATATGTACCTGACTATTTGTTAGTTTCTTAATAATGGTGCACTCTGAAATCTGCAAGCCTTTGTGCTACTCAAGTTTATGCAGGTTTAGGGAAAACTGAGCACATGCACTTGTGAATTCCACACAGAGTGTATAATCATCTATCTTAGGTTTGCATTATATTTTCCTAATTATATGATTCTCTTTTTTAAAGTTTGAATTAGATTTCAGAGGGCGCATGTCGTTATGTAATATGTTTGTTTAAATTGTTGTAGGAGAGAATTGCTTGTTAATGCTTGTTAAATGGTTTATAAAATTGTTGATATTATTGAAAGTGTTTATAGTACAACCAGAGGGGGACTAAAAGAAAAAAAAAGACTTAGTGTTATTAAATGTTATATTTTGAAAACCTCTGGATTTACTCTTGGTACTTATCAATGTTAATGTATTTAGTTCCAAATAAGGAAATTCTATGGGTGAAGGTAAAAAGGTGCATGTCACTGGTGATTTGCATGCCATGTAAGAGAGTTTAAAGGTTTTACAGATTTTATATAATTTTAATGGAATGTTTTTTTTTAAATATTGAATTTTGAATATTTTGAAATTAAAATTTTGAATACGATGTCATATATTTTAAATATGGTGTGTATTTTATATACTCCTAATGGAGTGCTGTCACATGAAATATTGTATATGATTTATTATTTTGCACAGAAGCAATAAATTGGTAATTGTTGAATTTAAACAAAACAACAAATTTGAGGTCACCTCATTCGTCCGATTCCCCAATGGTTACCCGCATGTGGACATTCTTCCACTAGGAGTCTTCTCCTAGTTCGAGTGAACAAGTGAGCCGGTCATCAAGGTAAGTTGTAGTTTTTTAAAAATTTTCTGGTGGATGTCAAACTTAGAAAATGTGTCAGATTTGGAAAGTTAAAAAATTTTGTTGTGATGTCTTTGGTGATGAGCGGCTCACAAATGGTAGCAGAGCGTGGTTGGACGTAGTCCTGGCCACCTCTGAAACGAAAATTGGAAATGGATGAGGTGACCTCCAAATCTTAGTCGGACAAGTTCTGTCAAGAGTGATGTTTATTAGTGTTGTAAATCTTGGTCTTTGGGTGCGGTTGCCGGGCCGGGACCCCTAGGGGGGGTTGAGCACAGCCTGGCGATTTCTGATGGTTTTGGGGGTTCTTGAGTGTTTATTTGTTTGTTTGTGTTTTTGTGTGATCATGGTTGTCTTTGTTGTCGTATCGCACTTCATCTTGGTCTTCATTGTTGGTCCGGTGTCGGGTCGGGACACCCCAACTAAATTTGTTGTATTATGGGGATACGAGATATTGTCAGGGGTAGTTTGTGTGGTGTATAAGTGCAAAAGTACGTTGTTTGTCATTGTATCCGGAGTCTAGACATTGACAGAGTAACTTGTAACCAGATGTATTGTTGTAAAATTGTTATCTGGGCGAGTTGGACTATGAGCTGTTGATAGCCGGCTGCAGGGTGGAATGTTGTTGTTGTCGTTTGCGTAATCTGATAAACCCGTCCTTGTCTCTTGTATCGGTTCTAGGTTTGATATGTCAATTCACGGTCGACCTGGTTGGTGCATCAGCTGATTGAACTTTGTTATTAAATGGCCATGCCGCTTACCCCAGTTAGATTTATTTAGGGTCCTCGGGTTTGGTTTTCGGGGGGCTTCGCTGGAGGGATTGTGTTTTATGGTTTTATTTTTTTAGTGTTTTATTGTTTTAGGTGGGGTTAATTGGGTTTTTAAACGTTTTATCGGTATTTTAGCTTCTCTCCTTTCCTTGCTTTAGGCCGCGGCCGCTCACACTCCCCGTATCTTCTACACTTACACACACCCAGCTACACATCCACACACACCTTGTCCTTCCTTCTGGTGTCCTTTCGTTTTCCACTTTCGCCTGGTTTTATCTTTTTATTGGTTTTTAGTCAGTCCCCGCTTTTCCTCCGGTGGTGGCAGTCCCAGTGTCGTCCAACCCGTTGGACTCCTTTTGTTGTGGGGGTGTGCCGTACGTAGGTGTACGGCAAGTAGCGGTTCTACGGATTCCGGGCGATATTTTCTTGCATTTGGTAGTTCGCCTTGGACAGGTTCTCTTCGCTATCTATAAGACGTTACGGCGACTGTTTGTTACGCTCCTGCCATCTAGTAGACGTCGCTGTAACTTCGGACTAGGGTATCTTTCTTTCCCGCTGCTAGAGTGAGCCTGCTGTATTCCGTTGTGGTTTGTAGTGCGCCTTTGGAAATCGGACAGCTGTAGTTATCAGCTGTGGTGTTTTGTCTTGACTCGTTGTTGGGTTGTGATCAGCTGTTATATTCAGGAGCTGTTCGCGCCACGTGTGGTCTTAGAGATCGGCGTTTGAAAAAGTTGCTTTATTTGTTTTATAAGGCCTGGGTTTTTTTTTAATTAATCATGGCCGGCTAAGAGTAAAGTGCCAAGGGGGTCCCTTGGAGCCGGCGGCCGTGATCCTGTGAAGACCGAGATGTGATTTATGTGTGAGTAAGTTGAGGAACTCAATTGTAAGTGACACTTTGCAAAATCGTACAGGTATGGAAAAATAAAAATTATTAAATTTTGCCTGGGATGCGTTTTTGCGCTGCTCGTTTTGGAGCCAAGTGTGGCCTAACTGTTTCTAACACAAAAAAAAAAGAACAACTGTTGCATAATTCTGGATATTTTTTTTTTTCCTTCTCTATATATTGGGAATATAATAGACAGGTTTCTGCACTCATTGCAAATTTTTGAACGCATGCTTTTAATAAAAGAAAGGTCTGGTGAACCTTACTAGTGTCTTATGTGACTAGTTTCTTATTCGACTGTAATAGCTTCTGTGCAAAATTTTTACCTACAAAAAAAAATGAAAACAAAAATAAAAAACTTAAGAAAATGTGTTAGGAATTGGCCAGTGTGCTCATGGGCCGAGTGAAGCAAAATTCAGCCGAGTTCCTTAAATGCTCATATTCAGTGTGTTCATATAAATGTCTTGTGTGTTAATTGTGGAAGCATGTAATTTCTAGTATACCTTTTTTTACTCTAATCTGTGGGGAACTTATATTGTGGCAGCCTTTTAGTGGAACTTGTAAATCCGATTATGAAAAGAGTTGCAGATCACCTACAATTGTAACAATACATAGCCCTGTACTAGAACTGTAATTCAGGGGCATTCTGCCTATTAATAAAAATGACTGAACTGCTGTACAAGATGAAATTTTCACTATTTATATATTTATAAGAATTGTAGATTTATATGCTCATAGTATTTGTTAATTCTCTATCAATGTACAGTGACCTTTTAAAAATCTTTGGTAGATGTATATACTCATATTTAATTTCATTCTCTATCCATTTACAGTCACTGTGAAAATTCTTTTGTATAGGTATAGGCTCATAATTCCATGCACACAACATATTACATGGCTGAGAGATATATGTACCTGACTATTTGTTAGTTTCTTAATAATGGTGCACTCTGAAATCTGCAAGCCTTTGTGCTACTCAAGTTTATGCAGGTTTAGGGAAAACTGAGCACATGCACTTGTGAATTCCACACAGAGTGTATAATCATCTATCTTAGGTTTGCATTATATTTTCCTAATTATATGATTCTCTTTTTTAAAGTTTGAATTAGATTTCAGAGGGCGCATGTCGTTATGTAATATGTTTGTTTAAATTGTTGTAGGAGAGAATTGCTTGTTAATGCTTGTTAAATGGTTTATAAAATTGTTGATATTATTGAAAGTGTTTATAGTACAACCAGAGGGGGACTAAAAGAAAAAAAAAGACTTAGTGTTATTAAATGTTATATTTTGAAAACCTCTGGATTTACTCTTGGTACTTATCAATGTTAATGTATTTAGTTCCAAATAAGGAAATTCTATGGGTGAAGGTAAAAAGGTGCATGTCACTGGTGATTTGCATGCCATGTAAGAGAGTTTAAAGGTTTTACAGATTTTATATAATTTTAATGGAATGTTTTTTTTTAAATATTGAATTTTGAATATTTTGAAATTAAAATTTTGAATACGATGTCATATATTTTAAATATGGTGTGTATTTTATATACTCCTAATGGAGTGCTGTCACATGAAATATTGTATATGATTTATTATTTTGCACAGAAGCAATAAATTGGTAATTGTTGAATTTAAACAAAACAACAAATTTGAGGTCACCTCATTCGTCCGATTCCCCAATGGTTACCCGCATGTGGACATTCTTCCACTAGGAGTCTTCTCCTAGTTCGAGTGAACAAGTGAGCCGGTCATCAAGGTAAGTTGTAGTTTTTTAAAAATTTTCTGGTGGATGTCAAACTTAGAAAATGTGTCAGATTTGGAAAGTTAAAAAATTTTGTTGTGATGTCTTTGGTGATGAGCGGCTCACAAATGGTAGCAGAGCGTGGTTGGACGTAGTCCTGGCCACCTCTGAAACGAAAATTGGAAATGGATGAGGTGACCTCCAAATCTTAGTCGGACAAGTTCTGTCAAGAGTGATGTTTATTAGTGTTGTAAATCTTGGTCTTTGGGTGCGGTTGCCGGGCCGGGACCCCTAGGGGGGGTTGAGCACAGCCTGGCGATTTCTGATGGTTTTGGGGGTTCTTGAGTGTTTATTTGTTTGTTTGTGTTTTTGTGTGATCATGGTTGTCTTTGTTGTCGTATCGCACTTCATCTTGGTCTTCATTGTTGGTCCGGTGTCGGGTCGGGACACCCCAACTAAATTTGTTGTATTATGGGGATACGAGATATTGTCAGGGGTAGTTTGTGTGGTGTATAAGTGCAAAAGTACGTTGTTTGTCATTGTATCCGGAGTCTAGACATTGACAGAGTAACTTGTAACCAGATGTATTGTTGTAAAATTGTTATCTGGGCGAGTTGGACTATGAGCTGTTGATAGCCGGCTGCAGGGTGGAATGTTGTTGTTGTCGTTTGCGTAATCTGATAAACCCGTCCTTGTCTCTTGTATCGGTTCTAGGTTTGATATGTCAATTCACGGTCGACCTGGTTGGTGCATCAGCTGATTGAACTTTGTTATTAAATGGCCATGCCGCTTACCCCAGTTAGATTTATTTAGGGTCCTCGGGTTTGGTTTTCGGGGGGCTTCGCTGGAGGGATTGTGTTTTATGGTTTTATTTTTTTAGTGTTTTATTGTTTTAGGTGGGGTTAATTGGGTTTTTAAACGTTTTATCGGTATTTTAGCTTCTCTCCTTTCCTTGCTTTAGGCCGCGGCCGCTCACACTCCCCGTATCTTCTACACTTACACACACCCAGCTACACATCCACACACACCTTGTCCTTCCTTCTGGTGTCCTTTCGTTTTCCACTTTCGCCTGGTTTTATCTTTTTATTGGTTTTTAGTCAGTCCCCGCTTTTCCTCCGGTGGTGGCAGTCCCAGTGTCGTCCAACCCGTTGGACTCCTTTTGTTGTGGGGGTGTGCCGTACGTAGGTGTACGGCAAGTAGCGGTTCTACGGATTCCGGGCGATATTTTCTTGCATTTGGTAGTTCGCCTTGGACAGGTTCTCTTCGCTATCTATAAGACGTTACGGCGACTGTTTGTTACGCTCCTGCCATCTAGTAGACGTCGCTGTAACTTCGGACTAGGGTATCTTTCTTTCCCGCTGCTAGAGTGAGCCTGCTGTATTCCGTTGTGGTTTGTAGTGCGCCTTTGGAAATCGGACAGCTGTAGTTATCAGCTGTGGTGTTTTGTCTTGACTCGTTGTTGGGTTGTGATCAGCTGTTATATTCAGGAGCTGTTCGCGCCACGTGTGGTCTTAGAGATCGGCGTTTGAAAAAGTTGCTTTATTTGTTTTATAAGGCCTGGGTTTTTTTTTAATTAATCATGGCCGGCTAAGAGTAAAGTGCCAAGGGGGTCCCTTGGAGCCGGCGGCCGTGATCCTGTGAAGACCGAGATGTGATTTATGTGTGAGTAAGTTGAGGAACTCAATTGTAAGTGACACTTTGCAAAATCGTACAGGTATGGAAAAATAAAAATTATTAAATTTTGCCTGGGATGCGTTTTTGCGCTGCTCGTTTTGGAGCCAAGTGTGGCCTAACTGTTTCTAACACAAAAAAAAAAAGAACAACTGTTGCATAATTCTGGATATATTTTTTTTTCCTTCTCTATATATTGGGAATATAATAGACAGGTTTCTGCACTCATTGCAAATTTTTGAACGCATGCTTTTAATAAAAGAAAGGTCTGGTGAACCTTACTAGTGTCTTATGTGACTAGTTTCTTATTCGACTGTAATAGCTTCTGTGCAAAATTTTTACCTACAAAAAAAAATGAAAACAAAAATAAAAAACTTAAGAAAATGTGTTAGGAATTGGCCAGTGTGCTCATGGGCCGAGTGAAGCAAAATTCAGCCGAGTTCCTTAAATGCTCATATTCAGTGTGTTCATATAAATGTCTTGTGTGTTAATTGTGGAAGCATGTAATTTCTAGTATACCTTTTTTTACTCTAATCTGTGGGGAACTTATATTGTGGCAGCCTTTTAGTGGAACTTGTAAATCCGATTATGAAAAGAGTTGCAGATCACCTACAAGTGTAACAATGCATAGCCCTGTACTAGAACTGTAATTCAGGGGCATTCTGCCTATTAATAAAAATGACTTAACTGCTGTACAAGATGAAATTTTCACTATTTATATATTTATAAGAATTGTAGATTTATATGCTCATAGTATTTGTTAATTCTCTATCAATGTACAGTGACCTTTTAAAAATCTTTGGTAGATGTATATACTCATATTTAATTTCATTCTCTATCCATTTACAGTCACTGTGAAAATTCTTTTGTATAGGTATAGACTCATAATTCCATGCACACAACATATTACATGGCTGAGAGATATATGTACCTGACTATTTGTTAGTTTCTTAATAATGGTGCACTCTGAAATCTGCAAGCCTTTGTGCTACTCAAGTTTATGCAGGTTTAGGGAAAACTGAGCACATGCACTTGTGAATTCCACACAGAGTGTATAATCATCTATCTTAGGTTTGCATTATATTTTCCTAATTATATGATTCTCTTTTTTAAAGTTTGAATTAGATTTCAGAGGGCGCATGTCGTTATGTAATATGTTTGTTTAAATTGTTGTAGGAGAGAATTGCTTGTTAATGCTTGTTAAATGGTTTATAAAATTGTTGATATTATTGAAAGTGTTTATAGTACAACCAGAGGGGGACTAAAAGAAAAAAAAAGACTTAGTGTTATTAAATGTTATATTTTGAAAACCTCTGGATTTACTCTTGGTACTTATCAATGTTAATGTATTTAGTTCCAAATAAGGAAATTCTATGGGTGAAGGTAAAAAGGTGCATGTCAATGGTGATTTGCATGCCATGTAAGAGAGTTTAAAGGTTTTACAGATTTTATATAATTTTAATGGAATGTTTTTTTTTAAATATTGAATTTTGAATATTTTGAAATTAAAATTTTGAATACGATGTCATATATTTTAAATATGGTGTGTATTTTATATACTCCTAATGGAGTGCTGTCACATGAAATATTGTATATGATTTATTATTTCGCACAGAAGCAATAAATTGGTAATTGTTGAATTTAAACAAAACAACAAATTTGAGGTCACCTCATTCGTCCGATTCCCCAATGGTTACCCGCATGTGGACATTCTTCCACTAGGAAGACGTTTCTGACCTTAACAATAAATGGTGTGAGAGCACTTAATTGGTTTATAGCTAACACTACAGTTCCATGTTCGGCTTGCAGAGATTTGCTTACTCTATTAATTCGTTGCAGCAAGCGATTCCAAAAAATGGTTAAAACTGCATTATCGTATTTTTCAAAGTGATTAGCTAGTGATTTTGCTTCATGTCTCGTAGCTGGTTTTTCACCCGAATCTTCAGAAATTTTAAGAAGATCATTCTTTATGTCATTGTAACTCTCTTTTAAAGCAACAACTGCGTCCGCTCGAGCGGACCATCGAGTATCACAGATTTTTTTAACTGTTTTTCGTTTCTTAATACCCTCACTTTTACTTTCTAGAAGCTGCGTAAGGACTTTCCATCTGTGTGTTAATCCTGAAAAAAATGTGTAGATCTTCTGAACAAAATCAAAATACTGTATTGCACCTTGACAACATTCTGCAGCACTGTTCCCGACTAAATTTAGCGAATGGCTGGAGCACGGAACATAAAGAGCTGTAGGGCTATGTTCCTTTATCCTCGCTTGCAAGCCAGTGTATTGGCCAGCCATGTTAGCTGTTGTATCATAGCTCTGCCCACGGCAATTTTTTATTTCTAATCCCAAATCTTCAATTTTCTGTAAAACGGTTCGTTCTAGATGCTCAGATTTGTGACATTTTATTGGTGTGAAGCATATAAAACGCTCAACTATCTCGCCTTTATTGTTTACATGTCTTAAAATTACTGTAAGTTGATCTGTGTGACTTACGTCTGGTGTCGAATCTACTACAATAGAGAAATAAATACTGTATTTTATTTCTTTAACAAAGCTGTTCTGAACTTGGTTTGCCATAAGAACTAAAAATTCGTCATAAGTTTGGTGGGATAAGTAATTAGTTCTGCCTGAACCACAGTGCTGATACTTATCTACGTGATTTTTAAGAAATCCATCAAATTCTGCTAAGTATTCTAAGCACGTAAAAAAATTACCCTGTCTTTTTGATAACTCAGATTCTTTATGCCCTCTAAACGGAAGGCCTAACTTTGCTAATAGCTTAACAGTTGCTACTACTCTGTGCAATATTTGTCTCCAATACATGCACTCTTTATCAATTTGTGTCGCCAGGTTAGTATCAATTCTGTTCTTTGAATTACTTCTCTTAATAAAAGTAAACATTGCCGTAGCATGCATTTTGGAACATTCATGTTCTTCCAGTAGCCTGCTAGCACATGCCCAGTTTGAAAAACCGTCAACAAAGGAATTTTTATCTTTTTTTGGGTCTGAAAATAACTTGCACACATAACAATACGCACATTTTGAGGTTTCAGAGAATATTAACCATTCTCTTCGTTCTTTGGCTCCATTTTTTTTCACCCGATAAAAATGGCTCTCATTTAAATTTCTATAATATTGTTTTCCTTTATCCATGTATTGTTTTTTTACATTTTTTAAATTCCCAACACTTTTCGGTTTGTTTATAAGGTAATATTCAACCATATCTTGAGTTAGATGTCGCGGCCACAATGCTATATCTTGCGGATACGGGTATGGGATTGGCACATGTTCTACTGAGGTAGGGCATGCAACAAGAAAATCATTACCATCAGTCGCATCAGCGGCATTGTGTTCTGTAGGCCTAGTTTGATTTAAGCTAACTGGATTTACACAAGGTAAATTATCATTCAATTGACTTTTGTCGATGTTGTAAATTAGTTCATGTCCATTACTTTTACTTTCGTTATTTTCTGAACCTTGCTTATGCCTACCTGAAATATCTTCACACTCTTCACTAACCGTAATTTGCTCTACGGTGGTTTCTAGATGTAAAGACGAAGAAGGTGCCTTGTCATTATTGCCTCGTCATTTCTAGGTTTTAAAAACACAAACAAACTGTCTTTTTGCTTAATTTCTAATTCGTGTTTTATTTTCTGTCTTTTCCTCTTCTCACTTCCTGAGCAATAATTCCGTTTCATTATTATGGTTTTAGGTAGATTAACCCTTTCAGTGCTACTGACGCATCAACGCGTCGTTGACAGTTCGTGCCCGCTGTGCTACTGACGCATTAACACGCAACAGAGGTAGTGCCAGAAATGCTACTGTGCCATTAATTCGTTCGTTGTTTGAGCTATCTGGTGGCCAGTTTTGGTATCACAATATATCGATAGTTTACTTATGTTGGTACTCTTGTGTTTGTGGGAGGGAAATTTTATCTTTTAGTTTGATTTTCAAACAGCTGCAGCTGACTATTCGTTGCTCGACCACGTGCGAGGTTACGTAAGGAAAGTGCTTGTGTGTTTATATCGTGTTTATTTCTTGTTTTAGTTTATTTCTTTTCTGTTTTGGTTTATTTATTACGTATTTCAGTATTGTTTATGTAACAATGGAAGATTTGCCAGGCCCGAGTTGTGAAAATGGACAAATATTCTGTGATTCGTTGTTTGTAAATAATGACAGTGATATTGAAAGCGACGATGAATTGTTGAGTGATTTTGAAGATACTACTCGTTCTTTTAGTGTCGATCCATTTGTAAATGAAGGATTTCAGTGGGAAAACGAACCATTTAACCCTGTGTTTTGTGATTTTGACTCTAATTCTGGTGGTCTGCAGACAGACGATGTGAATGAAAATTCACCGTATTTAGATTTTTTCGAACTCTTTGTGACACCGAATTTGGTGGGCAAGATTGCTGCAGAAACAAACCGATATAGTACAGAATGTGCTGCAAATATAAATTCCCCATCTTCACGTTTATCTAAATGGAAAGACACAAATGGGGATGAATTATATGTATTTTTGGCCTTGTGTTTCCTCATGACCAGAACTAAAAAACTTTCAATTTTTGAGTACTGGTCAACAGATTCACTTCTACATACACCTGTTTATAATAATTATATGTCTAGAGATAGGTTTCAAATTTTACTAAAATGTTTACACTTCTGCTGTAATTCTCATCAACCTTCTGGAGACAGGTTATTCAAGTTACAGATGGTCCTTGACGAACTTAGAAATAATTTCAAATCTGCTTTTAGACCATACCAAAATGTGTGCATTGACGAAAGCCTGCTTCTCTTCAAAGGCAGACTTTCTTTCAAACAGTACATTCCGTCAAAGAGGCACAGGTTTGGTGTCAAATTATTTATTTTATGTGACTGCCTGACTTCATATATATTCGACTTCATTGTGTATACAGGAAGCACGACACGTATAAGCTCATACCCTGAATATGGTTTTGCTGGTTCTGTTGTTGTGACACTTATGAATGGTATGTTCGACCAGGGTCACACACTGTATATTGACAATTGGTATTCTAGTCCTAAGCTCTTCAAGATCCTGCGTGAAAAGCGAACAATTGTATGTGGTACTGTAAGGATGAATAGAAAATTCATGCCAAAATTCACAAGTGAACTCAGGAAGGGTCAACATGAAAGTTTTGTAGCCAACAACATGATGTGTCTTAGATGGAAAGATAGGCGGGAAGTACGTATGTTGACTACATTTCATGGAGATGAATTTGTTGTTTCGGGTAAGAAGGATATAAAAACAGGGCAGGAAATTATGATACCAGCATGCAAAAAGATTATAATAATCATATGGGTGCAGTAGACAAGACTGGTATGCTGCTTAGTTCTGTGGAATGTGTCCGAAAAACAGTAAAGTGGTACAAAAAACTATTTTTTCATTTCATGGACCTATCTATTCTCAATGCCCATTCATTATACAAGAAAGTAACAAGAAAAAATATTTCAGTTGCTGATTTTCAGTTAGCCCTTATAAGAGAGATGCTGGAAAAGTACCACCAACCATCACTAAAAAGGAAAGGAGGCAGGCCATCATCAGGAGATGATCCTCTATGTTTGAAGGAGAGACATTTCCCATCACTAGTACCACCCACAGAAAAAAAAGCAACAGCTGTTCGAAGATGTACTGTCTGTGCACCCAGGAGGAGAGAGTCAAGATACATGTGTAAAGAGTGTGATGTAGGACTATGTGTTTATCCGTGTTTTGAGATATATCACACAAAACGAAATTACTGAATACGTTAAAATATATTAATTTTATTCCTAATTTGTTTGTACATAAATACAGTATTATTTCAAACTCAGTTATAATCTAAATTGCAGTGACAATAAAAACTAAAAATTTCAATATTTATGTGAGAGGTTACGCTTCAGAATACAACAAGAACATCAAAAAGTAAGTACATATTATTAATTTAAAAAAATTCTAGTTAATTAAGTAACCTATTTCTATTATCAGCTATACACAGAGAGTTAAAAAAAGTAAAAAAAAAACTCAGCACGGGGGGGTCAAAATTTGGTCAAAAACGTAGCACTGAAAGGGTTAAACAATCAAAATATAAAACAGTTCAATTACTACACAATGCACTCGCTCAATATTTCACACTAACTAGGTTATGTTGAAGTTTTCACTGTTGCTGCCAGGCGCACAAATTTTATCAGTGTTCCAACTTCACGAAACAAAATTTGATGCTAATCGTGCGAACTTCACGTTGATTGCAAGTATTGACGTAGAGGGATGTAACATCACCTTTACGACGTAAGAGGTACTAAAATGCGTGAACGCCGCATTTTAATTCCTGGACAGGAAAAATTTAGGTGTGATGGCAGTTATCGCCATATGTTTTTAGGTGTTAAGAAATACATACCTAATAAAGAAAAAAATATATTTCTTGTAGAAAATAAATTTTATTTAGCATATATATTTAACATTTTACTGTACATAAATACTATAATTAAGTAACGTATTTACATTTTAAGTTTTTGCTATTGTCGTACATATGGCCAGAACTGAATAATTGGTCTATTCGATAACACAGTTATGGCCACCAATTTTTACGTAATTAAACTTACATTTTAAGTTTTTGCTATTGTCGTACATATGGCGATAACTAAGTAATTAGTCTATTCGATGACACAGTTACCGCCACCGAACAAACTTATGAAACTTTCGAGTTTCTAACACTATTCGATATTTTTTTAATTAACGAAATGCCCACAGGTGGCGATAACTACAGAGGTGGCGACGACTGTGGACTGTGGTCTCTACCCTACATGTTACATGTTGTCATGGCCTCATGGAATCGATATAATTTATTCTTCTTTCACGTTTGTCATATATAAAAAAAAAAGTAACGTACAATTTTTTATAGATTTATTCATTAATAAATCCAGTTATAAAGGGGCCCCCCTTTATAGCGGGGCCCTATGCGAGCGCATACCTTTAAATCCGCTACTGGCTGTATGCAAAAAATTATTTGATTCTGTTTGAATTTGCGGCTGTTATCGTTTGCCATAGAAAAAAAATCTACAGACAGACAGACACACACACACACACACTTTTCAAAAAATGACTTTTTTTCATGTTTTGAGTGTAGTACAATCAGAATCCGCAATAATCTCGAACACGATTTTTTTTGCCATCACCATACTTCCATTTCCTTAAGGAACATGGAAGTAAAAATTACCCTTGATTTAAAAAAAACCGTTGCAGGTAAACTACCCCTTTCCCTTAACCGATCTTCACCAAAAACAATAGGTCTTGAGTACTCTACAAATAAGGACAGTATGCAAAAAATTATTTGATTCTGTTTTAATTTGCGACTGTTATCGTTTGCCATAGAAAAAAATCTACACACACACACTTTTCAAAATATCGGTATGGAGAACCATACATGACTTCCATATTCTAAGATTTATATTTAAAATCATTTTCAGCCAAACAGCCAGGCTGTGTCTTACCTGCCTTTTTATTGCTGTATTAAATGAAAAATATTATATTACATTAAAATGAAAAAATTATAATTTTATTGCCTGGCAACAAAATTATTTTATTTTTAACAATTACCATTGTTTCAAAAAGTTTAAATAAATTTTCAAGTACTTTACTCTTGTTAAAACGTAAAAGGTTGCAGGTAAACTACCCCTTCCCCTTAACCGATCTTCACCAAAATCGAAAGTCATTGAGACCTCTACAATTCAGGGACGTATGCAAATAATCTTTTGATTCTGTTTGAATTTGCGGCTGTTATCGTTTGCCATAGAAAATACGCTTGATAAAAAAACGTTGCAGGTAAACTACCCCTTCCCCTTAACCGATCTTCACCAAAAACAATAGGTCTTGAGTACTCTACAAATCAGGGCTGTATGCAAAACATTATTTGATTCTGTTTGAATTTGCGGCTGTTATCGTTTGCCATAGGAAATACCCTTGTTAAAACATAAAACGTTACAGGTAAACTACCCCTTTCCCTTAACCGATCTTCACCAAAAACAATAGGTCTTGAGTACTCTACAAATCAGGGCTGTATGCAAAACATTATTTGATTCTGTTTGAATTTGCGGCTGTTATCGTTTGCCATAGAAAATACCCTTGTTAAAAAAACGTTGCCGGTAAACTACCCCTTTCCCTCAACCGAACTTCACCAAAAACAATAGTTCTTGAGAACTCTACAATTTAGGGCTGTATGCAAATAATCTTTTGATTCTGTTTGAATTTGCGGCTGTTATCGTTTGCCATAGGAAATACCCTTGTTAAAACATAAAACGTTACAGGTAAACTACCCCTTTCCCTTAACCGATCTTCACCAAAATCAAAAGATCTTGAGAACTCTACAATTCAGGGCTGTATGCGAAACATTATTTGATTCTGTTTGAATTTGCAGCTGTTATCGTTTGCCAAACAAACAAAATTACCCTTGCTAAAAAAAAACCGTTGCAGGTAAACTACCCCTTTCCCTCAACCGATCTTCACCAAAAACAATAGGTCGCGAGTACTCTGCAAATCAGGGCTGCATGCAAGAAATTATTTGATTCTGTTTGAATTTGCGGCAGTTATCGTTTGCCATAGAAAAAAAATCTAAGACAGATAGACACACTGACAGACAGACAGACAGACACACAGACACTTTTCGGAAAACGACTTTTTTTCATGTTTTGAGTGTAGTAGAATCAGAATCTGCAATAATCTCGAACACGATTTTTTTTGCCATCACCATACTTCCATTCCTTAAGGAATATGGAAGTAAAAATGACTTTTTTTCATGTTTTGAGTGTAGTACAATCAGAATCTGCAATAATCTCGAACACGATTATTTTTGGCATCAACATACTTCCATTTCCTTAAAGAACATGGAAGTAAAATATCGGTATGGAGAACCATACATGACTTCCATATTCTAAGATTTATATTTAAAATCATTTTCGAAATGAAATATTTCCATAGAAACTACTTCTTTCTTCAGCCTTAACCACAGTACTATGGTCACTAACGTATACCACCTCACGTTAGTGCACTCTATTTTCACTGATGATGGCAGTCGATCGCACTGCCGAAACGTCTGGTTTTGCAGAAAACATTCGACCATGCCCAAACAGCCCGGTAAAGAATTTTAAAAACAAACTACTTCTTTGTTGCCGATTACGTAGTAGACATATAAAAAATTATCCCCTCTACCTTCAACTATCATTTTCATTTATACAAAATTACCTCCTCTTCCTTCAACTACCCTTTTCATTTATAGATATTTCATCTACCTTTCTACAGTGGATTATTATGACTTTCTTTTCAGAATACTTTATTTATAAAAATTAAGTACTTTACCCTTGTTAAAACATAAAACGTTGCAGGTAAACTACCCCTTTCCCTTAAACGATCTTCACTAAAATCAATAAGCCTTGAGTCCTCTACAATTCAGGGACGTATACAAAAAATTGTGTGATTCTGTTTGAAGTTGCGGCTGTTATCGTTTGCCATAGAAAACATTCTACACCAGATACATAGACAGACACACACTTTTAGAAATAAGTACTTTACTCTTGTTAAAACATAAAACGTTGCAGGTAAACTACCCCTTTCTCTAAACCGATCTTCACCAAAATCAATAGACCTTCAGTCCTCTACAATGCAGGGATGCATGCAAAAAATATTTGATTCTGTTTGAATGTGCGGCAGTTATCGTTCGTCATGAAAACATTTCTCTTGTTACAACATAAAATGTTGCAGGTAAACTACCCCTTTCCCTTAACCGATCTTCACCAAAATCAATAGGCCTTGAGTTCTCTACAATTCAGGAAGGTATGCAACAAATTATTTGATTCTCTTTGAATTTACGGCAGTTATCTTTCGTCAAAAATGTTGAGAATATACTGGAAAACTCTACATTCATTCTTAAGTAAATGTACCTGTCATTGTAGAAGTGAAAGTTTGTATTGTGCGGTGGGGGGTCGAACTGCCTGGGCGGGGCCTCAACCCGCACACATGCGCTTTTCCTGTGAGAGTCTAGAAAAGTAATGTTCTCGAAGTTTTAAATAAAAGGAAAGATCTGGAAGCTTTTTTCTGTATAAATAGAGATGCACTCGACAAGTACAGGTTCAGTTTTAAATGTGCTCTTGTAATGTGTATTTCGTGTGTCCGTTTTATGTATACTTGCTACTAAACTGTTCCTTCAATAAAGCGTGTGTTTGCTCCTGTACTTAAATTATTCATTATTTTTACCCATACCTTAACAGGTTATGGGCCCAGTGGCATTTTAAAATCGGAGTGCAGTGTGTAATTGGAGTGCAAGTATAAAATATTTGTGCAAAAATGGAGCCGAATATAAAAATTGAAAAACTTCGAAACAAAGATAATTGGCACCAATGGCGCTTCGTAGTACGCACATTGATGGAAAAGGATGATGATGTGCTGGATGTTTGCGAAGGAAGATTAGCCGAGCCAGCTGCAGATGCAGAAGATCGTGACGCGTTGTTGGAAAAGTTCAAGAAGGCGGACAAAATTGCCAGAATGTTAATTGCTACAACAGTGGAGAGAAAGCCTCTCGAACTTATAATGGGTTGTTCTACTGCCAAGGAGATGTGGGACAAATTGAATACAGCATATGATCTAAAATCTGATGAAAATCTGTCGATGATTCAAAAACAATTTTTTGAGTTTAAGTGGACAGAGAGTAAAAGTGTTACGTATAATATTTCAAAAATAGAACAGTTGGCTAGAAAAATGAAAATCTCGGGGGAAAAATTGAAAAGACTATGGTGATGACTCGTGTTTTAACATCTTTGCCACAAAAGTTTAATCATTTTCACAGTGCTTGGGATTCGGTATCTGACGATAAGAAGAATCTCGAAAATTTGACTGAGCGCTTGATGGCAGAAGAATTTAGATTACAAGAGCAAAAGGAAGTACACGAAGAGACGACAGCGTTGCTAGCTAATCTGAAAATCGGTCATAAGGAACAGAAGAATGACTCTTATAAATATGAGAAGAATGATTTGAAACAAGAGCAGTGTTATAATTGTGGAAGACAAGGTCATTTAAAAAGGGACTGCTTCAGGTGTTATACGTGCAAAAGAAAAGGTCATAAAAGTAACAATTGCTTCATGAATAAGAATAATGGACAGCGAATATGGTCGAATAATCAAGAAAGAAGTAACTCGTCTTCTGGACAGAAGAAATCAACATCGAGGATAGCACTAATAGGTGACAAAGGCAGCTGTGGCAATCGGGATGATCTCTGGATTGTGGATTCGGGTGCGACGGATCATATGTCGAAGCATCGAGAATGGTTTTCAACGTTCGAAGAATATACAACACCAGTCAGTGTAAGAATAGGCAACGGTATGATAATGTCTGCATATGGTAAAGGTAATATTGACTTTGAAACTTATAAAAATAGTGAACGAGTAGAAGGTACTATCTATAATGTATTATATGTTCCTGATTCAATGTATAATCTGTTTTCTGTTAAATATGCGGGTAAAAGGGGTATAGATTATGAAATAACACATAATGCTACGAGATGTACTTTAAAGCATGGTAATGAAATTCTTGTAACTGGTTCCGAATATGAGCCTGGTAGTTTGCTAAAATTAGACATTCAAACTTTAATTCCAAAAGAATGTAACGTGGTAGAACAAAAGAGTAGATCGAGCATTGCCAACGGTAATGTTTTACAATTATGACACGAAAGACTTTGCCATCAAAATGTAAAACATGTGAAGAATTTTTTGAAAAATCTAAATATAAAATTTACGGATGAAAATTTCTTTTGTGAAGGTTGCGCTTATGGCAAAAATCATAGATTGCCTTTTCACAAAAAGATCGATCGTGCCACTAAAACTCGCGAAATAATTTATACTGACGTTTGTGGTCCTATGGAAGTAGAGTCTCTCGGTAGAAAGTTATATTTTGTTTCTTTTAAAGACGATTTTTCAAGTTATAGAGACATTCATTTTATTCGAGAAAAATTTGAAGTAATAGAAAACTAAAATCATTTAGTATCGGGGTTGAGAATCAATTTGCAACAAATATTAAAGAAATTCATTTTGATGGTGGTAAAGAATACGATAATAAAGCTGTGATCTCTTTTTTAAATAGTAAAGGTATAAAATATTCGATTAATGTTCCATATACGCCCGAACAAAATTCAATTGCAGAGCGCGATAACCGAATCATTGTAGAGGCTGCTCGATCAATGTTATATTCAAATTCAAACTTACCTCTATTCTTATGGGCAGAAGCAATGAATACTGCTGTACATGTAATTAATAGAACAGGCCCAACAAAACAAAATAATAAAACTCCTTATGAGTTATGGAATGGAAAAACAGCTACTGTTGATAGATTTAAAATATTTGGAACCATGTGTTATGTACATATATCAAAAGAAAAGCGTAAGAAACTTGATAAAAAATCGATGAGGGGTTATCTGGTCGGATATCATGAGGATTGTATAGGTTATCGTGTATATGTTCCGGAAGTTCGAGATGTCATTATAAGTAGAGATGTACTTTTTAAACCTGAAAGAGTATTAGCTGATTCAATTATTTTGAATTCTTTGAACAATAATAATAAAGAAACTGAAGAAAATGAAATTATAACTCCTAAAAATAATGAACTTTTACTTAAAAATGAATCTAATGAGTTTGAAGAAAGAGAACCTTTACAATCTTCAAATAGCGATAACAATCAAACTGGACGACAATTGCGCGATAGAACAAAATTAAAACCTACAGAATATTATGGATGTCCGATCACGTTTATTGCTGAAAAGTTACCATCTAATTATAACGAAGCAATTACAAGTAAAGAAAAAGATAGCTGGCAAGCTGCAATGCAGGACGAAATGAACTCTTTGTATGAAAATAAGACATGGGTATTAGTGGAAAAGCCAAAAGATAAAAAGGTGATTAACAATCGTTGGGTTTTTGTGAAGAAGCTCAATCCAGATGGTACAGAACGTTATAAAAGGCGCGGTTGGTTATTAAAGGTTATTCGCAACAGAAAGATATAGATTATAAAGAAACTTTTAGTCCGGTTGTTCGCTTTGATACAATAAGATTGATACTTAGTATTTCTGCTCGTGAAAATTTACATATCGGTAAATTTGATATAAAAACGGCTTTTTTATACGGTGACTTAAAGGAAGATATATATATATATATATATATATATATATATATATATGAAACAACCTGAAGGTTTTGATGATGGAAGCTCACGCGTATGTAAATTAATGAAAAGTTTATACGGCTTAAAACAAGCACCAAGATGCTGGACTGAGCACTTCACTAATTTTCTTGTAAATTTAGATTTTTGTCAAAGTACGGGTGACCCATGTTTATACATATATAACAAAAATAATAATAAGATCTTGTTAGCAATTTATGTTGATGATGGACTTATTGCAGCTTCAAATGAAAGTTTGATTGATAAATTGTTGAATGATTTGAGTAAAAAATTTAAAATTACTAGTACTAAAGAAGTTACTAATTATCTTGGAATGGAAATTTGTAGATTGAATGATGGGTCTGTTTTCATTCATCAAAGTACTTATATTAACAAAATCTTAGAAAAGTTTAATATGTCAGAAGCTAATATTGTATCCACGCCAATTGATTGTAATCATGATGAATATTTATCAAAAACTATTGTAAGTAATGTACCTTATCGTGAAGCTGTCGGCAATTTGATGTTTTTGCAAATTTTAAGTCGTCCGGACATAAGTTTTGCTGTAAATGTTGTATCTAGAGTTTTAGACAAACCAAGTGTAGCTCATTGGTCAATTGTTAAACGAATTTTACGTTATCTAAAAGGTACGATTGATTTTGGATTACTATATTGTAAGGATGGCAACTTTAAAGCTTATAGTGATGCTGATTATGCTAACGATACAGTTACACGTAAATCAACTTCTGGCGTAGCTTGTATGTATGCAAATGCTGCAATTATTTGGCGAAGTAAGAAGCAACAATCCGTATCATTATCAACAACCGAGTCAGAATTTGTAAGTGCAGCATTAGCAACAACTGAAATAATGTGGTTAAAGAAGTTATTTCATGAATGTGATTGTAAGACTGATAAATATGATATATATATATATATATATATATATATATATATATATATATATATATATATATATATAGATAATATGAGTGCATTAAAACTTATAAGTAATCCTGAATTCCATCAAAGGACAAAACATATTGATGTGAAATATAATTATGTACGTGATTGTTTTCAAAATGGAGAAATTCATGTACATTATGTTAAAAGTGATGAACAAGTCGCTGATATACTTACGAAAGCTTTGTCAAAACCAAAATTTGTTTATTTAAGATCTAAACTTGGACTTAAGAGTAAAAATGAATTTTTTTTAAATTAATGTGATTGTGAGAATGTAGTTTTAGGGAGGTTGTTGAGAATATACTGGAAAACTCTACATTCATTCTTAAGTAAATGTACCTGTCATTGTAGAAGTGAAAATTTGTATTGTGCGGTGGGGGGTCGAGCTGCCTGGGCGGGGCCTCAACCCGCACACATGCGCTTTTACTGTGCGAGTCTAGAAAAGTAATGTTCTCGAAGTTTTAAATAAAAGGAAAGATCTGGAAGCTTTTTTCTATATAAATAGAGATGCACTCGACAAGTATAGGTTCAGTTTTAAATGTGCTCTTGTAATGTGTATTTCGTGTGTCCGTTTTATGTATACTTGCTACTAAACTGTTCCTTCAATAAAGCGTGTGTTTGCTCCTGTACTTAAATTATTCATTATTTTTACCCATACCTTAACAAACAAACAAATTACCCTTCTTAGAGCATAAAATGTTGCTGGTAAACTACCCCTTTCCCTTAACCGATATTCAACAAAATCAACAGACCGTGAGTTCTCTTTAATTCAAAAAGGTATGCAAAAACGTAGTTGATTGTTTGAATTTACGGCAGTTATCGCTCGTTATATAAAAAATTACCCTTGTTAAAACATAAAATGTTGCAGGTAAACTACCCCTTTCCCTTAACCGATCTTCACCAACACCGGTCTTGAGAACTCTACAACACAGGGCTGTATGCAAAACATTATTTGATTCTGTTTGAATTTGCGGCTGTTATCGTTTGCCATAGAAAAAAAAATCTACAGACACACACACAGACACTTTTCGAACAATGACTTTTTTTCATGTTTTGAGTGTAGTACAATCAGAATCTGCAATAACCTCGAACACGATTTTTTTTGCCATCACCATACTTCCATTTCCTGGGAACATGGAAGTAAAAAACGCGCCTTGCATTCTACCTAGAAAGTGGTGCGGAAATGAATGCGTGAGCGGCTTTGATATTTTCTCTGCGTCATTTCGCGGAAACGGCTAGTTAAAATTGCATAGGACCTTTTTTATAGAGAATATTAAGATCTACAGTTTGGTATTTGCGAGCGAGATATTTGCAAAAACCCATTTTTTGTGACCTTTGACCTCTAATAACTCAAGACGCGTACACGATTGGCATTGTGACTTTTCACATGTTATTCAGGACGTCGAAATAAAGCTCTATACAAAAATCGAGATCAGTAGGATTTTTTGGGCAATTTGGTACTCAGAACGACTTAAATCACTGGGCTAACCGGTGATTCGCCTAGGGCGTCCCTCGACTCGGAACAGCTAGGCCGCGAATAACAGGTATTTCAACTTTTCAGTAACTGTTACATCTGTTCCACAAAAATATCTGTTACAGGTATATCGGCCCACCTCTACACCTAGGCTAGGCGCACACTTGCGATTATCTGTCGCAACGACAAAAAAATCGTGGTCGCGAAAAAATATTGGAAGTTCGCCGACTTGCGATAAATACATCAAAATTTTACCATAATTTTTTGTCATTATTTTTCAGTATAGAAAGGCGTCGTAGAAACAATTTGTCTTTGTGGCTTTGATTTTGCGCTTAAAAGAAAAACAGAAGCGATACAAAAAAGAATACTGGGTACATCCAATTATCAGTCAGAGGACGCTGAATGGACAGTTTTATAAAATTCATGCGGATTTACGATTACACCCCAAAGAATTTTTCAATCGAACGGACTTTCCTAACTGTAGCACATAAGACTAAAGGAACCCGAAAACTCCGGTTCACTGTTTTATAATTATAAGAACTTTTTCTCCACGATACTTATCGGCGTAGTTGACGCTGACTACTGTTTCACAGCAATTGATGTAGGATCATGCGGTTCAATTGGCGATTCTAATGTATTCAAAATTTCAAATTTTGGTCGAAGACTACAAACCAACAAATTAAACATTCCTAACGCACAAACGTTACCGTACGATGAGCAAGGGAAACCTATGCCATTTGTTTTCGTAGGAGATGAGGCATTTGCATTGTCACAACATATCCTTAAGCCTTATCCGAGGAGATACCTAACAGTTACACAACGAGTTTATAACTACAGATAATTCACTCCAATTTCGTATTACATTTACGCACACTTCGCCCCACAGTTTTTCTTTTACATTACGGTCGCTGTATTCTTTTAACCACTTATCGTACAGAGCTGGTCATTTTTCAACTTCGATTATAATTAGCTCTGGGTCTAGGACACAATTTACAGTATCATCAGATTCGGTGCCATACATGGTGCTAGTCTACTCAGCAATACACTCCTCTCGAGACTAACAGCCAAGCAATCGTGGCTACAGAATCGCAAGTGGGTGCAGGTCTGTACATATCTGTGTGATTCATTTGAGCCAGCGACAATCGCGTCGCTGATAAAACAGAACATGATGCTATTTTTTAATCGTTGCGATTTCTCAGTCGCAAGTGAGTGTACTGGCATTTAAAACTGTGTGTTCCATTTTTTGCGATTAATCTGTTGTGCGACAAAAATCGCCAAGTGTGCGTCTAGGCTGTCTGTTCAGCTAGTAGCAAGTATGAAGTAGCGGTAGTATTGTTTTGTTACCTCTTATTTACATTTATAAATAGATTTTAATTACATTAATTATTAATAAATGTTACATTTATTCTCATGTGTTATGCAGATATATAATTCAGATGATAATAACAAATTATAGTACTCATGAAGTTAGTAAATTAATATCGTGTTATAGCCTATAGAGCGGTTGATAAGTTATACAATAACTTTCTGTTTTGTGATTTCAGACATGATTGTACTTAATTGAAATGATTTTAACTTCACGGCACACTTACAGAACACTATACTTTATTCAGAAGTCACATAAACACAGTAGTGTAGATAGAGAAATACACTGCGTATGTGGGGTTTTCACTCGTAAAAAATACTGCGTGAATTGAAAATTTAGTCGTCCAAAAGTTTACAGGATTATATTTTTTAATCTCTTGTAATGCAACAATCGTTATTCTCCATCATTACACAGGTTTTAAAATTATTTTGGCTGTAAACAAAGTTGTAATAATTTAAACATAATAAATTTTACGTTTCAAAAATGTATTAAAATTTAAGATGTTACTCGTTGTATTACTGTTGTTAATTGTCATAAATGGATAGCTTTTACTTAGATTTGTAGCTCAGACAGTAAGTCGACAAGATACATATTTTGTATCTATACTGTTCATATTTATAAAAAAAAAAAATGTGCATAACTTTGAAAATGTTTAGTCTGATTTTATTTGAAAATGAGTTTTTTCTGTTTTGAAAGATTCTGATTTAAAAGATTTCTGCTACTGGATGGATGGAAAAGATTTTTTATCAATTACCACGCCTAGAAAGTAAAAAGATACTGCAAGATAAAATTCGTTTGTAAGAGATATTAAGTTATTACTTTTTACTGAATGATATACATTAATACTATTTTGTACCGAATTAATAAAACCAACCACCAGTAATTTATTAATTAGCAAAAATTACGAATCAATATGATTTAATTACATAAAATATGTAAATTATTTTAATATTTTATAATAAATTATAATATCATAAATATTTTATTATTTGTCGTACATTATAATATATATTATTATAATAAATACATTATTTAAAAACAAATATATTTATCTTGTTCATAAAGTAGCAACGCAATATTCGATGTTCAGCAATGCTAAGTGCAACATTATCCTGTACTTTATAAACTGTAAAAAAAAGGCGTAGGCTACTTCGTAAGCTGTAAAAAAGCGCCCCAACAGTATACTAGTAAGCATCTGAACACAGAGAGGACGAATAAAATAGTGGTTTAAAAGTACGCGTTACAAGTAACCGGTGGTGGTTGTAATGTAGCAGTTACACGGTAACAGATATCTGGAACGCGTACTGTGAAACGGTTACTTTTGTAACTGCTACTTTCAAATACCAATTTAGCACGCCTCTAGTAGTCTGCAGACTGACAGCGTGAAGCCCGCAACAGTATACTAGTAAGCATTTGAACACAGAGAGGACGAATAAAATAGTGGTTTAAAAGTACGCGTTACAAGTAACCGGTGGTGGTTGTAATGTAGCAGTTACACGGTAACAGATATCTGGAACGCGTACTGTGAAACGGTTACTTTTGTAACTGCTACTTTCAAATACCAATTTAGCACGCCTCTAGTAGTCTGCAGACTGACAGCGTGAAGCCACTCGGGCAACTTCGTTACTGTTTGTCCGCCGCTGTTGTCTACTCTCTCGTCAACCCATACTCCACTTACGAGTATAATGAAATCCACGTATTTTTATCCAAATCGGGGTTTCCTGTGTGCATAGCGGATGAATTGAATATTAAAATGAATATTGATTGTGGTCACAGTTAAATATTAAAACATAATATAGAATTAATTTAACCATATCGTTGTACTCTATTTATTACCCTGAATTGTAGTTTTTGTATTAACCTTTGTTTCCTCCAGAAACAAACACAATTTCACTGGCTCCCCAGATAAATATGAACCTATTGACTACATCGTCGCATTAGTACATGAAATATACGTTTATTAAGAAAACTTATTTTATACTGTTTTGCCTGTTTTTAAAAGTTCAGTTTTTTGTAGGCCCTACTCACAATGTTGGTTTTGATATATATTGCTGTAATCAGTTGCGGTAAAACTCCTCTTTACCTGTACACTAACTTCGCAGGTTGGTTTCGTATTTATTTGGAGTCAATTTAATCAATTATTTTTGATTCTGGAGTGATAAACCCTGAAACAAAATATACAATTCAGGGTAGACCTAATAATAGGTATGTAAGAAATGGTATGATATGAATTTATTCTCAATTGTGTTTATTATTTATCTTCGAGAATTATATAATTACCTTTATAACATAGGAAGTTAAAATTTGTACAGTTATTCTACTAATAACATTTGTCTGCTAGAATTATAAAAATGTTTTAAAAACTGACCGAAATAAAAAAGGTTTTTATTTTAAAAATTTAGAAAATTATAAATTTTGTAAATTTATAAATTTATTATTCTAGTGTCATAACAATCTGAAAGTGTGATGATTAACCTGTACAAATTTCAAGTCTGTAGCACAAAATAGATGCTGAGATTAATTTTAACATATACGGTTCCCCCCCCCCTTAAATTGACAAGACTACTTTGAAATGTTACACGAACTTCACATCGAACACTTACAGCGCGTGTACCTAATACAAACTGTTACACTAAAAATGAAATGAAAAAACTTTAAAATGAAACATCGAAATGCTTACAGGTTACAGGACATGTAGGATCTATAGGTAGGTTAGACACGAATACACACAGACACTTGAATACACGAAAAATTTACTCTTCAGCTTACGTATTTGAAGCCGTGAACTTAATAAAATTATTGTGCTAAAATAAATACACAAACTTTAACCAAACGTTTACCAAACTCGCATCTGACAACAGAATATTAGGCGGGCATAGATGAGAACGGAGGTAGCCGAAGTTGCCCGAGTGGCTTCACGCTGTCAGTCTGCAGACTCAAGTCTCTAGTAGCATAGGATAACCCCTCCAACTCATCGACTGCTCCGGGTTCACTTCGCGAGGAGTTGTCTTGCACTAAACGCAAGTGTGAATGATCTGCTCTGGATCACTGGATCAACCAGTTAAAACCGGTTGCTTCACTCCCCACCGTAGTGTCTGTTTATTGTTTATTGCGTTGCTCAATGCTTTCACTGAAGTGAAACGGGTCTACCATATTTGATTTTCACCGAGTTCGTTTTGTAAACAGGTGGCTTAGCACAAAAGTTATGTCAAAGTTTGATGCTGGAAAGTTTATCAAATTAATTAAATCCCATCGAATTCTATACGATGCGGAGATTAAAGTGTGTAATAAGAAAAATGTTGTGGAACGACGGTGGTTTCAAATTACGGGCGAAATGACCCCGAATTTTGATCGCCTTTCGAAGAAAGAACGATTGAAGAATTGTGAGTTTATTTCAATATTTCTACGTTGATTTAGTATGTAGATACTAACCCTCAGCTGCCCATATTCCGTATAATTACATTGTTTACCTTGGAACTAATAATTATTTATCATAGTAGTGGCATATTACGTTAAAGATCAACCCCTCTTTTGTTATTGGATGTTGGTCTTACGTAAGCAGCAGCATAAGTTTTTGCTGCTTTTATAGTCCACATAATATTTACCATATATTTAAACTCCGTTCGACCGGAGTTTAAAATTATTTGTACCTTACCGTACCGTGTTTTAACTTAAAAGAATTTAAAAAATATACATTGTATATTTCACAATATCAGAGAAGATGAGGAACTCAAAAATACCCTCTCCCCCCTGCCCGAAAGGAAATTCTGTATATTTTTATGCCCATGAATTTAAGGAATTGCTTGGTTATGTACTAACATTTGGTTATTTAATTTCCTGCCAGATGCAAAAAGTGCGTGTATGGCAAATTTATGGTTAAAAGGATAGTCACAGTAAGATAAACAAATATCCCAATAAAAACACAGAATGCTAATCAAGCCATTGTAACTAAGTACTTATTATTATTATTATTTGTTTTTATTATTATCACTCCTTTTTTTTGAGAGCCTTCATTCCCTTGTACCCCATACAGGTAATTTAAAGATTACAAAGTTATTGTAGTGCCCAGGTAACCTGAGGACCCAGTCTGGTACATGCATCTATTCAATTTACTCTCGTTAGCCTCCTATCCCCTTTATTATTCATATTAATCACGTCATACCCTTTGTTCTCTCTCTGTACCTCAATACAAGGAAACAAAGTCTAGTATATTTCGACAGTTCTATCTCATTGTGGTAATTTCACGCTTGATAAAGGAAACCACTCAGTTATAATATCCATCACTTCCTGAGACAGACAAGATAAAACATAATTGTCCTGACATATCGCACGTCATCACCTCGTCTCCGATTGGCCATTGTTTGGCGTTAATTCAAAATCCCAACCTATAAGATGATGGTGAGACGGGCGGGACACCTGAGTTAACAGTGGCGGTAGACCCCTATAAATTGAAAATTTAAGCTTCCAATATGTCATACTTTCTGGGGACAGATCTTTCAATGGTTCATAGAAGTGTCGCTACACCTCTCACCTCTACGTTTACTGTGAGTACGAGACTCCTTTGTAAACGGTTTAAGGTAATCAGTAAAGATGCTGTATATCAGTAAATCATTAAGTCAATTCAGTAAAGTATAAAGTAAGATCAACTGAATATAAAGATAAAGTATGATATATCAGTAAAGTCAACCAAATTCTTTTGTATTTGGTGGCCTCAAGAATTTATTAAATAATGTGTCAGACGACACTAGAGTGTAACTAAAGGAACTAAATAAATTACTCTTTTATTCTCAGTAAATGAAATTGTTTGTTATAATTATTCAACAATCCTAACACCATCAGACCACCCAGCCTGTATGTCTAACCTTAACCGCTCGGGCACAACATTATAAAGGCTCTTTGATACATAAATTGATGTAGGATACAAGTGTGGTTGTTTTCATGTAAGGAATAATTTGTAACATATTAAGGAGCAATATTGACGCCCAGACTGTTCAATAATCTCTAACTTAATCTTCATAAAAATAACCAAAATTCATAAGATAATGTAAGCTATAGCCATCTAGTGTTCATTGTAAATATGATTTTTCTTGTAAATCTAGGCAAACTGAGTTTACAAAGCATTTAACAGCTTTTATCGTACCTAGTTATTGTATGACAGCAACTATATATACACACACACATATTTACATATCCACATATCTAAGTTATTACTTGCCTTACATAATTGTAGCTGGTCTTTTCAGCTTTTATGACGTTTTTCTCTTGTCACGTTCCCAGTCCTGTATGCCTTTTTTAATGTTGTTCAGTTGTGTTCCCTATGTCCATATTTTTAGCAAATTTGGTGTCCAGTAATTAACATCACAGTAGGCCTACCTTAGTCCTCTGATGTCACCTCAACCTCCTTATTGGATAATCTTCTGTATATTCCATCCTCTGTAGTCCATATATTCCTTTTATAACTCTTTTCTCATATACCCTCAATCATTCATCTCCTCTGATGAGATACAGCATACAACATATCCCACTTAAAGCTTCTGCATAGTTCCTATTCATTCCTAATTTTCATTTGCTTATTACTAATATTTAAAACTACTAAATTCCTCAGATTTGAACTCTAGTTTCTAGACCTTTCTCTCCCACACTTTTGTAAACTTTGTTTTATTCTGGTTTATTTCTAAAACCCTATTATCTCCTCTGACTCTACTGTCATCTCAGGTATCACAGTGTTGTCTCAGTTGTCTGCATATGATACAGTTAGCAGTGACCTCCGTGCTTGCATGCTTTGTCTTCCACAATTTCTCATTACAACTGTCCAAAGTAATATAAAGTCACTGACAATCCGTCATCTTGTCTTAGTCCCATGTCAGTGTCTACATCGGTCAGTTCCTCCCATGTGACTACTTTTACTCTTGACTCTTAATGTCATTTCAGTCAGTCCTCTGTAACTTCCTCGTCATTCATAATTATTCTGTGTCTCTTAGCACCAGTTTCCTTTCAGCATGTCAAAAGCTTGCTAGAAATATATATAAATTATTTTTCAGTGAAGGGTTTGTGAGGATCGGTCAAAAATATAACACAAATTTTTAACTTATGTGTGTCGACGTTTTGACAGTGTTTGTCATCATCATCAGGACCTATGTATGAATACAAAAGAAATCTCAAGCACAACAGAACAGGACATTTCTTTTGTGTTCATACGCAGGTCCTGATGATGACAATAAACATTGTCGAAACGTCGACACAAATTAGTAAAAAATTTGTGTTATATTTTTGACCGATACTCACTAACCCTTCACTGAAAAATTCATTGATTGACAGTCACTACGAATTTAAGGATTTATATAAATTATGTGCATCTCAGCACCATGGTGTCATAATGGTTTTGTGTTACTTGGTGCATGATATGGATTAGATTCACAGATGATCCTCTTGCTCAGTTCAAAAACTCTTTTTCTCAAGTCCCCCTCCCTTCCACACACAGTATCTTATCTCGGTACATATTCTATCTGTGCCAACCGCCTTTTTTTTCTGACACTCCCCAAGTATTGGTTCATTTGTTCATACATTTCACCAATTCCCCCTCTCTAATACCTGTCCATACACCATGTTCGATCTCTGCTCCTTTTTATTTTCTCTCTTTAGGGCTATATGTTCTTCCCAGTTACTGGATACTAGCTGTTACTGTCCTTCCTCTTTTCTGCTTCTGTATCTTTTGATATTGGTTAATACTATCCTTATTGTCTTTTTCTATCTCACTTATCATTTCCTCTTCTTATTCTTTATTAATAATATGGCCTCCTTTTTTTCCTTTATAGCTTTCGCAGCCTTTCAGTTTTCCCAAACTTGGCTACTTAAATCTTGCGTTCCACTTTGCCTCTATTCCCACTACATACACATTATCAAACCACGACTTGTATTACCCTTTTTTCTTTTTCCTGTCACCCTTGATGCAGCTACATTTTTAAATATGTTTTATAGTACAGTAAAATTAGACAAAAATTAAGGTTAAAAAGGAAAAAATTATGGGCCATAGATATTCAGGTTAATGAATCTTGGGATGACATGCACTTCAAGACTCTGAAGAGTCCCAAGTGATAGAGATATCTCTGTAAAAGTGTTAGGGGTTGAAAGGGGTAAAAATGGGATTTTCAGAATATGTTCAAAAATTCCATCCGCAGCATTTAAGACTTTTTTCCATAAAAATTAGTTAATTTCCATCAATTGGCTTTTTATTTTTATTTTCTGCAGTTAAGGCCTTTTAATGTATTAAGCATTTTCACCCCTGTGTCATGCACAATATTTAAATGCAATTTCCAAGAAAATGAAAGCTTATACAAAAATAGTTCGAATAAAAGTTGTAGAAAATCTAATTTCCTATATTCTAGAATGTTGTTAAACTATGTATCTTTAAAATTAGCCATGGAAAATGGAGATAATTGACCATAGAAAATATGCGTTTTTATGAATGTCTTCCAAGCTTGTAAACTTTTGATCGTCTAAAATATTTTTTATTAGTAGCTGAAATAATTACTTTCCAAATTCTTTTTGTTTTCTACAATAAAAATTAAGGACTACAGTACAACCTGTCATATCCGGACTAATATGGCGATCGGCCGATCCGGATATGGAAAAATCCGGATATCACAAGGTCATTTATAAATAGCTAGAGGGCCAGAAATAATTAACGCGTTTGTTGTTGAATGTTTTTTTTAGACGTTTCTATTGGTTTAGCATTTGTATTTGTAACCTGTACTCTTTAAAATACAAAAAGTAAAATTGGTTAAAAAGTTTTATTTACAGTACGCCTACATCAGTTTTTGAAAAAGTTTGTGATTTTCGGCTGCTTCACACACTGCACACGTTTTTTGGAAGCCATGTCTCTCAACCTTCTTAAAAGCATCACTTCAGTTTCACTTGTTTCATCTTGATGTTGAACATAACTGATCAGAGATTCGACGGTCTTGAATGCCTCACAGTGACTCATTATAGGCTTGTTGTCATCCTCTTCGGGTTCAGAGATTTTCTCATCGCTATTGCACACCATTTCTATAATGTCACTGTCTGTAATTCTGTTGACTTCATCTTCACTTAACCACTTCTTGACTTCATCGTCATTGATTTCTTCACATCCAGGCAGGTTTTTTACAAGCTCTGTAATCTGACTCTTCTTCATTGCAGTTTCATTGATTTCTTCTGGTTTCTCCCCAGTCCATTTTTCAGTTGCTTCGTGATCTAACAGCTTCCTCCATGACCTAACCAGTATAAACGGTTTTATTTCATCCCATGCTTGGGATACCCACATCTAACATGTCCACCTTTTTTAAGGATTCTGTAACACTTTCACCCTTGTCCATTCCAGCAATCAACACAGTCAGTCAGTAACTTACGGCGATAGGTACGTTTCAGTGATTCAAGCACACCTTGGTCCATAGGTTGACAAAGGGATGTCACATTTGGGGGTAAAAACACACATTTTATGTCACCATTTTTCAGTTCATCTTCACTTGGGTGTGAGGGTGCATTGTCTAGTAGGAGCACTGCTTTTCTTGGCAAATTATTTTTCGCTAAATGTTTTTCAACTTGTGGCACAAACTGCTTGTGAAACCAACCACTAAATATTTCACAGTTCATCCATCATCCATCCTGTTGGTTTCTGTAGCAAACTGGCAGGGAAGACAAATCTTTAAAGTTCTTGAAAGCCCTCGGCTTTTTGGATTTTCCAATAAATCCCAGTGGAAGTTTGTGAACTCCTGTAGCATTGCTACAAGCTAAAATGGTCACTCTCTCCTTTTTCTTTTTATACCCTGGTGCACTATCTTCTTGTTTTGAAGCCATAGTGTAGGTCGGCAGCATTTTATAGTTGAGCCCAGTCTCGTCACAATTGTAGAGCTGTTCTCCTGAAATCCCATGTTCGTCTACAAAGCTGTGTAAAAACGTTTTGAAGTTGTCAACATCATCTTGGTTAGCAGAAAGTTTTTCACCGCTGATCTGCAGTTTCCGCACACCATAACGATTTTTCCAACTTTCTAACCATCCCTCACTTGCTTTAAACTGTCCATCGGCTCCGATTTCTTTATTGAAGTGCAAAGCTTTTTCTTTTAGCAAAGGACCTGAGATAGGCAATCCTTGCTCTCTTCTTTGGGTAAACCAAAAATATAAAGCCTCATTAACTTGGTTGTTAGTGGCTTTCTTCATCATTTTCAGTTTTTTTACCCCACTTGTTGAAGCTTGCGATGAGCACCACTTCTCAATCTCACTCCTCGTTTTTTTCCAGTCACTCACAGTGCTCGTTCCTACTCCCATGTCAGCAGCAATCTTCTTAGCTGTTTCACCAGCATCCAACCTCTTCAGAGCACGAAACTTTTCATCCATTGTCACAACAGTTTTCTTCCTTTTCTCCGCCATTTTAGCAAAAAACAACGATAAAGAATAACAACAATAAAAAATAACGAAAAATACAGTAACAACGGTTAACAATAACGATAACAACGGCAATCACTTCTGACATACAGTTTAGAAACTCACTTGCAAAACAAACTGTCACTTTAAAACGCAAACACAGACTGCGGGTAGCAAGTGGCAGGCAGACGGCAGCCGAGGTTGAGAATAAAGGAATGGGTTTCCGGGAAAGAGCCATTGACCGAGGCAAGGCCACAGCCCCGCTCGGAATAGACTAGGCGCACAAACAACATTCCAGCTGCAACTTTCACTTTTCCATCCCTAACCATTTCACTAACCAAAATTGAAAAATTAGTTTGGAGATACGTCCGGATATCACAGGTCCGGATGTGACAGGTTGTACTGTATGTATATAAATATATACATTTCCGACATGGAACACAACATCAAATTTTTACTTTATTGCCTGAACCAGGTTTTGCTCATTGTGAGCTTCATTAGTGACTGCTGCTAGGAGCACTGTCCATTCTGTTTTTGGTTACAATGTTGTTATTCAAGAGATCTGTGTGTGTGTGTGTGTGTGTGTGTGTGTGTGTGTGTGTGTGTGTGTGTGTGTGTGTGTGTGTGTGTGTGTGTGTGTGTGTGTGTGTGTGTGTGTGTGTGTGTGTGTGTGTGTGTGTGTGTGTGTGTGTGTGATTTAAATTGTGTCTGTTCATTTAGGATGTTGTTTTCATGCGTTGTAAATTTCCTTGTTGTTAATGTTTGTGCGCGTGTGGAAATGAGATTGTTTCCAAAGTTGGATTCAGTGGTGGAGCATAATGCTTGTAAGTGGTCTGTGTACCTTTGTTTTAATCTACATCCAGCATGGCCTATATAGAATTCATTAAATTCTGAGCAGTGTAATTTGAAAATTCCAGGTAAATCATATTTATCTGTTTTGGTTTGTGATTCTGTATCCAATGCGGTACCCTGCTTTTTTAAATCTCCCGTCTGTTTTTTCAGTATGCTGCTACTGATATATGTGAGTCTTATGAATTTTATTTTTTTCTGTCTTTGTTATTTGTTTTGGGTTTTCGATAGGAGTTTGTTAATTACTGTTCTGTTGTATCCGCTGGCTTCCGCTAAATATTTAATTCATTCTAGCTTCTAGTGGAATGCTGTTTACTGTGTATCATGGATCTGAAAGGTGAGAGTTTTGTGTTGTATTGGATGATTGGAGGTGTTATATGTATCAGCGTGTCAGTAGTTTTGTGTTGGATTGGGTGTTTGGAGGTGTTGTTATGTATCAGTGTGTCAGTTGTAGTGGGTTTCCTGTGTATACTGAATTTGTGTCTTTGTTCCAGTTTGTAATGGTAAGATCTAGAAAATGTATGCTAATATTACTTCAGCAGTGAAGGTTATGTTTTGTGGGTTTTGTTGAGATGGGTTAGTAGCTGTTCACATTCTCATGTGTTTGTATAGAAGTATGTCATCTACATACCTATGCTAGTATAATATTTTATGTTGAGTATCTGTCAGTGTTTGCAAGGATTCATGTTTTTTCTGAGTGCTGCAGAATTATTTCAGCTAGTATGCTAGATATGGGCAAACTCATGGATACTTCGTCATTCTGTGAAAACATATAATATCGAATGACAGCATGGTCACCAAAAACAGAACAGATAGCACTCGTAATGGTAGCCTCTGATGAAGCTCGCAATGAGCGACAACTTATTCAGGCAGTAAAGGCAAAAGTTTTTATCTAAAATACTAGTGTTAACATGTCAGAATTGTATATATTAGTCCTTAATAATAGTGGACACAAAATCCACTATTACTCGTTGGCAATAAAATCCAAGAAATTCGTTAAAAATTGAGTAATTCTGTCGTTTTTACTTCCATGTTCCATAAGGAAATGGAAGTATGGTGATGGCAGAAAAAATCATGTTCAAGGTAAGGGCTGATTCTGATTGAACTACCCTCAAAACATGAAGAAAAGCCATTTTTCGAAAAGTGTCTGTGTAGAACTTTTTGTTTGGCAAATGACAACTGCCACAATTTAAAACAGAAACAAATAATTTTTTGTATACCTGCCTGAGTTGTAGAGGACTCGAGGCCTATTGATTTTGGTGAAGATCAGTTAAGGGGAAGGGGTAGTTTACCTGCAACGTTTTACGTTTTAACAAGAGTAAAGTACTTGAAAACTCGTTTAAACTTTTTCGAACAATGGTAATTGTTAAAAATAAAATAATTTTGTTGCCAGGCAGTAAAATTATACTTTTTTCATTTTAATTTAAATCATGTATGAGTGAAAATATATCATCCCTGGCAGGCAGGCACATCTCAATTATGTAATGTTTACGTTTCCAAAGTTTTATTATTGTGATTAATGCAATAAAAAGGTACGCAGGACACACACACAATTCACATTATTTGTGACCTCACTCATGTTCATTTTATTACGTTTGCATGCTTTTTAAATGGAAAGTGCCGAAACCCACACCAACATAACACGTGCAAGCTGAAAAGGTGTCCAGCATGGACAGTGATTTGCTTCCTGTGGATCGCTGGCCAGTGTAACTGCACATGTTTACAGAGGAATGGTTCATAGACATACTTTTTGTTTTTAGGGAATGAACTCTCTGCAAGATGCTCAGGGTCCATGAGAGACTTCGGAGTGCTCCTTCTTTTCCGCGTGTTTGTTCTGTGAAACGTACACTGTAGATTCGCAGCTTTACTCTGAGCAACGCTCCGTAGGTAATTTTGAAAATGTTTGTCTACGGTGTACCCTCATACACACTAAAACCTGCTCTGATGTTTTGATTACGGGCATCATAATAATAAAACTTTGGAAACTTGAGCACTACTTAATGGAGATCAAACATTAACTTTTACAAGCCATTAATTTTATGCATATTTTGAAGCAATAAATGTTTTAATAAATTAATATACAATCTGTGTACTTATTTCTAGTATGATATAAGAATTACAAACTAATATGTTCATGTATGTATGTATGAAAAATATATAAATATTTTTCTCCTCTGGAAAATTGTTTGCCCCTCCTGGAAAATATTTTGACCTCCCTAATGGCTAGTTATTTACTAGCATGTGTGGAATATAGTGTTATGACATGGATCAGAATGGTGGATGTTAAACAGAAGACACAAACGTATTAAGAAAGAAATGTTTTACTGAGAAATTTATAATTATACGGGTGAACAGAATCGTCGTTCAGGAAATCAGAAGACGAAAGGCTTTGATAATACTATAGACATAATTCATCCTCGGCCGATAACTCGCAGCGAGAGTCCAATTTCATTACAGGAATCAGATCACAGCTCCCTTTGGCCAGCTCTCTGTTCGACCTACAAACATTTTATCCAAAAGTACAGTCCTTCCTCATGAAGGTTGAGGATATTCTTCACCCACCTGACATGGGGGTACCATTTTAGCTGATACATCATTTCTTCAGAACTCAGGCATCCACTTATTTGATGTTTTGTCACCATATCTAGCTCTGCTTCTTGTCAGATATATATGATAGACACAAACATAAAATTCTGCACCTGTCATGTCTTGTTTTCTGTGGCGAACAATAACTGTCGCAAATTCAAACAGAATCAAATAATGTTTTGCATATGTGCCTGCATTGTAGAGGACTCAAGGTCTTTTGATTAAGGGGGACAGGTATTTTTTTTTTTTTTTGAAATTATCGAACTGAATTCAAGTAAATTCTTTTAAATATAAATCTTAGAACATGGAAGTCATGTATGGTCCTCCGTACCGATTTTTTTATTTTCCATCTTTAAAATTAGCTATGTTAAAATTGTATCATAAAAAAGTACTAAGTATATTGTAAACATGCATTTTTTAATTCATTACTAAATATAATTGTCACAATTTTTTTGAAAATCTATAGCCTATTAATTAGAAATTGTTCAATTCAATAAGCGTTATAATAATTACAAAATCAGTATGAAAATTACTATTATAATGAAAGTAACAATTATAATGTTAATTGTACTACATACATAAATTTTATTAAATTAAGAGGAATGTTAAGAAGTATATTAAAAATGATATAAACTACTTCTATAATTTGTACTACAATAATTTGTAAATCTTTTAGTGGGTCTATTTGTATCCTCCTGGATTCTAAGACTTTCTTGAGAGTCCTCTTGTTCCTTGCCACTTGTCAAGTCCAAATACTGTAAGGCTGGGTGGCAACCAGATGTGGAGCGAAGCGGAGCAGAGCGCAGTGGAGTGTAGCTTAGTCACTTAGGGGGGTGGCAATAGGATGCGGAGTACTGATGGTATACTGCATATTAAAATTTTGTGTGTGCTTGGATATCCAAATTACGAACTACACTTGTTCCCAATTACTTATTTGTTGAACAAATTATTGTACCCTCCTTTTAATATTAGAAATGTATTTACCTTAGTTTACCGTAATTACTTATATCTGATATTTTTATTTTCTGTTTTGAAAGATGGAGATTTAAATTATTGATTGTCGTAGTTTATGAAGAAATTTAAAAAATTACACAAAAAACAAAAATATAGGCACTTGACTTGAAGATAAGCTGCAGTGATTTCCGATAGTTTTCCATATTTCTGTTTGTGGCTGTTATCCATATAGGCCTACTTCTTATTACTTGGGTCATCCAACACCTTTTGTTCCCTCACACATTCAATCAGCATTTCCTCAACTTCCATTGCCATTGCTAGTTGCTAACTGACTGAGTATGGTTGTCAGTGGGAAGGTGGTATGGTGGGGGAAGCGGAGTCAGCTTACAAACGGACCTCGGCCGAGACAAAATTGAGCGGAGTGGACCCATGTGACGCCGCTTCACTCAGCTCAGCGATCAGTGGCCACCCTTTCATTGGAACAACATTGTTTATAATTTATAAGCTCAGTCCACTACGCTCAACTTCACTTCACACCGCTCCGCTTATGGTGGCCACCCAGCCTAATGCTGTAGATACAGTCATATAATTCATTTACATTTTCTTTTTCCTTGTATGGGTTCTTTATGGGCTGTGGTCATTACCCTCACACTTTTAACTCCCTACCTGGGAGAGCGAATTTTTAATCATCGTTTTCCTGCCCTTTGGCATTTCAACAGCTAATTCCTTGTACTGTAAGCCAGCACCAGCTGGCTTTGATTGACCCTCAGGTATTTTATATATATTTTGTAACCATCAGCATATTTCGTTTGTTACTTACAAAGCAGATTCTCCTTTACAACATTTTAAACTCAAAGGCTGATTAATGTCTTTTACTGAACACTACCTATAATACAATAATATTAATATTCTGTACCAGTTATTGAATGTCTGTTGCTGTTTATCACCTACATATTACAGAATGGTGATCTATATAGAGTGCAGAATAGAGATTTGAAGTCATTTTAGTCTGTGATTTCTATTTTGTGTAGTTGTAATTGTTTACAGAAAACATGTATTAGAGGAAATAAGGCCATCCATGTTTTATTTGAATATGCGTTATAATGAACCACCATATCATACTGGGTTACACTGTAATTCATAAACTGATAATTCCATTATTTTATCTTAAGAAGCATACTGACATCATAATTTAGAGAGGGATACACAAAACAGATTAAGTTGTTAATCAGATTTACAGTCTTGTCTCTTAAATATCTGCTTCATCATATAGACTGTGTTTCTGTGTAAAGACCGAAAATTTATTTTCGTTCTCAGCAGTGTTAATTATAATTTTTATTTGAGATTGAAACTTTCATTGTCTTATTTAATGGTTTATTTAATCCAGGTAAAAAGTTGAAGAAAACATGGAAATCGATGCTTGACAACATGAGGAGAGCTGTTAAGGCAAATAAAGTTAATTACATTCATTACAAACAAATGGAGTTTATATTACCACACTTGGGAAGAAGAGGGTAAGTTTATTTGACTTTATATTTTGTAATGTCTTATTGTAAGTATGCCATATAACCCATGTACATCCGACACTGTGTATATTGCCGTATAGTTGTGCGTGCATGTGTGTGTGTGTGTGTGTGTGTGTGTGTGTGTGTGCACGCACGCGCGTGTCAAATATGAACCTGACTTTTTTCATAGTCGGATGTCATGATTGTATGGTGCGAGACTTCAGTTTTGCATTCACCATGCATCAGTTTGTTAGTCCCAATACGTGAGAGACTAGTTCTAGCCCTCATTGTATGGTTTGTTAGTAAATTTTCTACAAATAAAAACATTAAACCAAGTGGGATTTTGCAAACATTATGTAGCCAGCTTAATAATGAAACAATCAAAAACACAAAGTGTTTGCATAGTATAAATCCTTCTAGAGATTGAAACAAAGATAATTTTGACTTATCTGTCTTGATCGAAAACCAGCATGATGTCCAAAAAAAAAATCCACAAGGATCACAACCATATTGAAGGTAATTGACAAGTAATAAGCGTTTTGAAAATTTTCTGTAGAATGGGAGGTTCCCTGTATTTAGAAAGTTGGGAACAATGAAATTTGACGGAGACGTTTGATGTGGTGTGATACAGAAAAAGGTGCATTTTTGAAGCACATTCTTACATATTAGTGCATCAAATTAGTAACAATAGGGGAAATAATTTATAAAGTTTTGATACTTTGCCATAATACTCGTTGGGGGTTTAGCAGTTAGTTGGAAATAAAAACAGCACTTTTTAGCGGGTTTTTTCAGGTTTTTAAATTTTTACGCAAAGCCACTTGATTTTTGACAACCTTTATTTTAAAAAAATGTTCCTCATAAATTTCTACATAGAAAAGATTCTGTGCATCTTTTGTGCACAAAGTACCGTTTTTGCATAACAGATGCTGGAAAAGGGCGAAAATACATAAGCATCAGATTTTGTCCTATTTTCAAGTTCATACATACCTTCTTTCAATTTTGTCTTTTTTAAACCTCATCATTAATCGATCACTAAAACATTATTATTGTTATATAATTTTAAGTATTATTATATATAGTATTACCCCATATCAAATATTCCATTCTGGGTGAGTGTCAAAAAGGTAAAGCAAATATCAAAGGAAAAAAATGTATTCATAATAAAATTATGTTCACATGATGACATGGTAAAGTAAATAATAGTGACGATGAAGAAACAATATCACTGGTTTACAAAGGATCATCAGGAAACTCATCACACAAGTCAATGGTCACCCTATTAGGGCAGCTTTGCCTACGACAATTCTTACACTTAGCCGTGCAGCGTAAGACTGCTTTAACACACTTGGACTTTCTTCCACAGCCCTGAGTGTAGCCACATGAAATCAGAGTTAGGGTCCTTCCTTGGAGCAGATGCTTGTGTCATGTACACTGTAGAGAGCGATGAATTCCGTTGCTTCCATCCCCAGATCCTTGGGTCCAAGGAATTCCCCAACCACATCTGAATTTTGCAGATATACACGATGTGAGTGGAGTCATGCTGCATCAGCAGTGGGTGGCAAGCGTGAAAGAATCGCAGTGTTGTTTGCCTGACCTACTAGCTCATTAAAACATTGAAATCTGCGAACGTTCAAATTGTTTGAACCAGCTGTGTGCCAGATTTTGGTTTAGACTGTGTGAATGAATTTTTCGCCGTCTTGTTCTGTGACCTCACGTGTCGATGTTGGATCATTGAACACAGTGGCGATATCGTGGAGATGTTGGGATCAGTTGAACAGTTGCATTATCTACAGTTTTCCTTTTCCGAAGAAGGCTAACGTAGCGTCACAGTCACTCATTACGTGAAGGAACAAAATTGACTTCCTACACTCGTGAATAATGAGAGAATTTTGTAAATCTTCAGAGCTGTAAAATCTTGTTTTGACATTCCCTCTAATTTCTTTTATCGTAACGATATCCTTTCCTTCTGGGCAAGGGCTATGAGGAGAGCAACAAGATCAACGTCTTGGCCAACAATGACAACTTGCCCGTTTCCTTGTGAGGCATCCACTGCTTTGTGGACAATGTAGACATCTGCATCGTCTTCAGCAATAATTGCTTCAATGTTGGTGGTGCAGCAACAATCTCCATACGTTGGACAAGCGTTGTTCCCTCATTAAAAAAAAATGTATTGTGCCGTTCACTTTTATCATTTGCCTTTGATGTTTTATGGTTTTTGTGCTCAAAGAAGTTTGGGAGTAGCCATCAAAAACTACTGCAACTTTGTCCTTATAATGTCTTTGAATGTAGGAGATTAATGTCTCGTAAACGTCAGCAAATGTTTCCTGTGGCCACACGACATGATGGATGAGGAACCTCTATCTATTACAAAGAAAATTTGTCATTAATTTCAATAATCCATTCAGGTACTCGATCGAGAAGATTGTACATTGAAGATTTTTTTTCTCATGAGCTCATTTGGTTGTTGTCAAATAAAGACATAGACACAGTTGCCAGTTCATACTTGAAGCAATCTCTCAAATCGTCTGGTGAATGAATTGTTCTCATGATTCTTTGAAATAACTCAGTTGTATGAACTTCAATGGCATCTTTGTCAACTCTAACATTGTTGTATGCTGTAGACATTGTTTTTGCCATGCTGGGCCGCTTAAGTTTGAGGGAACCAAAAACATTCAAGTCATCAGTTCCTATGGTTTGAAGGGATAGTTCACTAACTGACACAGCTCAGTTGCAGTTTAAATCCTCAGAAGCAACTGTTCCAGATGCCAGTGAATAAAATCTTCCTTGTCTGTAAACGGAGAGTGTTGTCGCAGCCACAGTTCAATTTTTTTATGAGTTTGCTCATCGACTTCAATTCTCCCACTTCTCAGTTCAACATCTTGGTTGCTAGAGGCAGGATGTGTGTTGCAGGAATATTCCATTGCTTCACATATATGATGGGCTACTGGCAAACCACAAATCCACCTATTCAAGACACTGTCAGTGAAGCCTCTTCCATATGAAACACCCCCAGTACTTTTCATTAGGGTTTGTTCGTCGCTGCCGGGTCCCCCAACACAGACCAGGTCAAAAACGGGGGTTTTCAACTTACAAAACTTTACAAATCTGAGAGGAACCAAAAATATTGCCTGTTCCAGTACGAATATTTATGGACAAAGTGTGTGTGTGTGTGTGTGTGTGTGTGTGTGTGTGTGTGTGTGTGTGTGTGTGTGTGTGTGTGTGTGTGTGTGTGTGTGTGTGTGTGTGTGTGTGTGTGTGTGTGTGTGTGTGTGTGTGTGTGTGTGTGTGTGTGTGTGCATATACTTTAAATATATATAGTATGAATATATTTACGTGGGCTGTTTTATTAGCTAGAAACCCCAGAAAACTTGACAAAATCAGATGCTTACGTATTTTCGCCCTTTTTCCGGCGTCCGTTATACAAAAACGGTACTTCGTACACAAAACATGCATAGGGTCTTTCTTGTGTAGAAATTTATGAGGAACATGTTTTGTAATATAGGTTGTTGTCGAAAATCGAGTGGTTTTGTGGAAAACTGAAAAAACCAACTAAAGTGCCTTTTGGGGGTGGAGGGGTACACGCACCCCTAGGGGAGGGAACGTTTTTGTTTCCAACTACTAGACCCCAACGAGTATTATGGCAAAGTATCAAAACTTTATAAATCCCCTATTTGCCCTTTTTTGGTCTAATTTGACTGGGTATGTGGAGATACAGGTGCAGGATTACACTTTGAAATGAAGCCGTTAAATATGGATTGGCATTCAAAAAAATGAAACTGCTCCAGTAAAGGCCTACAGTGCAATTGGGTTTGGGCACTCCCCAAATCATATAATGAAAGTGGAATAAAAACAGCCTAATTGGTAGAAAAGTGTGTAAAAGTAATTGGAAATATATAGAAAATAATATAAGAGTACTTTGTAAACAAATTAGTTTAAAAAAAAATCCAGCTTCTACCTGACCCCTGTACTTTTTTGAGTCGGTAAGATAAATTGTGTGTAGATTCTAGAAAACAACCTTAAAAGTGTGTGTGTATGTGCATGCATACACAAAACAATATTTTCAGACATCTGTATTAACAAACGTGTATATGTGTTTTACAGGAAGGTGGAAACTAGAGACCAAGAGGAAACTAATACTGCAAACAACGAATTTTCTGATGAGGAACCCCATCTACTTTCACTGCTAAATAATATAGTTGAAAAAATCGATAAGGACAATTGTATTCACGGATTTTTACTGGACAATAGATCACTGGACTTCATGTCTGCGCTACAAAAGCTGAGTAACTTTCCGGACTTCATGTCTGCTGTACAGGAGCTGAATCAATTTACTAAACCTGTAACTTCCGCAATACTTGCAGACTTAATCAACAATATAGAGAAGAAGAAACGAGAACTTGAAGCTGAACATATTACAAACAGTTCAGAATACGCTGAACACATGGACGCTTGTAACAGCAGTTATCAGTTAGAGATGCAAAATGATATTCCACTGACTGATATTGATAACATGGTCAAAGACATTGCAAACACGGATGAAAACATGGATGATCTTGACGTGAAAACGTTATTACCTGAACTGTATGAGGAAATAAAATAGAATTATACCCAACCTGTAGCATAATCTTGTCAGTGATCAAGTTAAAATTTTTAAACCCCCATCACTGGTTAGGCATTTGGACTTAAATGTAAATAATAAAATGTTAGCCCAGCTTCATCAGATGATTTAAGTCATTGTGAAAACAATCTGTGACTGGGGTATGGGAAGTTTAACACCACTGGCAGGTTGTTCAATATATGAATCAAAATGTGTTGCTGATTAGAATAACCACATTGTAAACCAACCCTACTCCTGACTGAACTGTTAGGTCTAATAGGTCACAACAGCTAATGTACTACACTTTTCTTCTATGGAACAGTGATTGTCTTTTTCTTTGGATTGTAGCATGTGGCCTTGCAATGATAAGCTTTGTACAAAAAATTGTACAATTAATGTTGCATTGTACATTCATAATACATTATACCTCAGTAGTTTCTCCTTTCAATGTAGGGCATGCTGCTTTTTATATAAAATTATTTTAAATGTGACTAAATTTTTTTAGACTGTTTATATATGTAAATGATGTGTGTATATTATGTTAGAAATCTTTTTTTATTGTTATTCTGTAGTTTGTTTAAAGATTCCTTTTATTTTAAGCAAATAAATTTTAACCTTTTTTTGAGTTTATATTAAACAAAATGCTATTTTATGTGAACATTTTTTAATTGAATCTGTTGTGATCATTTTATTGTAGAATAAAAAAAAGAAAGGTTTCTTGTATAAAAACTTTACAGCTTCATCTTGCATATTACAGACAGAACTGTTGACATATTTGTTAAAAAAAAAGTGATAAAGCGATTCACTTCCTTCCATAAGCTGTAATTGTATTTAGTTTTTAACTAAAGCTTATCTAATTTTTTGTAGTGTTTACTATCTGGTGATTAGAATCAGTACAGCAGCTACTGGTATAGGAGCCGAGTAAAATGAACTGAAAAAATTTAAACTTTTCAGTTTAAACTGATCACATACTGGATCAAGACTATGTACTAGATTTGATCAAAAAGCGTGCGCAATTTTTGGTTATTTAAAAAATAAAAAATTGTCTTTATTTTTTTATGTTTCATATTGTACTTTTCCAAGTTATATCACAATCAGGTAAAACAACGTATGCCAACACCTGTTCGATCTTCAAAATTTCTGGAACATACTTATGGTTTTGTCTTTGAGCATGTTTAATAATTTTGTTTTACGTCTTCAGAGGTCGCAAAATGTGCTTTTACAAATGTTTCTAGTCTTTTAGGAAGAGACAAAGTTGCATAGGACCATATCTGTTAAATATGACAGTTGCAGTATCATACAGTGTTATATTTGTCCAAAAATTCTTGATCAAGCAATGACGTGTGCTGGTGCATCGTATCCATATTCCAGAGCTCAGTTTCGATAATTATCTGTAAATATTACCAGGTACTACAAATAGCTTCATACAAGTGGCATGTAAAATTCCCAAATAATATTTTGTATTGATACTTTCATGGAACACTTTTTTTCTGTAGTCATAAAAATTATAGAACTCAGTGCCACAATCTTCATCACCTACCATAGTCTTCAACTCATTCACAACCGCCTTTTACACTTCTGTACCATTTATAAAACTGCCGTTCACAAACACCAGACATGCCGTAGACTTTCTACAACACTTATTTCAGCGCCTTATTTGATTTTTTATGTAGAACTTGATGCTAGTTCTTTGATCCTGCATTGTAAAATGTAAAAAAAAAAATGGCAAACAAATCAAGGCACAACGTGCCCAGTTAGGTATCAGATCCAATATAACTAAGAATTTTAACGAATCTAGTGCAGAAATTTAAAAACTGCACGATCTCTTTGATCAGATCTCAGATTATTTATTATTTACTTTAGCGTTTGTACATGTTTTGCAAATTCTCATAGTGATTAACGTATACTATTTATAGTGCATTTTCAAACAAAATGAAAAGTGGATCTGGAAGAAGTGAATTTGTCAGTGGAGGAAGTTTCTTGACTTTTTAATTTTATCAACAGTGTAGAGTATATCTTTAAAATCAACAGGTCTTAGAAGTTACAGATCTCCACTATATACAACAGTCTTGTAACTTGAAAAGATTAAATTATTTTAAAATATGATACCCAGTTATTGAAAGTAACTGTAATAGTAATGTTACTTATTTAACTACCATAATAATATTTTAAACCATCATAAATATAATTTGTATAGAAAATCAAGTGAATGCAAATGGTGCTTAATAAGTAGTAATAAAATGGAAATAAAATAGTGTAATGGTTTTTATAAGGTGATTTAATAAAATATGTGAATTCAATTTATTGGTATTGTCATTATCAGTACCCTATTTCCTAACTTCAAGTAATTCAAAAGTGTAAGTTAAATCTAACAACTATCATACAAGATTGTCTTCAGCAGTTACTTAGAAAAAGTAATGATTTAAGAATGTTGGTGAAGCAGTAATGAATTTGTATCATAATAACTGTTAACTCTGTTATTTTTTACTCTTAAGCAACTTCATGAGTTAACAATCAAAGTTTATATTTAATGAAAACTGCCAGACCTTTTTTATTCATTGGTCCTTAAAAGTAAATAACAAGATACACTGAATATTACCTTTCATTTTTGTGATATACTTCTTAACTACAAGTCAAGAGAATCACAAAAAATATGCGATACTTTGCAGTGTGTAGCCGATCTCTCGATCTCTATAATAGCACTGTAATTTAAGCTTTAAAGTCGGTCACTTTCATTTGTCAGCCATGCAGTGATAGTTACAGTGATACAGTTGAAACTGTTATTTTTTTAAGATTATTTAGTTGTTTGAAACACATTAACTGCGTTTGTGTGCCAACAGTACACATACTATTTGTATGAAAGCAAAGATTTGGACTGTGGTGTGTTTACAATATTAGAAATTGGCTAAACAGCAAAGAGTGTTCTTTTTGTAGGTTGTGCTAATGGTTAAGGAAAGAACATTGTTATGATGATCTCGCTGATCGTCTCGTACGGTACAGTGGAAAACAAAATACAAGACACCAGTGGGGCACACTTGAGTTTAAACATGGTTGTACAAGCACTGAAGATGATGCCAACAGTGGACGTCCAAAAAGTGAAACAAAAAATGACATTATTGAAAAAATTTCATAGCGTGTTGGAAGACCACAGATTGATGAGTGGATGATGTTGCTGAAATCATAGGCACCACATATGAGTGTGTGCATCATACTTAACTCAAGAACTAGCTGTGCAAGATGGCTGCCACATCTGAAGTTGTTGCTTTTTGTGGGTGTCCAGTGCAGGGGGAGGGATCATCCTCAATGCTCATACGACTATGTTTAAACTCAAGTGCCTATTTACAAACCATTGGTTGTGAAGTCGCAGCATCTCCTGACACATTTACAATTTTGTTCTGAATTTCCGTTGGTGCTAAACAATTTTTAACAAAGAATCACACCATGATGTGTGATTTTGTCTGTTTTTCAAAACATGCATGACACGTCAATTTTAAACAGCTTCTAAACAATGAATAAATTGATAGATTTGGAAATTAACAGGAGTGCACATAAAATACAAATCTTGCAGCACAAGAAAAATTTTAGTTTTACCGCTAAGCTACAGATGTCGCTCCGCGAACTTTTCAACTGACCCTCATAATACCACATTTCCTTAATATATTGCATCTGTAGCAGTGGCGACTGGTGTTATGGTTGTAGCATTGCACAACCACCAAAATTGAATAACTAAACTGTAAAATAATATACGAAAACATTAAGGAGTTAAAAAGTGTCATAAATTTCAACGGAGAGCGTATTATATTCTATGGGACAATAGTAGAATATATTCTACTATTCAAATGTGGCGCACAGGCTGGTGGTTGTAGGCCGCTTGCAACTTGAGTAAATGCCAGACCTTACTACACAAATATGGGAGAATGTGCATTACTCTTCACAATTGACCTATGTTAGCTACGGAGTTGCACAGGTTCTGCAACCTACCACTGTAGCTCATCTTTAGTTGTCATGAAGTCTGCACAGCCTCCTTGATTTGTAAGTTGTGTCAAGTGTAGTGTTTTACATTGCTTCAAGGTAAACGTTACACATTGTTTGAATTTATAAACTTATAGTATTCATTTTTTATAACAGCGATTGTAATAATAAACTGTGTTGAATATTATTTTTTCTTTGTTTAGTGCTGCTGTGTGCTTTTGTTTGTGCTTTTTGGAGTTACTGATTCTGGGTGCTTTTAAACGTGTTTTTTTTTTAGTTTAAAATGAATAGCGTTAAGAACCAATAGACAAGGATGCCAAATGCCTCCCTTAACAATAAGTCAAATTGTAAAATCAGGCGGTCGACAATTAATCGATTATTTAAACTAGAATATTATGAAAATAATGACTGGTTGTGACAAACTGAAATTCTTCATTTTGTTTTCCATGTTTATTGTTTGGGGGAGGGGGACCCCTGGACAAAATTCAGAATGAAAGATATTAATCATCGAGCCGAAAAAATAAGAAATCATAAGGTGTCAAGTGTACATATAACAATGCTTTTCAGTTTTCTCTTTTTGGTATGTATAGCATAGCAGCTGGACAGTGAATATAGACGAAATATTGTATTACACAATGAAATATGCAATAATCGGTACGTCTTAAATACAATAATAAAGCTAATTCTGTGGAGCTTTGCAGTGTCGTGAGAAGACTGAATCGTCATCAGATCCTGATGTATTTCGAGGCTTAATTGGTTTCAGTTCTGAGCTTGACACAGCAACGAAAAATCATCTAGAGGAAGCAACTGTATTTAAGGGGACCTCAAAAACCATTCAAAGTGAACTTTTAAATATAATGTTAGAAATATGCCATGAAGAAATAACAAGTAAGATACAAGAAGTGGATTATTTGGCTGTAATTGCTGATGAGACTACTGATGTTGCTAATGTTTTTCAAATGGTCATAGAGTATCATTATATAATAAAAGGTAAACAGGTTGAAAGATTCTGGGGTTTCATTGCTCCTCCTAAACATGATGCTCAGTCGCTTGCATCATGCTTGTTAGATGAACTGTCTCGACACAACTTGCTTAAATTTCCCACAAATTGACTGCTCAAACAATTGGAAAATGGTACCTTTCTATTTTTTTTTTATACGACAGCACTATGTACGATGCACATATGTAGTTAGTAGGTAGCCTCCTGTTTAATATGTTCTTTTAACCCCCCCTTACTCAACTGGTTACTGCAACCACCAAAATTTGGAACCACCAGCCGCCACTGATCTGTAGTACAGTCAAATTGAAAGTTAAGGGCATATGCGCATAAACCAATTTATGGATGTACGAGTCCACTTTGAAATTGTGAATGGCAGGAGAGTAACGGAGAATCAGCTGGTATGCAAGTGAAGGTATTGCCAACTTGCGTGTGACGTTTTAGTTACCAGTACATTGTTAGTTACTGTGTTACATCCTATCTGTCTTGCATTTGTTTTAACCTCTATCTGCATGCGCATGTGTGTGTGTGTGTATACCTACAGTCACACAGCTGGCTTAAAAAAAGAATTATACGTTTATTGTTTCCAACGTAAATCAAATAATAATAATAATATTGTAATTGTATTTATCTACGTTTACAAACAAAAGTGAAATAAATCAATCAATAAATACAATGTTAACTAACTTCTTAATAAATTTATACATAGTCACTGTTTGGGTCGTCATTTGTTAACTTACTTACCTTTTTATATTTTTTAATTCTTAACATTTTAAAAACTCTGTATTTACTCTGAGCAGTCCAGTCGCCATGTTGTTGCCAACATAATATATATTAACGTTCGGGTCCCAGGGTTCTATAACGAGCACAGAAACGGAATAGTTGTATAGAAATAATATACTCTGATTTCATTGAGTAAAACTTGTGTTTTAATTGTCTGAATTTTTAAATATTTTAATAACAAAACATAGAAACAAGATGGAGTCTTCCTCCTTTGCATCCAAAATACAAAATGGCTGCGAAATATTTTCGCTACATCAGTCTTACGTGTGATACATTTACACCATATATATATATATATTTTATCTCCAATTTACTCTGGTTACCTATTTAAATGAATTTCGAACATTACTGCAGTATAATAATTTAAGTTGTTACTTTGTATGAATCACTTAACGTGAACCAATGCTTGTTATTTCATATAGTACCGGTACACACGCCCACATGCTCACACACACTAATTAAATGGTACATTTGCAATTATTTGAGCTCAAAAGATTTATAAAGATCGGTATTTTAAAATGGGTGAAAGGTTTACTTCCCTGCCTCGCTGGATGAAGATCGAGTCAGGCGGCCCTCATGTTCTCGTTGCTATTCTACCGAACTGTTACACTGTTCTTTTTGGAACTGCACCCACTGTCTCTACATTTTATACTGTTGATATCAAAACAATTTAAATTCACTTTTGTTACATTTTGTTGCTACTTTTAAATACTTGCTGGCCAGCAATTTATGTAGCGTGCTGTTCGCACGGAAGATGGTAGGTGACTGAGAACGACAATATGGCGCTTATTTCCCAAGTGGAAAGGGTTGTCATGTCATCAATTCTATTGTGTTTGGTGATGACGTCTTTGTTTAGGTGCAGCGATTACATCTGACATTCCTTGAGTGACGTTTACATAAGATCGGCAGGTTGTTTTGGCAAAGTCGCTGCCACTCAGCACGTATGCCACTGACCTTGACGCCAACTCTTCCTGGATTATTGCGTTGTTTCACATGTCTAGAAAACTTTACCCTCACACATACAAAATTTTAATTCACAATAAAATTATATCTGTGATTTACCCAAAATCCCTACATGGACCTATTTGTACCATTACAATACCCCCTCAATGAGAGGTTTTATGACAAAGCATAAAAACTCTCATTGACACATTCATACTTCCTAAAGGGATCAGCTAGGATATGTCGCCACAACCCCCTGTATTGTTTATATAAAAAGAATATCAATCACTTGGCTCAATGATGGTGACAGTACCTGCATGACCTTACTGGAATTCTCTTTCGAGATCCCAACACCGCAAGGCCAGTCAGGCACTTGACGTTCCTGCTCTGACGCGCTGGCCAGCTCAGGACCACCACCACAGCATCCCCAAACTCTGAAACATTGAAATAAAAAATCAAAAAGTGGCCTTGTATAATGCCATATCCCCAACTGATCTATTTCCACTTAGCTACATTGGTTTACGTTAATAAGCATTGGTTTTCTCCTTAACTCCTAATATCGCTAATACATAGATGCAAACAAGATTTAGTATAGAGATATCCTTCTCTCATTTCACTCCCAAAATATTTATTAAAATTTCGATTCCAATCGATAATATTTTAACTCTTTTCCATTTCACAAGAAGAAATACACTATAAATCTTTACCTTAAGGCAATACTATTTAAAGCAACTAATTACGTTTAATAGAATCAACAAAACAATCTATCTATATAATTCTTACATATAACAAAACACGAGTTCACTCCTTCAGAACACTCTATCTATTTAAATTATTGATCATCTTTCATGATCCTCTTCCTTTAAAACAAAATCATAACTATCTTTATGACCAACATCGTCATTATACATATATATATATATATATATATTTATTATCCATTAAACGTTACTACCCAATCTAGTAACCTCCTTCCACACACACTATGCCCCCCCCCCAACATAATATAACATAAAACATTAACCTTGAACATTAATGTAAACAATTCACCTTTAAATAATTTGTATATAAAATTATAAATATTACAACTTGAACATTCTATTAACTCTTTTATATCAACCTTTAATTTACATCACATTTATTGTATCATTAGATTCTCAAAAAAAAAATTCAAATTTATTATTAACCTTCATTTTACACCACATTTCATTTATCATTACATTTCTACTATGAATTTTCTTTATTAACATTTTGACCATTTATTAGTTTGGGTGACTCTCAGTTATTCACAATGATTCTATTTACTGAATAGGCATTAAAATACATAACCTTATTCCCTTTCTTTCTACTAACAACCACTAACAGATTTACATAGGGTGACACCAATCTCTCAATAATAACAACCCCCTTCAACACTAGTTCCACTTAAATCACTTTCCTCTTATAATAAAATATCTAATACCGTCTTTGTAACTAGGATGTGTGTTCCCGACTTTGGCAATTCCATTCATATCCTTTTGCCCTTCCCATAATCTTGGCAAACCCTCTTCGACCCTTCACAATTACCTGCCCAACGACGCACGTTGACCACCTCACCCTCGCTACAAAATATCACCATCAACTATTTACTCCCTAATTACATTGCCCTCTCTTTTTCTACATATATGCACTCCCACTACTGTGTCCCTACTACTCCCTGTTGCTGTATTACTTACTTTTATTCCAAAATTCTTATTTTCTCTAACTCCCACTAAAATTAACTCTGATTTACTCAAAATTCTTTATTAAATAATCATCACCCAAACTCTATCTCTTACCACATTTCACCTTAATATGATCCCTGACAATTACCCTAGAAAATTCATCACTTACCTCTTAATGACAATGCATCTCAGTATCCAAATATATTATCTTTTAATCATATACTATTCATTAGATAATCTAAATCTCATAAAATCATTTAACTTCATTACCAAATCTCTTTTATACAACAATAATTAATTAATCTCAAATCCTTTAATTCAATCAATTATTTAAAATACAACCTTACTTTAACTACCTTCTTCCAAAACAATTACAATTCACTTATGACAGACTCTCATTATTTATTTAGTCTGAGAAAAAAAATGTTATAAGTATTATTAAAGCAATTCCTATTACCTACATACATAGTTTACATAAATACATTTCACAACCCAAACACAATTAATTTCACTATAAATTTATTTACAATTCTTTGTCATTAATTTTCTGTTTACCACACCTCATTTCCTAAGTTAGCAAGGTCATCACCATAAACTAAAATAATTAAAATGTCCATTCACTTATTATTTATTTAACCGCCATCATCATATAATAGTCTGATCTTATTACTACACCATTTATTTACAATTGAATACATATGGCTATTATCATAATTATAACAATCATCATCATTGCTTTTTTCCATTTTATCAATACTATTTATAATACAAATGTTATCGCATACCATTATTTCAAAATTCCTGAAGACATCGTGTATGGTAATTTCTCCTTCAGTATTTTCTGTCACAGTCAGGTAAGTTACTAATTCGTCAACTACAGCTGCTACATCCGTTTCAGTATAAGGTAAGTACTCACTATAATTCTTAATTCTCTCTCTACTCTATCTCTCTATCTTAATTCTGCATAACTCCTCCCAACATCAAACAATTCTATCTTCCTATCACCATACCTCTCTCTCTCAAAATATCCCTCATCATAACACCAAGTCACACTCTCTCTCTTAATATATGCAGGGGGCTCTAAATCATAAAAACACCTCCTGGTCATACCAGGAACATCACTAAAACTCAAAGGACAATTATTTGTAGATCTTTCATCTACCAAATATACTCGTGAAGACCTTTCTTCACCCCCAACAACATCATGGGAAAAATTACCCCCTGCAACCCCTCTACCTCTATACTCTCTCTCCACTTTCTCTCTGATTCATCAACACACACTAACATTCCATTATTACATTCTATCTCCTCTAAAATTTCATCACCACTATTTTTAATTATATCATCATAATTCTCACCCCTACTTACCTCATCGTCTTTATTTGTTAACTGACCGTCTTTATTTTCATTTTCGTTTAATTTATCGGTCTATTTACTACTTTTTACCCCCATTTTAATCTCACAATTGTCATCTACTTTACTCATTTTAAAGTTAGTAATTATGTCATCTACTCTTGCATTTTGTTTCTCGAACACCTGATCTATCGATTTTATTATTCGTTCTTGCATATTCTCATAACGTGCATTCATTTCGTTTATTTGTTTATTAAAATTAAAATTTTGTTTTTTAATCTCCCCTCTCATCAACTTTATCTCATTATTTTGCATCTCAAATTTATCATTCATTTTAGTATCACTAATGTCAAATCTAGCATTTATTTTATCATATTTAACATTGGAATCACTTTGTTGTTCATCGAACTTATTATTCATGCTACACATCATGCTATATAAACGTGTTAACATCTCATCTATATCAGATTTTCTGTTTTCATATCGAGTTAAGATGGGTGTTACTTGTATTGTATCTAACTCTACAGATTCGGTGGCGCTAGACTCGCCGATTTTACTTATTGGTGTTGAATGAATACCATCTCACTCGTAAACGTTTTGTCAGTTACGCTGACATCTACTTTTTTATCTGCCATCTCAAAAGTTTTTTAAATATCTTTCTTTTCAAAATAATATCATATATCTAACATATACTACAATCACAACATAACCTTATTATTTACGTATTAGTTACATACCCATTTCCAACAACCATTGTTTCTGTATGCAGGTTTATTTTATATAAACTTTGTTTATATAATGTCCCTGTTCGGGCGCCATTTGTTAACTAACTTCTTAATAAATTTATACATAGTCACTGTTCGGGTCGTCATTTGTTAACTAACTTACCTTTTTATATTTTTTAATTCTTAACATTTTAAAAACTCTGTATTTACTCTGAGCAGTCCAGTCGCCACGTTGTTGCCAACATAATATATATTACGTTCGGGTCCCAGGGTTCTATAACGAGCACAGAAACGGAATAGTTATATAGAAATAATATACTCTGATTTCATTGAGTAAAACTTGTGTTTTAATTGTCTGAATTTTTAAATATTTTAATAACAAAACATAGAAACAAGATGGAGTCTTCTTCCTTTGCATCCAAAATACAAAATGGCTGCGAAATATTTTCGCTACATCAGTCTTACGTGTGATACATTTACACCATATATATATATATTACAATGCTCCCTTTTATCTAACACAATTTTCTAATATTTGTATGTTAGATAAAACGTTACATACCCATGATGTTACTTTACCTGAGCGCCAGAACAAATCCCAGATACAAATGACACGGTTTCAGCTTAGCTCAGCGCATGGAGACACTCTTTCTCAGGATTCGTTCAGTGATTGTGGTTTTTAAGGGGAATCGTTACAAATAACACTTTAATATTTGCTTGATTATTTTAATTAACGTTTTAATCAATTATTTTTAAACTTGATTATGCTAATGGTAGGACTTATTTCTACCCTAACACTTATAATTACTGAGTGAGTGTGAAAAGTAACGATTAAGACGTTCAAACGACCTATGGCTCTTATCTGGTTTAATTAAGAGATTGCTATCTCCCAAACCAGTGCTAAAGAACAGGTCTGCAATGATTTGCACGTCCAATACTACACCTCACTTTCCATTCAACACTCCTATACTATGTTAGAACTAATCTTATAATTAAAATACAAAGTGTGATATTCTTAGTGTCTTTTAAAAATTGTTTATTGCTTTTATTATTTGTTTAGTGCTTATGTCATTGATCAATGAATCTATTTCTTACTGTTTGATGCATTGACCGAAGATAGGAATCCGTAGGGGTCCTCCTTTTGATGGTTTTGCACAGAAGAATTGATGTTGATCAATGCTGTAGAAGATGTCCTGGCAATTACAGATGCTGTAGCCTTCTGTCGCACAGGTCCTTCATGGCTGATGATTAATTAATTAATAATTTAATTAATTAACGTTGTTTTACGCAGGGAGAGTTGTTGAACGGTACTAGTTCATCTTCACTGCGGACTACTTCTCGAATTTGATACTTAATTACACTTTTGCGTGATTGAAAAATTTCTGTACATAATTTATTATGTACTAGCGCATTGAAGATCCGAACGAAGAGTGATGCTACCCCTCGCTTTGAGTTGGCGTCAGTTTTAAATACGGGATGCTGATTGGTTGTTCAAATAAATCATGCGTTTTTCCAGTTTTGACAATCTCGAACAGGTTGACGAAACACCCCGTGACAGGTTTGAAACTGCAGAGAATTTCTAGTTAAAATCGTACTTCCTGTGTTTGCAAATCGATTGATTTCAGGTATTTGCAAACGTGTTTTCAAAGATCTGACCACAGAATATTGTTGCTTAGGTCTTTATCTCTGTGTGTGTGAAAACACCTAATTCCTACGTAGCATAATTCTCTCGTTATTCCTTTTGGCGTTCGTCTTCCGTATAACTTCTTCAATTGTTAATTATATTAACTGAGATTGCGGCTACTTATAAAGCTTCACTTGCTGAATACAATGCTGTTTTCAGAATTGCCGTATATTTATTAGTTTTTAAGTTATCACAGGATGAACTGATAATTTTTATTGAGTAAATTTTCATGTTCGTACCGGTATCGGATGTCGCTGTGACGAGGTAAGAGTGAGATGGCTGCGATTGTACGCTCTCTCTCCTGCTTACGCTGCTCTACTCCCTCCGTCAGACACTGTCATATAACGCTCAGATAGGACGCTAATATGAATCGTTATAATATATATATATATATATATATATATATATATAGGCCTATATTATCTCCAATTTACTCTGGTTACCTATTTAAATGAATTTCGAACATTACTGCAGTATAATAATTTAAGTTGTTACTTTGTATGAATCACTTAACGTGAACCAATGCTTGTGATTTCATATAGTACCGGTACACACGCCCACATGCTCACACACACTAATTAAATGGTACATTTGCAATTATTTGAGCTCAAAAGATTTATAAAGATCGGTATTTTAAAATGGGTGAAAGGTTTACTTCCCTGCCTCGCTGGATGAAGATCGAGTCAGGCGGCCCTCATGTTCTCGTTGCTATTCTGCCGAACTGTTACACTGTTCTTTTTGGAACTGCACCCACTGTCTCTACATTTTATACTGTTGATATCAAAACAATTTAAATTCACTTTTGTTACATTTTGTTGCTACTTTTAAATACTTGCTGGCCAGCAATTTATGTAGCGTGCTGTTCGCACGGAAGATGGTAGGTGACTGAGAACGACAATATGGCGCTTATTTCCCAAGTGGAAAGGGTTGTCGTGTCATCAATTCTATTGTGTTTGGTGATGACGTCTTTGTTTTTTGAGGTGCAGCGATTACGTCTGACATTCCTTGAGTGACGTTTACATAAGATCGGAAGGTTGTTTTGGCAAAGTCGCTGCCACTCAGCACGTATGCCACTGACCTTGACGCCAACTCTTCCTGGATTATTGCGTTGTTTCACATGTCTAGAAAACTTTACCCTCACACATACAAAATTTTAATTCACAATAAAATTATATCTGTGGTTTACCCAAAATCCCTACATGGACCTATTTGTACCATTACAATACCCCCTCAATGAGAGGTTTTATGACAAAGCATAAAAACTCTCATTGACACATTCATACTTCCTAAAGGGATCAGCTAGGATATGTCGCCACAACCCCCTGTATTGTTTATATAAAAAGAATATCAATCACTTACCCCTTGGCTCAATGATGGTGACAGTACCTGCATGACCTTACTGGACTTCTCTTTCGAGATCCCAACACCGCAAGGCCAGTCAGGCACTTGACGTTCCTGCTCTGACGCGCTGGCCAGCTCAGGACCGCCGCCACAGCATCACCAAACTCTGAAACATTGAAATAAAAAATCAAATAGTGGCCTTGTATAATGCCATATCCCCAACTGATCTATTTCCCCTTAGCTACATTGGTTTACGTTAATAAGCATTGGTTTTCTCCTTAACTCCTTGTGAAGTTACTCTATTAATACAAATACAAATACATAAATTTATTTATTTTCCACCTAACTGTTTTCTCCGCCCAGGATCTCGTCACACGAACGTTCGAATGCAAGCATGGTTTACAGGTTATGTGAATAATTTACGCAACTAGCTTTTGTGAAGAGAAATTAATTAAATTTTATTTTTATTTAAATTTTTCTATACCAAATTATATCTTTATTCATTTCTGTATCTTTTAAACCAATATAGTACTTCTAGTCAAATTTTAAATTGAATACAAATTTCTTTAAATAGTTGAAACATAGTCTGGTACCAATTAACTTATTTAAGACATCTTACCTTATTTTAATAGACAGACAGCCCAGTCTGCTAGCATACACACATTCACACTAATTTAACAAAACCAAACCCCTTTCATTTATTTTATATGCCCCCTTTTATTCAAAATAATTAATTAGATACCCATTGCCGACACGAGGCGTCTCCTCGACTTGTGATGCATCACTCGAAACACTCGTTTATTTTTCCCGAAACAATTTATTAGTTCATCTTTTCCTTGAACTTGTTCTCACTATCAACTTTTGACCAAAATTTCACTCACTATTATTTTATTGAAAAGTTACTTTTTAAGCCCGGGTTGCCGGGCAACCTGCACAGGTTGAAGTCGGTGATGAACTGCGAGCGTCTATATGTTCCCTCTCCACTAGATTTTTTCGTTGTAGCCAACGGAAAGCAGTGCCTGATACCTTGTAGTCGTAGCGGGGGCCCATTTAACACATGTGTTTTTTGTGTTTTGTACGTCGACGATATGTGATGGGCACTGGTCGACGTCACAATTGTGGGCTGGACTTAACTTTTATTTCCGTCAGTTCGGATCATGTGCTAATAAAACTTTCGTGTCCAAACCATGTTGGGTTTGCTTCTTGGCGTGGGTCTGCGCACATGCTGGTGTAGTGCGTTTGGGCGCGGGTCTCACACAGCTGCAAAGTTCTAAGAATCGACAACTGGCACATTCCTTTCCAATTGTTTCACCACAGTTCCTTTGTTAGAAACTACGCTTTAGATTCAAAACGGGGACTGGCCACACCAATGAAATAAATTTACCGAAATTGTTAATAAAATAAAATCGCTTTATTTGACCCGTTACAATACCCCCCCAATGAGAGGTCTTCTGTCGAAACAGAAGAAATCTCATTGTTAAAACCCCTAAGTGGACCAGTGAGGATATGGTGCCAACAACCCCCATTGGTTCTTATACTTCATGGGTAAACAACCCCCCTGGCTCGGCGACCATGGTCGCATCTGAACGAGATCACTGGACTTCTCTGTACAAGATCCCAACACCATAAAATTGAACAGACACGCACCACAGCGCACCTAACCTTCTAACATGCAACCCCAAAATCCAAATCCCTGGTCTTATATCATGCCAGATCCTCAACCGATATGTTCCCCCTTATCATGCACACTGGGCTGCCTTTAGCAGGTACTGGGCTTGTACACACTCTTATAACTACATCCTAGCCAAAATTTCATTCTTACCTTCAAAAATTTATTTAAGTTAAAATCAAACAGCTATTTTCTTCAAAATCAAAAATAAAATCTTTTATCTGAATTGATTAAATCTCTTCGTTATTATTGATAATTAGAAAACAAAGAAATGGAACATTTAATTAAAACATGAACTTCCTTATCCTAACATTGGATTAGACATATATCCTAAACAATACAATTCAATAAAAAACACTAGTAATACACCTAAACAATAATATAATCAAAATTCAAAACTTCAATTAGATGGCAGACACATAAATCAAAAAAAAAATTTTTTTTTTTCAAAAAAATTTTAAATTTATTAAAATATATTTTTCTCAATATTTAAACTTATTTAAATTAATTAAGAAATAAAATTGGCATCACTTCATTGCCAAATGGGTCTAGTATAGAACATCACCCATCAGCTGATCAAACTGGGTCAAGTCCACAACCTTGACCTACATAAGTCATACATAAATTACATCAGAAAATGCATTAAACCTCTTTAAAATTTTTATCTTCAAACACAATAAAAGATAATAAGACATTTAAAATTACCAAAGTATTAATACCATTAACAATAAAATTGATATTTAAATTACTCAAAATTACACATTTTACAACTTTACTTTATTCTCCAATTCCTATTAAAATTGTCACGGGTTTCAATTAAATTCTATATTTTTACTATGACTCTCTTTCTTTACTATTCTCATTCTCCATTAGTTTGGGTGATTTAATTATTCATAATAACTTGATTTACAACTTGGCATTTATATATCTATAATCTCCCCTCTTTGACTCTAATATCCCTAACAGCTTTAACTAACATGACGCCCATCTCTATCAAAAACATCTATCAAACACTCTAAACCCAACTTACTACTCAACTCCATTCGCATCATTCTACTCTTATATAAAAAAAAAATACTCTCTAACCCTTTGTACTCAGGATGTGTGTTCCCCCCCCCAAAAAAAGCTCATTCCCTTATGTTGGTTCCTGGACTTTATCCCAAAGGCAACCCTTTCCGGCGCTAAACGGTCCCTTCCCGTCCCAACCCTTTTGTTGCGGACTCCTACCACACTATCCCCTCTTACAAAATTCCCAACAACTAATTCCATTCTCATTATATCACTTCAACTACAACAAAATATCACCATTTACTTATTACATCAATATATCAATCAATACTCTACATATTTTACCCCATAGCTAATGTGTCACTATCAATACTTCTCAAATTCTACATTACATTATTCATAACAATATTATTTCATCTTTATTACCACCTTAAACTCAACTTGGACTGATCTAATTGTCCCAACAAAATATCAATCACCCAAAATCTACCTTTTATATTTCTTTTACAAATCATTTAAAATTCTTAAATATATCAATTCAGTCCATCATTTATATAAAATCTTTAATACATTAAAATTATTATATTCAAACATTAGTTACATTGAAAATTGGCAAATAACTTATAAGTGACACTCTACAGTGGATCAGCTGATTTTCTTAGCAAGGTGAATGACCTTACTACAAACACATTTCAAAATTATACAAATCACACATTTTATCAATCCTTATCTCTAACACAATAAAGTAATACATTTATAAGGCAGAATAAACACAGTATAATAAACATATGTACACCTATTTATCAACTCATAATACAAGCATTTAACTAGTGCAAAAGTGAGTTATCATTTTTACGTTATGAAATTTAAATTCGTTGTCCACCTGAGCAACCCCCCAGCCACACACACTATTGTTTTTCTGTTGGACTGTGGCGCCCATGTGCTTCCACAAGGACGGCATAGTTGGAGGAATTTCACATCTCCTTGTCCTTGCTTCAGCGTTACATTTGAACTATTTAGACATCAACATATCTTTGTTATATAATTATGCGCCCTTAATGCGGGTCTACCGCCTGGCTTTGCTGTTCCTCCTCGAACAGAGTGGCAGCCGCTGTTCCATAGTTTCCGGGATTTCCCCTAGTTTCACCCCCCATTAATTTCTAGTATAAACCAATTTCAAGCCAGCTATGGCCAAGGGACTTAAATTATGGCCATAGCTGACCGCTAGCCAAAACCACGATTAGTGCTGGTAAGGCAGTAATCGCCCGAAAAGTCGGGGAAATCAATTCTACTTTCATGCATGTTACTCCTCATTTGTCTGCACGGCACAAAAAATCTATCAGTATACAATATAAAGTTGTATAAAAGGGTGTGCCATGCATTTTACGCCATTTTGGCCTCCGATGGGGGTAACACTCTCTATTACCCCCAACACTTTCCGCTATCTACTGTGGCACATGCCACCACAGCAATAGCACACTAATAACTAAATTAAATCTTCCTTCAAATGCTGCCTCTACATTCCATTATTATATCACTTCTATAAACACCACTCTACCCCCCAAAATTACCCACACATCTTGTATAATACATTACATAACATAATAAACAAATAGACATTTACCTTGATCGTTAGCATACATTAAACAAACAATTCTCTTTTAAATAATTTGTATAAAAACTTATAAACATTATTACTTGAAATTTTTCATTAACTCTTTTATATATCATCATTTCATTATTTATCCCTGTCTGGAATTAGATTCCTCAAAATTTCAAATTTATTATTAAAATTTATTTTACATTACCTTCCAGTTATTATTATTTTTTAATTATAGTTTCTATTTAGTACAATTATCTCAAATTATTTTCATTATTGAATTAAACTCTTTTCATTTGAGTGAAACACCTGTAAACATTTTATTCTCTCAGACTTATATTATAAAATTTTATACTTAGAGTACTTTATTCACCTACTGACATAAACACAAAATATACACACCAAATTACCTCCACGTAACCTCTGAAACATTTAACAACCGTGTTATTTCATACCAAACAATTTAACATTTATCTATTTATTACTATCAAATTCACATCTCATAAAATAATTTAAATCCATTAGAAAATTCAATTATACAACATTTAAATCAATCAAAATATTTAAACATTTCAAATTATTTTAATTAGATTAATTATTGAACACATAACATTTTTAATTACTTCCACCAATTACAATAACTACAATTCATTTGTTATCCTCTTCCAAATTATTCTTGTTATTTACTTAGACTGCAAAATACTATTATTATTATCATCACAACAATTACCTACATACCTTGTTTACCTAACATTTTATAATACACACAATTAAATTCACTAAACATTTATTTTACAATTCTTCATCATTATTATTCAATTTATCACACTTCATTGTCCAAGTATGCGAGGTCAGAACCATAAAACAAAATATTTAAAATTGTCCATTTATGAATTTATGTTCAGCCTCCATCGTCAAATATTAGCCTTGGTTTCAAATAACAGTTTTCAATTTTATTTACATACCTCATATGGCTATCCTGTGTGTAATAACCATAAAATTTTAGTTCATTCATTTTACCATAATAATCATATACCAAGTCAACATTATTTATTTCTGTCCAGTCTCCATTAGTAGTTATATTCATTATCAAGTCAGTTATTTTCTCATTCATTACAACATAAGGTAAATTATTATTATTTAAACATGTATCATCAAAATAATTCTCATTTTCTATTTTAACAGGTAAGTACTTCATATCATTTATTTTTACCACTGCTAACATTTCTTTCAACTCATCATAATCTCTCTTTAATTTATACAATTCTATCTCTCTATCAATACACAACTCTCTATCTAACCCTCTCTCATCATAACACCATCTCACACTTTCAACACCATTCCACACAGAGGGTACAAACTTATACAAAAAAGGGAAACAACTCAAATCTTCCATTAATAAGGGTCTCTTGCCCTTCAATAATAACACTTGTGAACACCCTGGTTCATCATACATATGGGGACAATTTACCCTCTGCCCTACATATTCATCTACTCTCTTTTTCCACTCTTTCTCTAATTCAACAACACTAATTACTACTCCGTTACAACCTATTACTCTCTCACTCTCACTAACTGTTTTCAACGTATCACTCTCTGATACTACCTTTTCAATTACATTACCATTTTCATTATCATTATTATCATTTGTTACCTTATTCTCTAATACCACATTTTTAACTATATTATCATTTTCAACATTATTTTTGTCACTAGTTACTTGTTTATTATCATTATTATTTTTACTTTTAATCTGTTCTCCTACTGACTCTACTATTTTCTCAATATCTTGTTTCAATTCATTATAACTACTTTCGCATTTCATTTTTACCTCATTTATATCAAATTTAAGTACATCAAATTTACAATTAAATTCACTTTTAATTTCGGTCTTGATTTCATTCAATTTTATATCGTTATTGTCAAAACGATTATTTAATTCGTTAAATTTGTTATTCTGTACATCTAATTTGCTGTCGAAACTATTCTTTTGTTCATTGAATTTCTCATTAAAATCACTACTTTGTCTGTCAAATTTGTCATTCATTTTAGTGTCACTAACATCAAATCTAGCATTTATCATGCTATATAAACGTGTTAACATCTCATCTGTATCAGATCTTTTACTTTGGACTGGCGTTGAATGAATTCCTTCATCCATAATTTTTGACTCAGTCCCACTCAATTCAATATTCATGTGGCTTTTGTTTTCAATGTCAGTTAAGCTGACATTCTCGTTATTATCTGCCATTTTTATATTGTAAATTTACTAATTTTGTTTCACTACTCTTTAACTTACATTTACAACATCTTATATTTGATCTAATCTTAACTTATTGTCTTGCGTACTTTACGTAATTTTTGTACATACCGTTACTTAACCTTCAAATCAAACTTGCATTTTACTTGTAGGTGTGGTTTTTCTATTTAAATTTTAATTTACAAAAACTGTCCCTTTCGGAAGCGCCAATTGTGAAGTTACTCTATTAATACAAATACAAATACATAAATTTATTTATTTTCCACCTAACTGTTTTCTCCGCCCAGGATCTCGTCACACGAACGTTCGAATGCAAGCATGGTTTACAGGTTATGTGAATAATTTACGCAACTAGCTTTTGTGAAGAGAAATTAATTAAATTTTATTTTTATTTAAAATTTTCTATACCAAATTATATCTTTATTCATTTCTGTATCTTTTAAACCAATATAGTACTTCTAGTCAAATTTTAAATTGAATACAAATTTCTTTAAATAGTTGAAACATAGTCTGGTACCAATTAACTTATTTAAGACATCTTACCTTATTTTAATACACAGACAGCCCAGTCTGCTAGCATACACACATTCACACTAATTTAACAAAACCAAACCCCTTTCATTTATTTTATATGCCCCCTTTTATTCAAAATAATTAATTAGATACCCATTGCCGACACGAGGCGTCTCCTCGACTTGTGATGCATCACTCGAAACACTCGTTTATTTTTCCCGAAACAATTTATTAGTTCATCTTTTCCTTGAACTTGTTCTCACTATCAACTTTTGACCAAAATTTCACTCACTATTATTTTATTGAAAAGTTACTTTTTAAGCCCGGGTTGCCGGGCAACCTGCACAGGTTGAAGTCGGTGATGAACTGCGAGCGTCTATATGTTCCCTCTCCACTAGATTTTTTCGTTGTAACCGACGGAAAGCAGTACCTGATACCTTGTAGTCGTAGCGGGGACCCATTTAACACATGTGTTTTTTGTGTTTTGTATGTCGACGATATGTGATGGGCACTGGTCGACGTCACAATTGTGGGCTGGACTTAACTTTTATTTCCGTCAGTTCGGATCATGTGCTAATAAAACTTTCGCATCCAAACCATGTTGGGTTTGCTTCTTGGCGTGGGTCTGCGCACATGCTGGTGTAGTGCGTTTGGGCGCGGGTCTCACACAGCCGAAAAGTTCTAAGAATCGACGACTGGCACATTCATTTCCAATTGTTTCACCACAGTTCCTTTGTTAGAAACTACGCTTTAGATTCAAAACGGCGACTGGCCACAGCGATGAAATAAATTTACCCAAATTGTTAATAAAATAAAATCCCTTTATTTGACCCGTTACATCCTAATATCGCTAATACATAGATGCAAACAAGATTTATTATAGACATATCCTTCTCTCATTTCACTCCCAAAATATTTATTAAAATTTCGATTCCAATCGATAATATTTTAACTCTTTTCCATTTCACAAGAAGAAATACACTATAAATCTTTACCTTAAGGCAATACTATTTAAAGCAACTAATTAAGTTTAATAGAATCAACAAAACAATCTATCTATATAATTCTTACATATAACAAAACACGAGTTCACTCCTTCAGAACACTCTATCTATTTAAATTATTGATCATCTTTCATGATCCTCTTCCTTTAAAACAAAATCATAACTATCTTTATGACAAACATCGTCATTATATATATTTATATATATATATTTTTTTTTCAATCACTTTCTGCTACAGTCCGTTTCTTGATGTATATAATACTTTAATATTTATAACTAAATTTACCTCAAGATATACTTTTTTCCCTATTAGGAACATGTTTCGAGAGTTCCTTTTCTCTCATCTTCCTTCAATCACTTTCTGCTACAGTCCGTTTCTTGATGTATATAATACTTTAATATTTATAACTAAATTTACCTCAAGATATACTTTTTTCCTATTAGGAACATGTTTCGAGAGTTCCTTTTCTCTCATCTTCTCTTAAAGATCATGAAGATGAGAGAAAAGGAACTCTCGAAACATGTTCCTAATAGGGAAAAAAGTATATCTTGAGGTAAATTTAGTTATAAATATTAAAGTAATATATATATATATATATATATATTGTAAAGAAACGAATATATATATATATATATGTTGTTTTATTTCTTTATTACGAGTGTCATACAGTTACGGGTTTATCGTTATTTCAGCCCACGTTGAATTAACCAATCTGTTTATAAGGAAAATATTTATTATGTTGTTGTAAATGAGACCTTCTTTAAATCAATGTTAATTTAAAAAAAAAACAATTATTTATTATATAGTTGCTGCAACTCGTATATTGAACCTAACCCTGTGTTAATTAATTACCAAGTGTTTTACCAGAGAATAACGCTATATTACGGGTATTATAGTTAATAATTCGGTAATTCTCTCCAACCCTATTTGGTCCGTATTATTTAAATTGACCCAAGTGTGGCGAAGAGAATACATTAGTTCGGCACTCTCCCGTATTCACCAGCTGTCTGCAATGAGCGCTGTTATTAGTAATTGACTCGTTTTTATAGGTTAGTTCGTTTCACTTGATGATTTTATCACCTTCTTTATCTGTAAATTACTCCCCAATCAAAATACAATAACTATTCTACAATAACACAGAACATCATCACATACAAGAAGGATTCTTTATTTATATTATTTTTTAAATTCCAACAGTCATCTTCATAGGTTATCGGATCGTAATATCGATCGTACAATGCTGAATCGATTTGTTAGTAGATTAGTGATGTATAATACAATTTAAATATAATTTTCTGTTTATCTCTTATCCCAGGGTACATGTGATTCTTTTAACGATTAGTAAGGGCAGGTAATGCAAAATTAAGGTTACTAAGTATTACAAATTGTTATTAATTCTTAATGTATAAAATTAAATATAAGCTGGTTTGTTACCGTACAATGCGATACTCAAGGTAGCCGTTTCTGTTTATAACCGTATGAAGATGTACTGATGAGGTTACTTTTGACCAAAAAATGCGTCCCGATTATCAATAAAGGTTGAAAGGCGATGTCCCGGAGTGTAACAGGAGTTCAGTTCTGTTCTTCGTTCTTTTTCGCGAATCTAGTGGTTGCCAGTCCCAGTGGAATTGGTGTAGTATTACAATTTCTTCAATCTCTTGAAAGTGAGGTTTATTACTTCAATACCAAAGGTTCTTTGTGTATGTTTGGTCTATATTTGCATTAATTTTGACTTCTTGTCCATTCAAGAAGAATCTTGGTTTAATTGTAAATCGGGTTCATCATCATTCCTTTAATGGAATTAGTTTGAAGAAGGATTTATTAATTCCGCAACTTTGAGGATGTGTAATTATTACTCAGTTCTGTTTTAATGGATTGGCTTTAAGACATTGGATTTATTAAGGTTAAATCATTTTTATTTTATTTTATGTTTAAATTTGTCTACTGAACTGTTCCCAATAGCATATAACAATCGAATGTTGAAATCAACAAAATTTCTTGCATTTCAGTTACCCTAACAACCATTACTTTCTGTCATTGGATAATATGTGATATCCTAGAGCCAGAATTAGAAAATATTACTACTCTTATTTAATAAAATACTCCATGCTTGGAATTACACCAAATCACATAAAACTCTCACTTAATCTGCCTTATTAAACCATATACATTTTACTACAATTTCATTTGACTGGACTTATTAAAAAGGTATTAATTTCCTTTTCCAAATATTAAATTTAGGCCTATTGGTTTTATTACACCTGTTATAATTTTGTTTTGTTTTTAACTTAATTTTTCTTTACCTGACCTACTGTACAAATAGTCACTGGCTTATGGCCACTTATATCAATTTTAATTTCCTGGTTTCAATTCATTATATTATTTAGTTCATCATTGAACCCTTCATTGGTTTTTAACATAATTATAAGAACTACTTGCCAACTTATTAACACTTATTGTCTTCCTGGCCAAGTTTACAAATATTATTTTAAACATCTTCATTAATCAATTAAAGTAAATACATTTAACATAATATCATACCTAATAAATGTACTTGTATTTAATTATTCAAATACAATTTTAACATGAATAAAATTAGTACCTATGACTTAGTACTTCCTTAAAGCAACAGCTCTACACTTACTACACCCAAAACATAAAATAAATATCCTGTAAACACTATATCATGATACAGTACAACACCAAGTACATTTTATAACACATTAAATATTAATTGAACAGTATATTATACTCAACTCCTACACATTGAACTCATCCCACTAGACACAATGTTTATATTTTACATCTCATACTACTCATTACATATTCTAGATTTAGGTACACTTTTGATGTTTTATTACTTAGTAACCTTACTAGGTACCTTCAATGCATTTTTTAGGTGAGATTGGTCCTCTGGTATTTAATTATAACATACTTTGGGCATTGTTTTAAGTCATGTTTACAAAGTTTTTTATGTAACTCGGGAACCTCAACTCTGTTACGTTACATAATACTCCCCCTTCGAAAGAAGTTTATTTTGGCTGAATAAAGTTTAGTTAAAATAAACTTATAGTTCGTCTATGATAAGGTTATCTTCTCTTTCTATTCTTCAAACTTTTAATTGCACCGGAAAACTGTGTTGACACTCCTTGCATATTTTGTCATTAATTCTTTACTGGTACCTCCCTCAGTTGTAGACCTGTCCTTTTCTCTGGAACTCATAACTTCTTCTAGCCTTTATGCTATCATTTCTTATTATCATTTTTATATTTAATTACCTCTCTTGGTGTATAATCCCTAAAATACTATATTTCCCTAACATTTTTCCCTAATATCATAGCTGGTACGGAAACAGAGGGGCACTATTGGCTTCCATTACTCTGCCGTTTCCCTAACTATATCTTCTGAGATCAGAGGAACTTCATCTCTGTCCAGAAACAAAAATAAACGTTGCACTATCACAACACAATACATATAATAAAATTATTACCTACAAGGTAGCTCCTTCGCTACAAACTTGTATTCAAGGGATGATTACTATTATTTCTGAGGTATCCTAATACTTTTCTTAAATTATTTATCTCGTTGTTCTGTAGTTCCATTTATCATATTATTCACCAGTATATTAGTCAAAGCTGTTCATTATTCATGTTAAATTCTTCTTAGTTCCGTGCTGTCAATTAATTATTCTTTAGCATACATATTTTACTATTTTTAAATCACTCCCATTTACTTCTGCAATTAAACATTGAATCTCCTCCTTATCATAAATTGTATGGCATATTCTTCCTTCATCTAACTCATTTCTAACCCTTCTTTCACTTTTTTCATGTTTATTAGTTTAAAATAATTTCTTCTGAATTATATAGTAAGGTGTTCTTACTTTTTTGAATTTTGGGGTTTTTTAAATTGATTCCACATAATTCCTCTGAAGCATCGAGTAATTAGTTTATTTCATTTAATAGTTAGTTTAAAATATTTTACTTACTTTCTCATTATTTTCCTTTGATTTGCTTGATTCTGTATCCATAAAATCTGTCCCTTTTCTCTATATTCTGTTTGGAATCTGTTTAACCGTGGTCCATTATTTCCTCTATACTGGTTGTTCGGATTTCTCTAGCGTATAGAATTATTTCCGTCCTTGAGACGTGTCTCACTATCATCTGGTTCTTCCATCTTGTTGTTATAAAATTTTCATTCATGCTGAAGTTTACCTTCGTTTTTCGTGCTGATTCTTCCATATGGTTATTTAATCGTTCAAATGGTTCATACCTAATCTCCAGAAGTTCTCCAAGCTCCTCAGTTAGTTTTGGCTTTTTCGGTCCTTCTAATCTATCTAGGAATTCAATTGTGGTTCGTTTAGAGTTTCTTAATTGCCTTACTTCCCTGTGTTCCATAATTGGTATATTCTGCATCTTAATTAATCCCCTTTTAATTATCTCCAATCCTTCCCGTGTATTCATTAATTTCCTTTGACGTTTCTGCGTTATTTTCATTGTCTTCATTTCATTGTTAACCCGTTCTATTCTTCTGGCTTTGTTGATTCGTACTTCGTTTAAATTTTCTTGGGTTTTCGCTTGTACCTCCGTTATTCTAACTTTGTTATTATTTTCTACCTGATCTATTCTGGCATCTACTTCTATTCTGGATTGTACAACTGTTTCTTCAGTTTTCTCCAGCCTGTCCTTTGTATCGGCTATCTGCTGTCCAACTTCCTCTATACACTTGTCCATCCTCTAGATAAGTGTCTTACTGACGTCTTCTATCTTCTTATTGAGAGTTTCCCTTAACTCCTTGTTAGAGTTCTCAATTTTCTTATTAATTTGCTTAAAATCTTCCTTAATACCCTCTTTAATTCTGTCCATTTTTTCATTCTTCTGTCTTAAACTTTCTTCATTTCGTTCAAACTTCTCATTTTGTTTTCTAAAGTTCTCATTATTTTCTTCATTCATTTGTCTTAAACTCTCATTAGTTTGTCTATTTTGTCCCTCCATTCGTTTATAATTTTCATCATTGGCTTCCTTCTGTTTCTTGGAATCTTCTTTAATTAATTCCCATAGTTTTAGTAAATCCATATCACCTCTGGCTTCCTCCTTGTCACCCGCCTGTTGTTCCTTTTCAACGTCTGTAACTATTTCTGCTTCTTCCTCCCGTCTATTTTCTTCCGTTTCTTGGTCTTTCGCCATCCTTTTAGAAACACCTCTCATATGCATTCCTGTGCCTCTAATAGTTGCCTGCTCCAGTTAAGTAATAGCCTAATTTTTTACTTAACTAAAGCCCACTCATTGAGCGCCAATTTGTAAAGAAACGAATATATATATGTTGTTTTATTTCTTTATTACGAATGTAATACAGTTACGGGTTTATCGTTAATTCAGCCCACGTTGAATTAACCAATCTGTTTATAAGGAAAATATTTATTATGTTGTTGTAAATGAGACCTTCTGTAAATCAATGTTAATTTAAAAAAAAAAAAACAATTATTTATTATATAGTTGCTGCAACTTGTATATTGAACATAACCCTGTGTTATTCAATTACCAAGTGTTTTACCAGAGAATAACGCTATATTACGGGTATTATAGTTAATAATTCGGTAATTCTCTCCAACCCTATTCGGTCCGTATTATTTAAATTGACCCAAGTGTGGCGAAGAGAATACGTTAGTTCGGCACTCTCCCGTATTCACCAGCTGTCTGCAATGAGCGCTGTTATTAGTAATTGACTCGTTTTTATAGGTTAGTTCGTTTCACTTGACGGTTTTATCACCTTCTGTATCTGTAACTTACGCCCCAATCAAAATACAATAACTATTCTACAATAACACAGAACATCATCACATACAAGAAGGATTCTTTATTTATATTATTTTTTAAATTCCAACAGTCGTCTTCATAGGTTATCGGATCGTAATATCGATCGTACAATGCTGAATCGATTTGTTAGTAGATTAGTGATGTATAATACAATTTAAATATAATTTTCTGTTTATCTCTTATCCCAGGGTACATGTGATTCTTTTAACGATTAGTAAGGCCAGGTAATGCAAAATTAAGGTTACTAAGTATTACAAATTGTTATTAATTCTTAATGTATAAAATTAAATATAAGCTGGTTTGTTACCGTACAATGCGATACTCAAGGTAGCCGTGTCTGTTTATAACCGCATGAAGATGTACTGATGAGGTTACTTTTGACCAAAAAATGCGTCCAGATTATCAATAAAGGTTGAAAGGCGATGTCCCGGAGTGTAACAGGAGTTCGATTCTGTTCTTCGTTCTTCTTCGCGATCCTAGTGGTTGCCGGTCCCAGTGGAATTGGTGTAGTATTACAATTTCTTCAATCTCTTGAAAGTGAGGTTTATTACTTCAATACCAAAGGTTCTTTGTGTATGTTTGGTTTATATTTGCATTAATTTTGACTTCTTGTCCATTCAAGAAGAATCTTGGTTTAATTGTAAATCGGGTTCATCATCATTCCTTTAATGGAATTAGTTTGAAGAAGGATTTATTAATTCCGCAACTTTGAGGATGTATAGAATTATATTTCCTGAAATCTAGTTCAGTAATTATTACTCAGTTCTGTTTTAATGGATTGGCTTTAAGACATTGGATTTATTAAGGTTAATTCATTTTTATTTTATTTTATGTTTAAATTTGTCTACTGAACTGTTCCCAACAGCATATAACAATCGAATGTTGAAATCAACAAAATTTCTTGCATTTCAGTTACCCTAACAACCATTACTTTCTGTCATTGGATAATATGTGATATCCTAGAGCCAGAATTAGAAAATATTACTACTCTTATTTAATAAAATACTCCATGCTTGGAATTACACCAAATCACATAAAACTCTCACTTAATCTGCCTTATTAAACCATATACATTTTACTACAATTTCATTTGACTGGACTTATTAAAAAGGTATTAATTTCCTTTTCCAAATATTAAATTTAGGCCTATTGGTTTTATTACACCTGTTATAATTTTGTTTTGTTTTTAACTTAATTTTTCTTTACCTGACCTACTGTACAAATAGTCACTGGCTTATGGCCACTTATATCAATTTTAATTTCCTGGTTTCAATTCATTATATTATTTAGTTCATCATTGAACCCTTCATTGGTTTTTAACATAATTATAAGAACTACTTGCCAACTTATTAACACTTATTGTCTTCCTGGCCAAGTTTACAAATATTATTTTAAACATCTTCATTAATCAATTAAAGTAAATACATTTAACATAATATCATACCTAATAAATGTACTTGTATTTAATTATTCAAATACAATTTTAACATGAATAAAATTAGTACCTATGACTTAGTACTTCCTTAAAGCAACAGCTCTACACTTACTACACCCAAAACATAAAATAAATATCCTGTAAACACTATATCATGATACAGTACAACACCAAGTACATTTTATAACACATTAAATATTAATTGAACAGTATATTATACTCAACTCCTACACATTGAACTCATCCCACTAGACACAATGTTTATATTTTACATCTCATACTACTCATTACATATTCTAGATTTAGGTACACTTTTGATGTTTTATTACTTAGTAACCTTACTAGGTACCTTCAATGCATTTTTTAGGTGAGATTGGTCCTCTGGTATTTAATTATAACATACTTTGGGCATTGTTTTAAGTCATGTTTACAAAGTTTTTTATGTAACTCGGGAACCTCAACTCTGTTACGTTACATAATACTCCCCCTTTGAAAGAAGTTTATTTTGGCTGAATAAAGTTTAGTTATAATAAACTTATAGTTCGTCTATGATAAGGTTATCTTCTCTTTCTATTCTTCAAACTTTTAATTGCACCGGAAAACTGTGTTGACACTCCTTGCATATTTTGTCATTAATTCTTTACTGGTACCTCCCTCAGTTGTAGACCTGTCCTTTTCTCTGGAACTCATAACTTCTTCTAGCCTTTATGCTATCATTTCTTATTATCATTTTTATATTTAATTACCTCTCTTGGTGTATAATCCCTAAAATACTATATTTCCCTAACATTTTTCCCTAATATCATAGCTGGTACAGAATCAGAGGGGCACTATTGGCTTCCATTACTCTGCCGTTTCCCTAACTATATCTTCTGAGATCAGAGGAACTTCATCTCTGTCCAGAAACAAAAATAAACGTTGCACTATCACAACACAATACATATAATAAAATTATTACCTACAAGGTAGCTCCTTCGCTACAAACTTGTATTCAAGGGATGATTACTATTATTTCTGAGGTATCCTAATACTTTTCTTAAATTATTTATCTCGTTGTTCTGTAGTTCCATTTATCATATTATTCACCAGTATATTAGTCAAAGCTGTTCATTATTCATGTTAAATTCTTCTTAGTTCCGTGCTGTCAATTAATTATTCTTTAGCATACATATTTTACTATTTTTAAATCACTCCCATTTACTTCTGCAATTAAACATTGAATCTCCTCCTTATCATAAATTGTATGGCATATTCTTCCTTCATCTAACTCATTTCTAACCCTTCTTTCACTTTTTTCATGTTTATTAGTTTAAAATAATTTCTTCTGAATTATATAGTAAGGTGTTCTTACTTTTTTGAATTTTGGGGTTTTTTAAATTGATTCCACATAATTCCTCTGAAGCATCGAGTAATTAGTTTATTTCATTTAATAGTTAGTTTAAAATATTTTACTTACTTTCTCATTATTTTCCTTTGATTTGCTTGATTCTGTATCCATAAAATCCGTCCCTTTTCTCTATATTCTGTTTGGAATCTGTTTAACCGTGGTCCATTATTTCCTCTATACTGGTTGTTCGGATTTCTCTAGCGTATAGAATTATTTCCGTCCTTGTGACGTGTCTCACTATCATCTGGTTCTTCCATCTTGTTGTTATAAAATTTTCATTCATGCTGAAGTCTACCATCGTTTTTCGAGCTGATTCTTCCATATGGTTATTTAATCGTTCAAATGGTTCATACCTAATCTCCAGAAGTTCTCCATGCTCCTCGGTTAGTTTTGGCTTTTTCGGTCCTTCTAATCTATCTAGGAATTCAATTGTGGTTCGTTTAGAGTTTCTTAATTGCCTTACTTCCCTGTGTTCCGTAATTGGTATATTCTGCATCTTAATTAATCCCCTTTTAATTATCTCCAATCCTTCCCGTGTATTCATTAATTTCCTTTGACGTTTCTGCGTTATTTTCATTGTCTTCATTTCATTGTTAACCCGTTCTATTCTTCTGGCTTTGTTGATTCGTACTTCGTTTAAATTTTCTTGGGTTTTCGCTTGTACCTCCGTTATTCTAACTTTGTTATTATTTTCTACCTGATCTATTCTGGCATCTACTTCTATTCTGGATTGTACAACTGTTTCTTCAGTTTTCTCCAGCCTGTCCTTTGTATCGGCTATCTGCTGTCCAACTTCCTCTATACACTTGTCCATCCTTTGGATAAGTGTCTTACTGACGTCTTCTATCTTCTTATTGAGAGTTTCCCTTAACTCCTTGTTAGAGTTCTCAATTTTCTTATTAATTTGCTTAAAATCTTCCTTAATACCCTCTTTAATTCTGTCCATTTTTTCATTCTTCTGTCTTAAACTTTCTTCATTTCGTTCAAACTTCTCATTTTGTTTTCTAAAGTTCTCATTATTTTCTTCATTCATTTGTCTTAAACTCTCATTAGTTTGTCTATTTTGTTCCTCCATTCGTTTATAATTTTCATCATTGGCTTCCTTCTGTTTCTTGGAATCTTCTTTAATTAATTCCCATAGTTTTAGTAAATCCATATCACCTCTGGCTTCCTCCTTGTCACCCGCCTGTTGTTCCTTTTCAACGTCTGTAACTATTTCTGCTTCTTCCTCCCGTCTATTTTCTTCCGTTTCTTGGTTTTTCGCCATCCTTTTAGAAACACCTCTCGTATGCATTCCAGTGCCTCTAATAGTTGCCTGCTCCAGTTAAGTAATAGCCTAATTTTTTACTTAACTAAGGCCCACTCATTGAGCGCCAATTTGTAAAGAAACGAATATATATATGTTGTTTTATTTCTTTATTACGAGTGTAATACAGTTACGGGTTTATCGTTAATTCAGCCCACGTTGAATTAACCAATCTGTTTATAAGGAAAATATTTATTATGTTGTTGTAAATGAGACCTTCTGTAAATCAATGTTAATTTAAAAAAAAAAAACAATTATTTATTATATAGTTGCTGCAACTTGTATATTGAACATAACCCTGTGTTAATCAATTACCAAGTGTTTTACCAGAGAATAACGCTATATTACGGGTATTATAGTTAATAATTCGGTAATTCTCTCCAACCCTATTCGGTCCGTATTATTTAAATTGACCCAAGTGTGGCGAAGAGAATACGTTAGTTCGGCACTCTCCCGTATTCACCAGCTGTCTGCAATGAGCGCTGTTATTAGTAATTGACTCGTTTTTATAGGTTAGTTCGTTTCACTTGACGGTTTTATCACCTTCTGTATCTGTAACTTACGCCCCAATCAAAATACAATAACTATTCTACAATAACACAGAACATCATCACATACAAGAAGGATTCTTTATTTATATTATTTTTTAAATTCCAACAGTCGTCTTCATAGGTTATCGGATCGTAATATCGATCGTACAATGCTGAATCGATTTATTAGTAGATTAGTGATGTATAATACAATTTAAATATAATTTTCTGTTTATCTCTTATCCCAGGGTACATGTGATTCTTTTAACGATTAGTAAGGCCAGGTAATGCAAAATTAAGGTTACTAAGTATTACAAATTGTTATTAATTCTTAATGTATAAAATTAAATATAAGCTGGTTTGTTACCGTACAATGCGATACTCAAGGTAGCCGTGTCTGTTTATAACCGCATGAAGATGTACTGATGAGGTTACTTTTGACCAAAAAATGCGTCCAGATTATCAATAAAGGTTGAAAGGCGATGTCCCGGAGTGTAACAGGAGTTCGATTCTGTTCTTCGTTCTTCTTCGCGATCCTAGTGGTTGCCGGTCCCAGTGGAATTGGTGTAGTATTACAATTTCTTCAATCTCTTGAAAGTGAGGTTTATTACTTCAATACCAAAGGTTCTTTGTGTATGTTTGGTTTATATTTGCATTAATTTTGACTTCTTGTCCATTCAAGAAGAATCTTGGTTTAATTGTAAATCGGGTTCATCATCATTCCTTTAATGGAATTAGTTTGAAGAAGGATTTATTAATTCCGCAACTTTGAGGATGTGTAGAATTATATTTCCTGAAATCTAGTTCAGTAATTATTACTCAGTTCTGTTTTAATGGATTGGCTTTAAGACATTGGATTTATTAAGGTTAATTCATTTTTATTTTATTTTATGTTTAAATTTGTCTACTGAACTGTTCCCAACAGCATATAACAATCGAATGTTGAAATCAACAAAATTTCTTGCATTTCAGTTACCCTAACAACCATTACTTTCTGTCATTGGATAATATGTGATATCCTAGAGCCAGAATTAGAAAATATTACTACTCTTATTTAATAAAATACTCCATGCTTGGAATTACACCAAATCACATAAAACTCTCACTTAATCTGCCTTATTAAACCATATACATTTTACTACAATTTCATTTGACTGGACTTATTATAAAGGTATTAATTTCCTTTTCCAAATATTAAATTTAGGCCTATTGGTTTTATTACACCTGTTATAATTTTGTTTTGTTTTTAACTTAATTTTTCTTTACCTGACCTACTGTACAAATAGTCACTGGCTTATGGCCACTTATATCAATTTTAATTTCCTGGTTTCAATTCATTATATTATTTAGTTCATCATTGAACCCTTCATTGGTTTTTAACATAATTATAAGAACTACTTGCCAACTTATTAACACTTATTGTCTTCCTGGCCAAGTTTACAAATATTATTTTAAACATCTTCATTAATCAATTAAAGTAAATACATTTAACATAATATCATACCTAATAAATGTACTTGTATTTAATTATTCAAATACAATTTTAACATGAATAAAATTAGTAATTAGTACTTCCTTAAAGCAACAGCTCTACACTTGCTACACCCAAAACATAAAATAAATATCCTGTAAACACTATATCATGATACAGTACAACACCAAGTACATTTTATAACACATTAAATATTAATTGAACAGTATATTATACTCAACTCCTACACATTGAACTCATCCCACTAGACACAATGTTTATATTTTACATCTCATACTACTCATTACATATTCTAGATTTAGGTACACTTTTGATGTTTTATTACTTAGTAACCTTACTAGGTACCTTCAATGCATTTTTTAGGTGAGATTGGTCCTCTGGTATTTAATTATAACATACTTTGGGCATTGTTTTAAGTCATGTTTACAAAGTTTTTTATGTAACTCGGGAACCTCAACTCTGTTACGTTACATAATACTCCCCCTTCGAAAGAAGTTTATTTTGGCTGAATAAAGTTTAGTTAAAATAAACTTATAGTTCGTCTATGATAAGGTTATCTTCTCTTTCTATTCTTCAAACTTTTAATTGCACCGGAAAACTGTGTTGACACTCCTTGCATATTTTGTCATTAATTCTTTACTGGTACCTCCCTCAGTTGTAGACCTGTCCTTTTCTCTGGAACTCATAACTTCTTCTAGCCTTTATGCTATCATTTCTTATTATCATTTTTATATTTAATTACCTCTCTTGGTGTATAATCCCTAAAATACTATATTTCCCTAACATTTTTCCCTAATATCATAGCTGGTACGGAATCAGAGGGGCACTATTGGCTTCCATTACTCTGCCGTTTCCCTAACTATATCTTCTGAGATCAGAGGAACTTCATCTCTGTCCAGAAACAAAAATAAACGTTGCACTATCACAACACAATACATATAATAAAATTATTACCTACAAGGTAGCTCCTTCGCTACAAACTTGTATTCAAGGGATGATTACTATTATTTCTGAGGTATCCTAATACTTTTCTTAAATTATTTATCTCGTTGTTCTGTAGTTCCATTTATCATATTATTCACCAGTATATTAGTTAAAGCTGTTCATTATTCATTTTAAATTCTTCTTCGTTCCGTGCTGTCAATTAATTATTCTTTAGCATACATATTTTACTATTTTTAAATCACTCCCATTTACTTCTGCAATTAAACATTGAATCTCCTCCTTATCATAAATTGTATGGCATATTCTTCCTTCATCTAACTCATTTCTAACCCTTCTTTCATGTTTATTAGTTTAAAATAATTTCTTCTGAATTATATAGTAAGGTGTTCTTACTTTTTTGAATTTTGGGGTTTTTTAAATTGATTCCACATAATTCCTCTGAAGCATCGAGTAATTAGTTTATTTCATTTAATAGTTAGTTTAAAATATTTTACTTACTTTCTCATTATTTTCCTTTGATTTGCTTGATTCTGTATCCATAAAATCCGTCCCTTTTCTCTATATTCTGTTTGGAATCTGTTTAACCGTGGTCCATTATTTCCTCTATACTGGTTGTTCGGATTTCTCTAGCGTATAGAATTATTTCCGTCCTTGTGACGTGTCTCACTATCATCTGGTTCTTCCATCTTGTTGTTATAAAATTTTCATTCATGCTGAAGTCTACCATCGTTTTTCGAGCTGATTCTTCCATATGGTTATTTAATCGTTCAAATGGTTCATACCTAATCTCCAGAAGTTCTCCATGCTCCTCGGTTAGTTTTGGCTTTTTCGGTCCTTCTAATCTATCTAGGAATTCAATTGTGGTTCGTTTAGAGTTTCTTAATTGCCTTACTTCCCTGTGTTCCGTAATTGGTATATTCTGCATCTTAATTAATCCCCTTTTAATTATCTCCAATCCTTCCCGTGTATTCATTAATTTCCTTTGACGTTTCTGCGTTATTTTCATTGTCTTCATTTCATTGTTAACCCGTTCTGTTCTTCTGGCTTTGTTGATTCGTACTTCGTTTAAATTTTCTTGGGTTTTCGCTTGTACCTCCGTTATTCTAACTTTGTTATTATTTTCTACCTGATCTATTCTGGCATCTACTTCTATTCTGGATTGTACAACTGTTTCTTCAGTTTTCTCCAGCCTGTCCTTTGTATCGGCTATCTGCTGTCCAACTTCCTCTATACACTTGTCCATCCTCTGGATAAGTGTCTTACTGACGTCTTCTATCTTCTTATTGAGAGTTTCCCTTAACTCCTTGTTAGAGTTCTCAATTTTCTTATTAATTTGCTTAAAATCTTCCTTAATACCCTCTTTAATTCTGTCAATTTTTTCATTCTTCTGTCTTAAACTTTCTTCATTTCATTCAAACTTCTCATTTTGTTTTCTAAAGTTCTCATTATTTTCTTCATTCATTTGTCTTAAACTCTCATTAGTTTGTCTATTTTGTTCCTCCATTCGTTTATAATTTTCATCATTGGCTTCCTTCTGTTTCTTGGAATCTTCTTTAATTAATTCCCATAGTTTTAGTAAATCCATATCACCTCTGGCTTCCTCCTTGTCACCCGCCTGTTGTTCCTTTTCAACGTCTGTAACTATTTCTGCTTCTTCCTCCCGTCTATTTTCTTCCGTTTCTTGGTCTTTCGCCATCCTTTTAGAAACACCTCTCGTATGCATTCCTGTGCCTCTAATAGTTGCCTGCTCCAGTTAAGTAATAGCCTAATTTTTTACTTAACTAAAGCCCACTCATTGAGCGCCAATTTGTAAAGAAACGAATATATATATGTTGTTTTATTTCTTTATTACGAGTGTAATACAGTTACGGGTTTATAGTTAATTCAGCCCACGTTGAATTAACCAATCTGTTTATAAGGAAAATATTTATTATGTTGTTGTAAATGAGACCTTCTGTAAATCAATGTTAATTTAAAAAAAAAAAAAACAATTATTTATTATATAGTTGCTGCAACTTCTATATTGAACATAACCCTGTGTTAATCAATTACCAAGTGTTTTACCAGAGAATAACGCTATATTACGGGTATTATAGTTAATAATTCGGTAATTCTCTCCAACCCTATTCGGTCCGTATTATTTAAATTGACCCAAGTGTGGCGAAGAGAATACGTTAGTTCGGCACTCTCCCGTATTCACCAGCTGTCTGCAATGAGCGCTGTTATTAGTAATTGACTCGTTTTTATAGGTTAGTTCGTTTCACTTGATGGTTTTATCACCTTCTGTATCTGTAACTTACGCCCCAATCAAAATACAATAACTATTCTACAATAACACAGAACATCATCACATACAAGAAGGATTCTTTATTTATATTATTTTTTAAATTCCAACAGTCGTCTTCATAGGTTATCGGATCGTAATATCGATCGTACAATGCTGAATCGATTTGTTAGTAGATTAGTGATGTATAATACAATTTAAATATAATTTTCTGTTTATCTCTTATCCCAGGGTACATGTGATTCTTTTAACGATTAGTAAGGCCAGGTAATGCAAAATTAAGGTTACTAAGTATTACAAATTGTTATTAATTCTTAATGTATAAAATTAAATATAAGCTGGTTTGTTACCGTACAATGCGATACTCAAGGTAGCCGTGTCTGTTTATAACCGCATGAAGATGTACTGATGAGGTTACTTTTGACCAAAAAATGCGTCCAGATTATCAATAAAGGTTGAAAGGCGATGTCCCGGAGTGTAACAGGAGTTCGATTCTGTTCTTCGTTCTTCTTCGCGATCCTAGTGGTTGCCGGTCCCAGTGGAATTGGTGTAGTATTACAATTTCTTCAATCTCTTGAAAGTGAGGTTTATTACTTCAATACCAAAGGTTCTTTGTGTATGTTTGGTTTATATTTGCATTAATTTTGACTTCTTGTCCATTCAAGAAGAATCTTGGTTTAATTGTAAATCGGGTTCATCATCATTCCTTTAATGGAATTAGTTTGAAGAAGGATTTATTAATTCCGCAACTTTGAGGATGTGTAGAATTATATTTCCTGAAATCTAGTTCAGTAATTATTACTCAGTTCTGTTTTAATGGATTGGCTTTAAGACATTGGATTTATTAAGGTTAATTCATTTTTATTTTATTTTATGTTTAAATTTGTCTACTGAACTGTTCCCAACAGCATATAACAATCGAATGTTGAAATCAACAAAATTTCTTGCATTTCAGTTACCCTAACAACCATTACTTTCTGTCATTGGATAATATGTGATATCCTAGAGCCAGAATTAGAAAATATTACTACTCTTATTTAATAAAATACTCCATGCTTGGAATTACACCAAATCACATAAAACTCTCACTTAATCTGCCTTATTAAACCATATACATTTTACTACAATTTCATTTGACTGGACTTATTATAAAGGTATTAATTTCCTTTTCCAAATATTAAATTTAGGCCTATTGGTTTTATTACACCTGTTATAATTTTGTTTTGTTTTTAACTTAATTTTTCTTTACCTGACCTACTGTACAAATAGTCACTGGCTTATGGCCACTTATATCAATTTTAATTTCCTGGTTTCAATTCATTATATTATTTAGTTCATCATTGAACCCTTCATTGGTTTTTAACATAATTATAAGAACTACTTGCCAACTTATTAACACTTATTGTCTTCCTGGCCAAGTTTACAAATATTATTTTAAACATCTTCATTAATCAATTAAAGTAAATACATTTAACATAATATCATACCTAATAAATGTACTTGTATTTAATTATTCAAATACAATTTTAACATGAATAAAATTAGTAATTAGTACTTCCTTAAAGCAACAGCTCTACACTTGCTACACCCAAAACATAAAATAAATATCCTGTAAACACTATATCATGATACAGTACAACACCAAGTACATTTTATAACACATTAAATATTAATTGAACAGTATATTATACTCAACTCCTACACATTGAACTCATCCCACTAGACACAATGTTTATATTTTACATCTCATACTACTCATTACATATTCTAGATTTAGGTACACTTTTGATGTTTTATTACTTAGTAACCTTACTAGGTACCTTCAATGCATTTTTTAGGTGAGATTGGTCCTCTGGTATTTAATTATAACATACTTTGGGCATTGTTTTAAGTCATGTTTACAAAGTTTTTTATGTAACTCGGGAACCTCAACTCTGTTACGTTACATAATACTCCCCCTTCGAAAGAAGTTTATTTTGGCTGAATAAAGTTTAGTTAAAATAAACTTATAGTTCGTCTATGATAAGGTTATCTTCTCTTTCTATTCTTCAAACTTTTAATTGCACCGGAAAACTGTGTTGACACTCCTTGCATATTTTGTCATTAATTCTTTACTGGTACCTCCCTCAGTTGTAGACCTGTCCTTTTCTCTGGAACTCATAACTTCTTCTAGCCTTTATGCTATCATTTCTTATTATCATTTTTATATTTAATTACCTCTCTTGGTGTATAATCCCTAAAATACTATATTTCCCTAACATTTTTCCCTAATATCATAGCTGGTACGGAATCAGAGGGGCACTATTGGCTTCCATTACTCTGCCGTTTCCCTAACTATATCTTCTGAGATCAGAGGAACTTCATCTCTGTCCAGAAACAAAAATAAACGTTGCACTATCACAACACAATACATATAATAAAATTATTACCTACAAGGTAGCTCCTTCGCTACAAACTTGTATTCAAGGGATGATTACTATTATTTCTGAGGTATCCTAATACTTTTCTTAAATTATTTATCTCGTTGTTCTGTAGTTCCATTTATCATATTATTCACCAGTATATTAGTTAAAGCTGTTCATTATTCATTTTAAATTCTTCTTCGTTCCGTGCTGTCAATTAATTATTCTTTAGCATACATATTTTACTATTTTTAAATCACTCCCATTTACTTCTGCAATTAAACATTGAATCTCCTCCTTATCATAAATTGTATGGCATATTCTTCCTTCATCTAACTCATTTCTAACCCTTCTTTCATGTTTATTAGTTTAAAATAATTTCTTCTGAATTATATAGTAAGGTGTTCTTACTTTTTTGAATTTTGGGGTTTTTTAAATTGATTCCACATAATTCCTCTGAAGCATCGAGTAATTAGTTTATTTCATTTAATAGTTAGTTTAAAATATTTTACTTACTTTCTCATTATTTTCCTTTGATTTGCTTGATTCTGTATCCATAAAATCCGTCCCTTTTCTCTATATTCTGTTTGGAATCTGTTTAACCGTGGTCCATTATTTCCTCTATACTGGTTGTTCGGATTTCTCTAGCGTATAGAATTATTTCCGTCCTTGTGACGTGTCTCACTATCATCTGGTTCTTCCATCTTGTTGTTATAAAATTTTCATTCATGCTGAAGTCTACCATCGTTTTTCGAGCTGATTCTTCCATATGGTTATTTAATCGTTCAAATGGTTCATACCTAATCTCCAGAAGTTCTCCATGCTCCTCGGTTAGTTTTGGCTTTTTCGGTCCTTCTAATCTATCTAGGAATTCAATTGTGGTTCGTTTAGAGTTTCTTAATTGCCTTACTTCCCTGTGTTCCGTAATTGGTATATTCTGCATCTTAATTAATCCCCTTTTAATTATCTCCAATCCTTCCCGTGTATTCATTAATTTCCTTTGACGTTTCTGCGTTATTTTCATTGTCTTCATTTCATTGTTAACCCGTTCTGTTCTTCTGGCTTTGTTGATTCGTACTTCGTTTAAATTTTCTTGGGTTTTCGCTTGTACCTCCGTTATTCTAACTTTGTTATTATTTTCTACCTGATCTATTCTGGCATCTACTTCTATTCTGGATTGTACAACTGTTTCTTCAGTTTTCTCCAGCCTGTCCTTTGTATCGGCTATCTGCTGTCCAACTTCCTCTATACACTTGTCCATCCTCTGGATAAGTGTCTTACTGACGTCTTCTATCTTCTTATTGAGAGTTTCCCTTAACTCCTTGTTAGAGTTCTCAATTTTCTTATTAATTTGCTTAAAATCTTCCTTAATACCCTCTTTAATTCTGTCAATTTTTTCATTCTTCTGTCTTAAACTTTCTTCATTTCATTCAAACTTCTCATTTTGTTTTCTAAAGTTCTCATTATTTTCTTCATTCATTTGTCTTAAACTCTCATTAGTTTGTCTATTTTGTTCCTCCATTCGTTTATAATTTTCATCATTGGCTTCCTTCTGTTTCTTGGAATCTTCTTTAATTAATTCCCATAGTTTTAGTAAATCCATATCACCTCTGGCTTCCTCCTTGTCACCCGCCTGTTGTTCCTTTTCAACGTCTGTAACTATTTCTGCTTCTTCCTCCCGTCTATTTTCTTCCGTTTCTTGGTCTTTCGCCATCCTTTTAGAAACACCTCTCGTATGCATTCCTGTGCCTCTAATAGTTGCCTGCTCCAGTTAAGTAATAGCCTAATTTTTTACTTAACTAAAGCCCACTCATTGAGCGCCAATTTGTAAAGAAACGAATATATATATGTTGTTTTATTTCTTTATTACGAGTGTAATACAGTTACGGGTTTATAGTTAATTCAGCCCACGTTGAATTAACCAATCTGTTTATAAGGAAAATATTTATTATGTTGTTGTAAATGAGACCTTCTGTAAATCAATGTTAATTTAAAAAAAAAAAAAAAATTATTTATTATATAGTTGCTGCAACTTCTATATTGAACATAACCCTGTGTTAATCAATTACCAAGTGTTTTACCAGAGAATAACGCTATATTACGGGTATTATAGTTAATAATTCGGTAATTCTCTCCAACCCTATTCGGTCCGTATTATTTAAATTGACCCAAGTGTGGCGAAGAGAATACGTTAGTTCGGCACTCTCCCGTATTCACCAGCTGTCTGCAATGAGCGCTGTTATTAGTAATTGACTCGTTTTTATAGGTTAGTTCGTTTCACTTGATGGTTTTATCACCTTCTGTATCTGTAACTTACGCCCCAATCAAAATACAATAACTATTCTACAATAACACAGAACATCATCACATACAAGAAGGATTCTTTATTTATATTATTTTTTAAATTCCAACAGTCGTCTTCATAGGTTATCGGATCGTAATATCGATCGTACAATGCTGAATCGATTTGTTAGTAGATTAGTGATGTATAATACAATTTAAATATAATTTTCTGTTTATCTCTTATCCCAGGGTACATGTGATTCTTTTAACGATTAGTAAGGCCAGGTAATGCAAAATTAAGGTTACTAAGTATTACAAATTGTTATTAATTCTTAATGTATAAAATTAAATATAAGCTGGTTTGTTACCGTACAATGCGATACTCAAGGTAGCCGTGTCTGTTTATAACCGCATGAAGATGTACTGATGAGGTTACTTTTGACCAAAAAATGCGTCCAGATTATCAATAAAGGTTGAAAGGCGATGTCCCGGAGTGTAACAGGAGTTCGATTCTGTTCTTCGTTCTTCTTCGCGATCCTAGTGGTTGCCGGTCCCAGTGGAATTGGTGTAGTATTACAATTTCTTCAATCTCTTGAAAGTGAGGTTTATTACTTCAATACCAAAGGTTCTTTGTGTATGTTTGGTTTATATTTGCATTAATTTTGACTTCTTGTCCATTCAAGAAGAATCTTGGTTTAATTGTAAATCGGGTTCATCATCATTCCTTTAATGGAATTAGTTTGAAGAAGGATTTATTAATTCCGCAACTTTGAGGATGTGTAGAATTATATTTCCTGAAATCTAGTTCAGTAATTATTACTCAGTTCTGTTTTAATGGATTGGCTTTAAGACATTGGATTTATTAAGGTTAATTCATTTTTATTTTATTTTATGTTTAAATTTGTCTACTGAACTGTTCCCAACAGCATATAACAATCGAATGTTGAAATCAACAAAATTTCTTGCATTTCAGTTACCCTAACAACCATTACTTTCTGTCATTGGATAATATGTGATATCCTAGAGCCAGAATTAGAAAATATTACTACTCTTATTTAATAAAATACTCCATGCTTGGAATTACACCAAATCACATAAAACTCTCACTTAATCTGCCTTATTAAACCATATACATTTTACTACAATTTCATTTGACTGGACTTATTATAAAGGTATTAATTTCCTTTTCCAAATATTAAATTTAGGCCTATTGGTTTTATTACACCTGTTATAATTTTGTTTTGTTTTTAACTTAATTTTTCTTTACCTGACCTACTGTACAAATAGTCACTGGCTTATGGCCACTTATATCAATTTTAATTTCCTGGTTTCAATTCATTATATTATTTAGTTCATCATTGAACCCTTCATTGGTTTTTAACATAATTATAAGAACTACTTGCCAACTTATTAACACTTATTGTCTTCCTGGCCAAGTTTACAAATATTATTTTAAACATCTTCATTAATCAATTAAAGTAAATACATTTAACATAATATCATACCTAATAAATGTACTTGTATTTAATTATTCAAATACAATTTTAACATGAATAAAATTAGTAATTAGTACTTCCTTAAAGCAACAGCTCTACACTTGCTACACCCAAAACATAAAATAAATATCCTGTAAACACTATATCATGATACAGTACAACACCAAGTACATTTTATAACACATTAAATATTAATTGAACAGTATATTATACTCAACTCCTACACATTGAACTCATCCCACTAGACACAATGTTTATATTTTACATCTCATACTACTCATTACATATTCTAGATTTAGGTACACTTTTGATGTTTTATTACTTAGTAACCTTACTAGGTACCTTCAATGCATTTTTTAGGTGAGATTGGTCCTCTGGTATTTAATTATAACATACTTTGGGCATTGTTTTAAGTCATGTTTACAAAGTTTTTTATGTAACTCGGGAACCTCAACTCTGTTACGTTACATAATACTCCCCCTTCGAAAGAAGTTTATTTTGGCTGAATAAAGTTTAGTTAAAATAAACTTATAGTTCGTCTATGATAAGGTTATCTTCTCTTTCTATTCTTCAAACTTTTAATTGCACCGGAAAACTGTGTTGACACTCCTTGCATATTTTGTCATTAATTCTTTACTGGTACCTCCCTCAGTTGTAGACCTGTCCTTTTCTCTGGAACTCATAACTTCTTCTAGCCTTTATGCTATCATTTCTTATTATCATTTTTATATTTAATTACCTCTCTTGGTGTATAATCCCTAAAATACTATATTTCCCTAACATTTTTCCCTAATATCATAGCTGGTACGGAATCAGAGGGGCACTATTGGCTTCCATTACTCTGCCGTTTCCCTAACTATATCTTCTGAGATCAGAGGAACTTCATCTCTGTCCAGAAACAAAAATAAACGTTGCACTATCACAACACAATACATATAATAAAATTATTACCTACAAGGTAGCTCCTTCGCTACAAACTTGTATTCAAGGGATGATTACTATTATTTCTGAGGTATCCTAATACTTTTCTTAAATTATTTATCTCGTTGTTCTGTAGTTCCATTTATCATATTATTCACCAGTATATTAGTTAAAGCTGTTCATTATTCATTTTAAATTCTTCTTCGTTCCGTGCTGTCAATTAATTATTCTTTAGCATACATATTTTACTATTTTTAAATCACTCCCATTTACTTCTGCAATTAAACATTGAATCTCCTCCTTATCATAAATTGTATGGCATATTCTTCCTTCATCTAACTCATTTCTAACCCTTCTTTCATGTTTATTAGTTTAAAATAATTTCTTCTGAATTATATAGTAAGGTGTTCTTACTTTTTTGAATTTTGGGGTTTTTTAAATTGATTCCACATAATTCCTCTGAAGCATCGAGTAATTAGTTTATTTCATTTAATAGTTAGTTTAAAATATTTTACTTACTTTCTCATTATTTTCCTTTGATTTGCTTGATTCTGTATCCATAAAATCCGTCCCTTTTCTCTATATTCTGTTTGGAATCTGTTTAACCGTGGTCCATTATTTCCTCTATACTGGTTGTTCGGATTTCTCTAGCGTATAGAATTATTTCCGTCCTTGTGACGTGTCTCACTATCATCTGGTTCTTCCATCTTGTTGTTATAAAATTTTCATTCATGCTGAAGTCTACCATCGTTTTTCGAGCTGATTCTTCCATATGGTTATTTAATCGTTCAAATGGTTCATACCTAATCTCCAGAAGTTCTCCATGCTCCTCGGTTAGTTTTGGCTTTTTCGGTCCTTCTAATCTATCTAGGAATTCAATTGTGGTTCGTTTAGAGTTTCTTAATTGCCTTACTTCCCTGTGTTCCGTAATTGGTATATTCTGCATCTTAATTAATCCCCTTTTAATTATCTCCAATCCTTCCCGTGTATTCATTAATTTCCTTTGACGTTTCTGCGTTATTTTCATTGTCTTCATTTCATTGTTAACCCGTTCTGTTCTTCTGGCTTTGTTGATTCGTACTTCGTTTAAATTTTCTTGGGTTTTCGCTTGTACCTCCGTTATTCTAACTTTGTTATTATTTTCTACCTGATCTATTCTGGCATCTACTTCTATTCTGGATTGTACAACTGTTTCTTCAGTTTTCTCCAGCCTGTCCTTTGTATCGGCTATCTGCTGTCCAACTTCCTCTATACACTTGTCCATCCTCTGGATAAGTGTCTTACTGACGTCTTCTATCTTCTTATTGAGAGTTTCCCTTAACTCCTTGTTAGAGTTCTCAATTTTCTTATTAATTTGCTTAAAATCTTCCTTAATACCCTCTTTAATTCTGTCAATTTTTTCATTCTTCTGTCTTAAACTTTCTTCATTTCGTTCAAACTTCTCATTTTGTTTTCTAAAGTTCTCATTATTTTCTTCATTCATTTGTCTTAAACTCTCATTAGTTTGTCTATTTTGTTCCTCCATTCGTTTATAATTTTCATCATTGGCTTCCTTCTGTTTCTTGGAATCTTCTTTAATTAATTCCCATAGTTTTAGTAAATCCATATCACCTCTGGCTTCCTCCTTGTCACCCGCCTGTTGTTCCTTTTCAACGTCTGTAACTATTTCTGCTTCTTCCTCCCGTCTATTTTCTTCCGTTTCTTGGTCTTTCGCCATCCTTTTAGAAACACCTCTCGTATGCATTCCTGTGCCTCTAATAGTTGCCTGCTCCAGTTAAGTAATAGCCTAATTTTTTACTTAACTAAAGCCCACTCATTGAGCGCCAATTTGTAAAGAAACGAATATATATATGTTGTTTTATTTCTTTATTACGAGTGTAATACAGTTACGGGTTTATAGTTAATTCAGCCCACGTTGAATTAACCAATCTGTTTATAAGGAAAATATTTATTATGTTGTTGTAAATGAGACCTTCTGTAAATCAATGTTAATTTAAAAAAAAAAAAAACAATTATTTATTATATAGTTGCTGCAACTTGTATATTGAACATAACCCTGTGTTAATCAATTACCAAGTGTTTTACCAGAGAATAACGCTATATTACGGGTATTATAGTTAATAATTCGGTAATTCTCTCCAACCCTATTCGGTCCGTATTATTTAAATTGACCCAAGTGTGGCGAAGAGAATACGTTAGTTCGGCACTCTCCCGTATTCACCAGCTGTCTGCAATGAGCGCTGTTATTAGTAATTGACTCGTTTTTATAGGTTAGTTCATTTCACTTGATGGTTTTATCACCTTCTGTATCTGTAACTTACGCCCCAATCAAAATACAATAACTATTCTACAATAACACAGAACATCATCACATACAAGAAGGATTCTTTATTTATATTATTTTTTAAATTCCAACAGTCGTCTTCATAGGTTATCGGATCGTAATATCGATCGTACAATGCTGAATCGATTTGTTAGTAGATTAGTGATGTATAATACAATTTAAATATAATTTTCTGTTTATCTCTTATCCCAGGGTACATGTGATTCTTTTAACGATTAGTAAGGCCAGGTAATGCAAAATTAAGGTTACTAAGTATTACAAATTGTTATTAATTCTTAATGTATAAAATTAAATATAAGCTGGTTTGTTACCGTACAATGCGATACTCAAGGTAGCCGTGTCTGTTTATAACCGCATGAAGATGTACTGATGAGGTTACTTTTGACCAAAAAATGCGTCCAGATTATCAATAAAGGTTGAAAGGCGATGTCCCGGAGTGTAACAGGAGTTCGATTCTGTTCTTCGTTCTTCTTCGCGATCCTAGTGGTTGCCGGTCCCAGTGGAATTGGTGTAGTATTACAATTTCTTCAATCTCTTGAAAGTGAGGTTTATTACTTCAATACCAAAGGTTCTTTGTGTATGTTTGGTTTATATTTGCATAAATTTTGACTTCTTGTCCATTCAAGAAGAATCTTGGTTTAATTGTAAATCGGGTTCATCATCATTCCTTTAATGGAATTAGTTTGAAGAAGGATTTATTAATTCCGCAACTTTGAGGATGTGTAGAATTATATTTCCTGAAATCTAGTTCAGTAATTATTACTCAGTTCTGTTTTAATGGATTGGCTTTAAGACATTGGATTTATTAAGGTTAATTCATTTTTATTTTATTTTATGTTTAAATTTGTCTACTGAACTGTTCCCAACAGCATATAACAATCGAATGTTGAAATCAACAAAATTTCTTGCATTTCAGTTACCCTAACAACCATTACTTTCTGTCATTGGATAATATGTGATATCCTAGAGCCAGAATTAGAAAATATTACTACTCTTATTTAATAAAATACTCCATGCTTGGAATTACACCAAATCACATAAAACTCTCACTTAATCTGCCTTATTAAACCATATACATTTTACTACAATTTCATTTGACTGGACTTATTATAAAGGTATTAATTTCCTTTTCCAAATATTAAATTTAGGCCTATTGGTTTTATTACACCTGTTATAATTTTGTTTTGTTTTTAACTTAATTTTTCTTTACCTGACCTACTGTACAAATAGTCACTGGCTTATGGCCACTTATATCAATTTTAATTTCCTGGTTTCAATTCATTATATTATTTAGTTCATCATTGAACCCTTCATTGGTTTTTAACATAATTATAAGAACTACTTGCCAACTTATTAACACTTATTGTCTTCCTGGCCAAGTTTACAAATATTATTTTAAACATCTTCATTAATCAATTAAAGTAAATACATTTAACATAATATCATACCTAATAAATGTACTTGTATTTAATTATTCAAATACAATTTTAACATGAATAAAATTAGTAATTAGTACTTCCTTAAAGCAACAGCTCTACACTTGCTACACCCAAAACATAAAATAAATATCCTGTAAACACTATATCATGATACAGTACAACACCAAGTACATTTTATAACACATTAAATATTAATTGAACAGTATATTATACTCAACTCCTACACATTGAACTCATCCCACTAGACACAATGTTTATATTTTACATCTCATACTACTCATTACATATTCTAGATTTAGGTACACTTTTGATGTTTTATTACTTAGTAACCTTACTAGGTACCTTCAATGCATTTTTTAGGTGAGATTGGTCCTCTGGTATTTAATTATAACATACTTTGGGCATTGTTTTAAGTCATGTTTACAAAGTTTTTTATGTAACTCGGGAACCTCAACTCTGTTACGTTACATAATACTCCCCCTTCGAAAGAAGTTTATTTTGGCTGAATAAAGTTTAGTTAAAATAAACTTATAGTTCGTCTATGATAAGGTTATCTTCTCTTTCTATTCTTCAAACTTTTAATTGCACCGGAAAACTGTGTTGACACTCCTTGCATATTTTGTCATTAATTCTTTACTGGTACCTCCCTCAGTTGTAGACCTGTCCTTTTCTCTGGAACTCATAACTTCTTCTAGCCTTTATGCTATCATTTCTTATTATCATTTTTATATTTAATTACCTCTCTTGGTGTATAATCCCTAAAATACTATATTTCCCTAACATTTTTCCCTAATATCATAGCTGGTACGGAATCAGAGGGGCACTATTGGCTTCCATTACTCTGCCGTTTCCCTAACTATATCTTCTGAGATCAGAGGAACTTCATCTCTGTCCAGAAACAAAAATAAACGTTGCACTATCACAACACAATACATATAATAAAATTATTACCTACAAGGTAGCTCCTTCGCTACAAACTTGTATTCAAGGGATGATTACTATTATTTCTGAGGTATCCTAATACTTTTCTTAAATTATTTATCTCGTTGTTCTGTAGTTCCATTTATCATATTATTCACCAGTATATTAGTTAAAGCTGTTCATTATTCATTTTAAATTCTTCTTCGTTCCGTGCTGTCAATTAATTATTCTTTAGCATACATATTTTACTATTTTTAAATCACTCCCATTTACTTCTGCAATTAAACATTGAATCTCCTCCTTATCATAAATTGTATGGCATATTCTTCCTTCATCTAACTCATTTCTAACCCTTCTTTCATGTTTATTAGTTTAAAATAATTTCTTCTGAATTATATAGTAAGGTGTTCTTACTTTTTTGAATTTTGGGGTTTTTTAAATTGATTCCACATAATTCCTCTGAAGCATCGAGTAATTAGTTTATTTCATTTAATAGTTAGTTTAAAATATTTTACTTACTTTCTCATTATTTTCCTTTGATTTGCTTGATTCTGTATCCATAAAATCCGTCCCTTTTCTCTATATTCTGTTTGGAATCTGTTTAACCGTGGTCCATTATTTCCTCTATACTGGTTGTTCGGATTTCTCTAGCGTATAGAATTATTTCCGTCCTTGTGACGTGTCTCACTATCATCTGGTTCTTCCATCTTGTTGTTATAAAATTTTCATTCATGCTGAAGTCTACCATCGTTTTTCGAGCTGATTCTTCCATATGGTTATTTAATCGTTCAAATGGTTCATACCTAATCTCCAGAAGTTCTCCATGCTCCTCGGTTAGTTTTGGCTTTTTCGGTCCTTCTAATCTATCTAGGAATTCAATTGTGGTTCGTTTAGAGTTTCTTAATTGCCTTACTTCCCTGTGTTCCGTAATTGGTATATTCTGCATCTTAATTAATCCCCTTTTAATTATCTCCAATCCTTCCCGTGTATTCATTAATTTCCTTTGACGTTTCTGCGTTATTTTCATTGTCTTCATTTCATTGTTAACCCGTTCTGTTCTTCTGGCTTTGTTGATTCGTACTTCGTTTAAATTTTCTTGGGTTTTCGCTTGTACCTCCGTTATTCTAACTTTGTTATTATTTTCTACCTGATCTATTCTGGCATCTACTTCTATTCTGGATTGTACAACTGTTTCTTCAGTTTTCTCCAGCCTGTCCTTTGTATCGGCTATCTGCTGTCCAACTTCCTCTATACACTTGTCCATCCTCTGGATAAGTGTCTTACTGACGTCTTCTATCTTCTTATTGAGAGTTTCCCTTAACTCCTTGTTAGAGTTCTCAATTTTCTTATTAATTTGCTTAAAATCTTCCTTAATACCCTCTTTAATTCTGTCAATTTTTTCATTCTTCTGTCTTAAACTTTCTTCATTTCGTTCAAACTTCTCATTTTGTTTTCTAAAGTTCTCATTATTTTCTTCATTCATTTGTCTTAAACTCTCATTAGTTTGTCTATTTTGTTCCTCCATTCGTTTATAATTTTCATCATTGGCTTCCTTCTGTTTCTTGGAATCTTCTTTAATTAATTCCCATAGTTTTAGTAAATCCATATCACCTCTGGCTTCCTCCTTGTCACCCGCCTGTTGTTCCTTTTCAACGTCTGTAACTATTTCTGCTTCTTCCTCCCGTCTATTTTCTTCCGTTTCTTGGTCTTTCGCCATCCTTTTAGAAACACCTCTCGTATGCATTCCTGTGCCTCTAATAGTTGCCTGCTCCAGTTAAGTAATAGCCTAATTTTTTACTTAACTAAAGCCCACTCATTGAGCGCCAATTTGTAAAGAAACTAATATATATATGTTGTTTTATTTCTTTATTACGAGTGTAATACAGTTACGGGTTTATAGTTAATTCAGCCCACGTTGAATTAACCAATCTGTTTATAAGGAAAATATTTATTATGTTGTTGTAAATGAGACCTTCTGTAAATCAATGTTAATTTAAAAAAAAAAAAAAACAATTATTTATTATATAGTTGCTGCAACTTGTATATTGAACATAACCCTGTGTTAATCAATTACCAAGTGTTTTACCAGAGAATAACGCTATATTACGGGTATTATAGTTAATAATTCGGTAATTCTCTCCAACCCTATTCGGTCCGTATTATTTAAATTGACCCAAGTGTGGCGAAGAGAATACGTTAGTTCGGCACTCTCCCGTATTCACCAGCTGTCTGCAATGAGCGCTGTTATTAGTAATTGACTCGTTTTTATAGGTTAGTTCGTTTCACTTGATGGTTTTATCACCTTCTGTATCTGTAACTTACGCCCCAATCAAAATACAATAACTATTCTACAATAACACAGAACATCATCACATACAAGAAGGATTCTTTATTTATATTATTTTTTAAATTCCAACAGTCGTCTTCATAGGTTATCGGATCGTAATATCGATCGTACAATGCTGAATCGATTTGTTAGTAGATTAGTGATGTATAATACAATTTAAATATAATTTTCTGTTTATCTCTTATCCCAGGGTACATGTGATTCTTTTAACGATTAGTAAGGCCAGGTAATGCAAAATTAAGGTTACTAAGTATTACAAATTGTTATTAATTCTTAATGTATAAAATTAAATATAAGCTGGTTTGTTACCGTACAATGCGATACTCAAGGTAGCCGTGTCTGTTTATAACCGCATGAAGATGTACTGATGAGGTTACTTTTGACCAAAAAATGCGTCCAGATTATCAATAAAGGTTGAAAGGCGATGTCCCGGAGTGTAACAGGAGTTCGATTCTGTTCTTCGTTCTTCTTCGCGATCCTAGTGGTTGCCGGTCCCAGTGGAATTGGTGTAGTATTACAATTTCTTCAATCTCTTGAAAGTGAGGTTTATTACTTCAATACCAAAGGTTCTTTGTGTATGTTTGGTTTATATTTGCATTAATTTTGACTTCTTGTCCATTCAAGAAGAATCTTGGTTTAATTGTAAATCGGGTTCATCATCATTCCTTTAATGGAATTAGTTTGAAGAAGGATTTATTAATTCCGCAACTTTGAGGATGTGTAGAATTATATTTCCTGAAATCTAGTTCAGTAATTATTACTCAGTTCTGTTTTAATGGATTGGCTTTAAGACATTGGATTTATTAAGGTTAATTCATTTTTATTTTATTTTATGTTTAAATTTGTCTACTGAACTGTTCCCAACAGCATATAACAATCGAATGTTGAAATCAACAAAATTTCTTGCATTTCAGTTACCCTAACAACCATTACTTTCTGTCATTGGATAATATGTGATATCCTAGAGCCAGAATTAGAAAATATTACTACTCTTATTTAATAAAATACTCCATGCTTGGAATTACACCAAATCACATAAAACTCTCACTTAATCTGCCTTATTAAACCATATACATTTTACTACAATTTCATTTGACTGGACTTATTATAAAGGTATTAATTTCCTTTTCCAAATATTAAATTTAGGCCTATTGGTTTTATTACACCTGTTATAATTTTGTTTTGTTTTTAACTTAATTTTTCTTTACCTGACCTACTGTACAAATAGTCACTGGCTTATGGCCACTTATATCAATTTTAATTTCCTGGTTTCAATTCATTATATTATTTAGTTCATCATTGAACCCTTCATTGGTTTTTAACATAATTATAAGAACTACTTGCCAACTTATTAACACTTATTGTCTTCCTGGCCAAGTTTACAAATATTATTTTAAACATCTTCATTAATCAATTAAAGTAAATACATTTAACATAATATCATACCTAATAAATGTACTTGTATTTAATTATTCAAATACAATTTTAACATGAATAAAATTAGTAATTAGTACTTCCTTAAAGCAACAGCTCTACACTTGCTACACCCAAAACATAAAATAAATATCCTGTAAACACTATATCATGATACAGTACAACACCAAGTACATTTTATAACACATTAAATATTAATTGAACAGTATATTATACTCAACTCCTACACATTGAACTCATCCCACTAGACACAATGTTTATATTTTACATCTCATACTACTCATTACATATTCTAGATTTAGGTACACTTTTGATGTTTTATTACTTAGTAACCTTACTAGGTACCTTCAATGCATTTTTTAGGTGAGATTGGTCCTCTGGTATTTAATTATAACATACTTTGGGCATTGTTTTAAGTCATGTTTACAAAGTTTTTTATGTAACTCGGGAACCTCAACTCTGTTACGTTACATAATACTCCCCCTTCGAAAGAAGTTTATTTTGGCTGAATAAAGTTTAGTTAAAATAAACTTATAGTTCGTCTATGATAAGGTTATCTTCTCTTTCTATTCTTCAAACTTTTAATTGCACCGGAAAACTGTGTTGACACTCCTTGCATATTTTGTCATTAATTCTTTACTGGTACCTCCCTCAGTTGTAGACCTGTCCTTTTCTCTGGAACTCATAACTTCTTCTAGCCTTTATGCTATCATTTCTTATTATCATTTTTATATTTAATTACCTCTCTTGGTGTATAATCCCTAAAATACTATATTTCCCTAACATTTTTCCCTAATATCATAGCTGGTACGGAATCAGAGGGGCACTATTGGCTTCCATTACTCTGCCGTTTCCCTAACTATATCTTCTGAGATCAGAGGAACTTCATCTCTGTCCAGAAACAAAAATAAACGTTGCACTATCACAACACAATACATATAATAAAATTATTACCTACAAGGTAGCTCCTTCGCTACAAACTTGTATTCAAGGGATGATTACTATTATTTCTGAGGTATCCTAATACTTTTCTTAAATTATTTATCTCGTTGTTCTGTAGTTCCATTTATCATATTATTCACCAGTATATTAGTTAAAGCTGTTCATTATTCATTTTAAATTCTTCTTAGTTCCGTGCTGTCAATTAATTATTCTTTAGCATACATATTTTACTATTTTTAAATCACTCCCATTTACTTCTGCAATTAAACATTGAATCTCCTCCTTATCATAAATTGTATGGCATATTCTTCCTTCATCTAACTCATTTCTAACCCTTCTTTCATGTTTATTAGTTTAAAATAATTTCTTCTGAATTATATAGTAAGGTGTTCTTACTTTTTTGAATTTTGGGGTTTTTTAAATTGATTCCACATAATTCCTCTGAAGCATCGAGTAAATAGTTTATTTCATTTAATAGTTAGTTTAAAATATTTTACTTACTTTCTCATTATTTTCCTTTGATTTGCTTGATTCTGTATCCATAAAATCCGTCCCTTTTCTCTATATTCTGTTTGGAATCTGTTTAACCGTGGTCCATTATTTCCTCTATACTGGTTGTTCGGATTTCTCTAGCGTATAGAATTATTTCCGTCCTTGTGACGTGTCTCACTATCATCTGGTTCTTCCATCTTGTTGTTATAAAATTTTCATTCATGCTGAAGTCTACCATCGTTTTTCGAGCTGATTCTTCCATATGGTTATTTAATCGTTCAAATGGTTCATACCTAATCTCCAGAAGTTCTCCATGCTCCTCGGTTAGTTTTGGCTTTTTCGGTCCTTCTAATCTATCTAGGAATTCAATTGTGGTTCGTTTAGAGTTTCTTAATTGCCTTACTTCCCTGTGTTCCGTAATTGGTATATTCTGCATCTTAATTAATCCCCTTTTAATTATCTCCAATCCTTCCCGTGTATTCATTAATTTCCTTTGACGTTTCTGCGTTATTTTCATTGTCTTCATTTCATTGTTAACCCGTTCTATTCTTCTGGCTTTGTTGATTCGTACTTCGTTTAAATTTTCTTGGGTTTTCGCTTGTACCTCCGTTATTCTAACTTTGTTATTATTTTCTACCTGATCTATTCTGGCATCTACTTCTATTCTGGATTGTACAACTGTTTCTTCAGTTTTCTCCAGCCTGTCCTTTGTATCGGCTATCTGCTGTCCAACTTCCTCTATACACTTGTCCATCCTCTGGATAAGTGTCTTACTGACGTCTTCTATCTTCTTATTGAGAGTTTCCCTTAACTCCTTGTTAGAGTTCTCAATTTTCTTATTAATTTGCTTAAAATCTTCCTTAATACCCTCTTTAATTCTGTCCATTTTCTCATTCTTCTGTCTTAAACTTTCTTCATTTCGTTCAAACTTCTCATTTTGTTTTCTAAAGTTCTCATTATTTTCTTCATTCATTTGTCTTAAACTCTCATTAGTTTGTCTATTTTGTTCCTCCATTCGTTTATAATTTTCATCATTGGCTTCCTTCTGTTTCTTGGAATCTTCTTTAATTAATTCCCATAGTTTTAGTAAATCCATATCACCTCTGGCTTCCTCCTTGTCACCCGCCTGTTGTTCCTTTTCAACGTCTGTAACTATTTCTGCTTCTTCCTCCCGTCTATTTTCTTCCGTTTCTTGGTCTTTCGCCATCCTTTTAGAAACACCTCTCGTATGCATTCCTGTGCCTCTAATAGTTGCCTGCTCCAGTTAAGTAATAGCCTAATTTTTTACTTAACTAAAGCCCACTCATTGAGCGCCAATTTGTAAAGAAACGAATATATATATGTTGTTTTATTTCTTTATTACGAGTGTAATACAGTTACGGGTTTATAGTTAATTCAGCCCACGTTGAATTAACCAATCTGTTTATAAGGAAAATATTTATTATGTTGTTGTAAATGAGACCTTCTGTAAATCAATGTTAATTTAAAAAAAAAAAAAACAATTATTTATTATATAGTTGCTGCAACTTGTATATTGAACATAACCCTGTGTTAATCAATTACCAAGTGTTTTACCAGAGAATAACGCTATATTACGGGTATTATAGTTAATAATTCGGTAATTCTCTCCAACCCTATTCGGTCCGTATTATTTAAATTGACCCAAGTGTGGCGAAGAGAATACGTTAGTTCGGCACTCTCCCGTATTCACCAGCTGTCTGCAATGAGCGCTGTTATTAGTAATTGACTCGTTTTTATAGGTTAGTTCGTTTCACTTGATGGTTTTATCACCTTCTGTATCTGTAACTTACGCCCCAATCAAAATACAATAACTATTCTACAATAACACAGAACATCATCACATACAAGAAGGATTCTTTATTTATATTATTTTTTAAATTCCAACAGTCGTCTTCATAGGTTATCGGATCGTAATATCGATCGTACAATGCTGAATCGATTTGTTAGTAGATTAGTGATGTATAATACAATTTAAATATAATTTTCTGTTTATCTCTTATCCCAGGGTACATGTGATTCTTTTAACGATTAGTAAGGCCAGGTAATGCAAAATTAAGGTTACTAAGTATTACAAATTGTTATTAATTCTTAATGTATAAAATTAAATATAAGCTGGTTTGTTACCGTACAATGCGATACTCAAGGTAGCCGTGTCTGTTTATAACCGCATGAAGATGTACTGATGAGGTTACTTTTGACCAAAAAATGCGTCCAGATTATCAATAAAGGTTGAAAGGCGATGTCCCGGAGTGTAACAGGAGTTCGATTCTGTTCTTCGTTCTTCTTCGCGATCCTAGTGGTTGCCGGTCCCAGTGGAATTGGTGTAGTATTACAATTTCTTCAATCTCTTGAAAGTGAGGTTTATTACTTCAATACCAAAGGTTCTTTGTGTATGTTTGGTTTATATTTGCATTAATTTTGACTTCTTGTCCATTCAAGAAGAATCTTGGTTTAATTGTAAATCGGGTTCATCATCATTCCTTTAATGGAATTAGTTTGAAGAAGGATTTATTAATTCCGCAACTTTGAGGATGTGTAGAATTATATTTCCTGAAATCTAGTTCAGTAATTATTACTCAGTTCTGTTTTAATGGATTGGCTTTAAGACATTGGATTTATTAAGGTTAATTCATTTTTATTTTATTTTATGTTTAAATTTGTCTACTGAACTGTTCCCAACAGCATATAACAATCGAATGTTGAAATCAACAAAATTTCTTGCATTTCAGTTACCCTAACAACCATTACTTTCTGTCATTGGATAATATGTGATATCCTAGAGCCAGAATTAGAAAATATTACTACTCTTATTTAATAAAATACTCCATGCTTGGAATTACACCAAATCACATAAAACTCTCACTTAATCTGCCTTATTAAACCATATACATTTTACTACAATTTCATTTGACTGGACTTATTAAAAAGGTATTAATTTCCTTTTCCAAATATTAAATTTAGGCCTATTGGTTTTATTACACCTGTTATAATTTTGTTTTGTTTTTAACTTAATTTTTCTTTACCTGACCTACTGTACAAATGGTCACTGGCTTATGGCCACTTATATCAATTTTAATTTCCTGGTTTCAATTCATTATATTATTTAGTTCATCATTGAACCCTTCATTGGTTTTTAACATAATTATAAGAACTACTTGCCAACTTATTAACACTTATTGTCTTCCTGGCCAAGTTTACAAATATTATTTTAAACATCTTCATTAATCAATTAAAGTAAATACATTTAACATAATATCATACCTAATAAATGTACTTGTATTTAATTATTCAAATACAATTTTAACATGAATAAAATTAGTAATTAGTACTTCCTTAAAGCAACAGCTCTACACTTACTACACCCAAAACATAAAATAAATATCCTGTAAACACTATATCATGATACAGTACAACACCAAGTACATTTTATAACACATTAAATATTAATTGAACAGTATATTATACTCAACTCCTACACATTGAACTCATCCCACTAGACACAATGTTTATATTTTACATCTCATACTACTCCTTACATATTCTAGATTTAGGTACACTTTTGATGTTTTATTACTTAGTAACCTTACTAGGTACCTTCAATGCATTTTTTAGGTGAGATTGGTCCTCTGGTATTTAATTATAACATACTTTGGGCATTGTTTTAAGTCATGTTTACAAAGTTTTTTATGTAACTCGGGAACCTCAACTCTGTTACGTTACATAATACTCCCCCTTCGAAAGAAGTTTATTTTGGCTGAATAAAGTTTAGTTAAAATAAACTTATAGTTCGTCTATGATAAGGTTATCTTCTCTTTCTATTCTTCAAACTTTTAATTGCACCGGAAAACTGTGTTGACACTCCTTGCATATTTTGTCATTAATTCTTTACTGGTACCTCCCTCAGTTGTAGACCTGTCCTTTTCTCTGGAACTCATAACTTCTTCTAGCCTTTATGCTATCATTTCTTATTATCATTTTTATATTTAATTACCTCTCTTGGTGTATAATCCCTAAAATACTATATTTCCCTAACATTTTTCCCTAATATCATAGCTGGTACGGAATCAGAGGGGCACTATTGGCTTCCATTACTCTGCCGTTTCCCTAACTATATCTTCTGAGATCAGAGGAACTTCATCTCTGTCCAGAAACAAAAATAAACGTTGCACTATCACAACACAATACATATAATAAAATTATTACCTACAAGGTAGCTCCTTCGCTACAAACTTGTATTCAAGGGATGATTACTATTATTTCTGAGGTATCCTAATACTTTTCTTAAATTATTTATCTCGTTGTTCTGTAGTTCCATTTATCATATTATTCACCAGTATATTAGTTAAAGCTGTTCATTATTCATTTTAAATTCTTCTTAGTTCCGTGCTGTCAATTAATTATTCTTTAGCATACATATTTTACTATTTTTAAATCACTCCCATTTACTTCTGCAATTAAACATTGAATCTCCTCCTTATCATAAATTGTATGGCATATTCTTCCTTCATCTAACTCATTTCTAACCCTTCTTTCATGTTTATTAGTTTAAAATAATTTCTTCTGAATTATATAGTAAGGTGTTCTTACTTTTTTGAATTTTGGGGTTTTTTAAATTGATTCCACATAATTCCTCTGAAGCATCGAGTAAATAGTTTATTTCATTTAATAGTTAGTTTAAAATATTTTACTTACTTTCTCATTATTTTCCTTTGATTTGCTTGATTCTGTATCCATAAAATCCGTCCCTTTTCTCTATATTCTGTTTGGAATCTGTTTAACCGTGGTCCATTATTTCCTCTATACTGGTTGTTCGGATTTCTCTAGCGTATAGAATTATTTCCGTCCTTGTGACGTGTCTCACTATCATCTGGTTCTTCCATCTTGTTGTTATAAAATTTTCATTCATGCTGAAGTCTACCATCGTTTTTCGAGCTGATTCTTCCATATGGTTATTTAATCGTTCAAATGGTTCATACCTAATCTCCAGAAGTTCTCCATGCTCCTCGGTTAGTTTTGGCTTTTTCGGTCCTTCTAATCTATCTAGGAATTCAATTGTGGTTCGTTTAGAGTTTCTTAATTGCCTTACTTCCCTGTGTTCCGTAATTGGTATATTCTGCATCTTAATTAATCCCCTTTTAATTATCTCCAATCCTTCCCGTGTATTCATTAATTTCCTTTGACGTTTCTGCGTTATTTTCATTGTCTTCATTTCATTGTTAACCCGTTCTATTCTTCTGGCTTTGTTGATTCGTACTTCGTTTAAATTTTCTTGGGTTTTCGCTTGTACCTCCGTTATTCTAACTTTGTTATTATTTTCTACCTGATCTATTCTGGCATCTACTTCTATTCTGGATTGTACAACTGTTTCTTCAGTTTTCTCCAGCCTGTCCTTTGTATCGGCTATCTGCTGTCCAACTTCCTCTATACACTTGTCCATCCTCTGGATAAGTGTCTTACTGACGTCTTCTATCTTCTTATTGAGAGTTTCCCTTAACTCCTTGTTAGAGTTCTCAATTTTCTTATTAATTTGCTTAAAATCTTCCTTAATACCCTCTTTAATTCTGTCCATTTTCTCATTCTTCTGTCTTAAACTTTCTTCATTTCGTTCAAACTTCTCATTTTGTTTTCTAAAGTTCTCATTATTTTCTTCATTCATTTGTCTTAAACTCTCATTAGTTTGTCTATTTTGTTCCTCCATTCGTTTATAATTTTCATCATTGGCTTCCTTCTGTTTCTTGGAATCTTCTTTAATTAATTCCCATAGTTTTAGTAAATCCATATCACCTCTGGCTTCCTCCTTGTCACCCGCCTGTTGTTCCTTTTCAACGTCTGTAACTATTTCTGCTTCTTCCTCCCGTCTATTTTCTTCCGTTTCTTGGTCTTTCGCCATCCTTTTAGAAACACCTCTCGTATGCATTCCTGTGCCTCTAATAGTTGCCTGCTCCAGTTAAGTAATAGCCTAATTTTTTACTTAACTAAAGCCCACTCATTGAGCGCCAATTTGTAAAGAAACTAATATATATATGTTGTTTTATTTCTTTATTACGAGTGTAATACAGTTACGGGTTTATAGTTAATTCAGCCCACGTTGAATTAACCAATCTGTTTATAAGGAAAATATTTATTATGTTGTTGTAAATGAGACCTTCTGTAAATCAATGTTAATTTAAAAAAAAAAAAAACAATTATTTATTATATAGTTGCTGCAACTTGTATATTGAACATAACCCTGTGTTAATCAATTACCAAGTGTTTTACCAGAGAATAACGCTATATTACGGGTATTATAGTTAATAATTCGGTAATTCTCTCCAACCCTATTCGGTCCGTATTATTTAAATTGACCCAAGTGTGGCGAAGAGAATACGTTAGTTCGGCACTCTCCCGTATTCACCAACTGTCTGCAATGAGCGCTGTTATTAGTAATTGACTCGTTTTTATAGGTTAGTTCGTTTCACTTGATGGTTTTATCACCTTCTGTATCTGTAACTTACGCCCCAATCAAAATACAATAACTATTCTACAATAACACAGAACATCATCACATACAAGAAGGATTCTTTATTTATATTATTTTTTAAATTCCAACAGTCGTCTTCATAGGTTATCGGATCGTAATATCGATCGTACAATGCTGAATCGATTTGTTAGTAGATTAGTGATGTATAATACAATTTAAATATAATTTTCTGTTTATCTCTTATCCCAGGGTACATGTGATTCTTTTAACGATTAGTAAGGCCAGGTAATGCAAAATTAAGGTTACTAAGTATTACAAATTGTTATTAATTCTTAATGTATAAAATTAAATATAAGCTGGTTTGTTACCGTACAATGCGATACTCAAGGTAGCCGTGTCTGTTTATAACCGCATGAAGATGTACTGATGAGGTTACTTTTGACCAAAAAATGCGTCCAGATTATCAATAAAGGTTGAAAGGCGATGTCCCGGAGTGTAACAGGAGTTCGATTCTGTTCTTCGTTCTTCTTCGCGATCCTAGTGGTTGCCGGTCCCAGTGGAATTGGTGTAGTATTACAATTTCTTCAATCTCTTGAAAGTGAGGTTTATTACTTCAATACCAAAGGTTCTTTGTGTATGTTTGGTTTATATTTGCATTAATTTTGACTTCTTGTCCATTCAAGAAGAATCTTGGTTTAATTGTAAATCGGGTTCATCATCATTCCTTTAATGGAATTAGTTTGAAGAAGGATTTATTAATTCCGCAACTTTGAGGATGTGTAGAATTATATTTCCTGAAATCTAGTTCAGTAATTATTACTCAGTTCTGTTTTAATGGATTGGCTTTAAGACATTGGATTTATTAAGGTTAATTCATTTTTATTTTATTTTATGTTTAAATTTGTCTACTGAACTGTTCCCAACAGCATATAACAATCGAATGTTGAAATCAACAAAATTTCTTGCATTTCAGTTACCCTAACAACCATTACTTTCTGTCATTGGATAATATGTGATATCCTAGAGCCAGAATTAGAAAATATTACTACTCTTATTTAATAAAATACTCCATGCTTGGAATTACACCAAATCACATAAAACTCTCACTTAATCTGCCTTATTAAACCATATACATTTTACTACAATTTCATTTGACTGGACTTATTAAAAAGGTATTAATTTCCTTTTCCAAATATTAAATTTAGGCCTATTGGTTTTATTACACCTGTTATAATTTTGTTTTGTTTTTAACTTAATTTTTCTTTACCTGACCTACTGTACAAATGGTCACTGGCTTATGGCCACTTATATCAATTTTAATTTCCTGGTTTCAATTCATTATATTATTTAGTTCATCATTGAACCCTTCATTGGTTTTTAACATAATTATAAGAACTACTTGCCAACTTATTAACACTTATTGTCTTCCTGGCCAAGTTTACAAATATTATTTTAAACATCTTCATTAATCAATTAAAGTAAATACATTTAACATAATATCATACCTAATAAATGTACTTGTATTTAATTATTCAAATACAATTTTAACATGAATAAAATTAGTAATTAGTACTTCCTTAAAGCAACAGCTCTACACTTACTACACCCAAAACATAAAATAAATATCCTGTAAACACTATATCATGATACAGTACAACACCAAGTACATTTTATAACACATTAAATATTAATTGAACAGTATATTATACTCAACTCCTACACATTGAACTCATCCCACTAGACACAATGTTTATATTTTACATCTCATACTACTCATTACATATTCTAGATTTAGGTACACTTTTGATGTTTTATTACTTAGTAACCTTACTAGGTACCTTCAATGCATTTTTTAGGTGAGATTGGTCCTCTGGTATTTAATTATAACATACTTTGGGCATTGTTTTGTCATGTTTACAAAGTTTTTTATGTAACTCGGGAACCTCAACTCTGTTACGTTACATAATACTCCCCCTTCGAAAGAAGTTTATTTTGGCTGAATAAAGTTTAGTTAAAATAAACTTATAGTTCGTCTATGATAAGGTTATCTTCTCTTTCTATTCTTCAAACTTTTAATTGCACCGGAAAACTGTGTTGACACTCCTTGCATATTTTGTCATTAATTCTTTACTGGTACCTCCCTCAGTTGTAGACCTGTCCTTTTCTCTGGAACTCATAACTTCTTCTAGCCTTTATGCTATCATTTCTTATTATCATTTTTATATTTAATTACCTCTCTTGGTGTATAATCCCTAAAATACTATATTTCCCTAACATTTTTCCCTAATATCATAGCTGGTACGGAATCAGAGGGGCACTATTGGCTTCCATTACTCTGCCGTTTCCCTAACTATATCTTCTGAGATCAGAGGAACTTCATCTCTGTCCAGAAACAAAAATAAACGTTGCACTATCACAACACAATACATATAATAAAATTATTACCTACAAGGTAGCTCCTTCGCTACAAACTTGTATTCAAGGGATGATTACTATTATTTCTGAGGTATCCTAATACTTTTCTTAAATTATTTATCTCGTTGTTCTGTAGTTCCATTTATCATATTATTCACCAGTATATTAGTTAAAGCTGTTCATTATTCATTTTAAATTCTTCTTAGTTCCGTGCTGTCAATTAATTATTCTTTAGCATACATATTTTACTATTTTTAAATCACTCCCATTTACTTCTGCAATTAAACATTGAATCTCCTCCTTATCATAAATTGTATGGCATATTCTTCCTTCATCTAACTCATTTCTAACCCTTCTTTCATGTTTATTAGTTTAAAATAATTTCTTCTGAATTATATAGTAAGGTGTTCTTACTTTTTTGAATTTTGGGGTTTTTTAAATTGATTCCACATAATTCCTCTGAAGCATCGAGTAAATAGTTTATTTCATTTAATAGTTAGTTTAAAATATTTTACTTACTTTCTCATTATTTTCCTTTGATTTGCTTGATTCTGTATCCATAAAATCCGTCCCTTTTCTCTATATTCTGTTTGGAATCTGTTTAACCGTGGTCCATTATTTCCTCTATACTGGTTGTTCGGATTTCTCTAGCGTATAGAATTATTTCCGTCCTTGTGACGTGTCTCACTATCATCTGGTTCTTCCATCTTGTTGTTATAAAATTTTCATTCATGCTGAAGTCTACCATCGTTTTTCGAGCTGATTCTTCCATATGGTTATTTAATCGTTCAAATGGTTCATACCTAATCTCCAGAAGTTCTCCATGCTCCTCGGTTAGTTTTGGCTTTTTCGGTCCTTCTAATCTATCTAGGAATTCAATTGTGGTTCGTTTAGAGTTTCTTAATTGCCTTACTTCCCTGTGTTCCGTAATTGGTATATTCTGCATCTTAATTAATCCCCTTTTAATTATCTCCAATCCTTCCCGTGTATTCATTAATTTCCTTTGACGTTTCTGCGTTATTTTCATTGTCTTCATTTCATTGTTAACCCGTTCTATTCTTCTGGCTTTGTTGATTCGTACTTCGTTTAAATTTTCTTGGGTTTTCGCTTGTACCTCCGTTATTCTAACTTTGTTATTATTTTCTACCTGATCTATTCTGGCATCTACTTCTATTCTGGATTGTACAACTGTTTCTTCAGTTTTCTCCAGCCTGTCCTTTGTATCGGCTATCTGCTGTCCAACTTCCTCTATACACTTGTCCATCCTCTGGATAAGTGTCTTACTGACGTCTTCTATCTTCTTATTGAGAGTTTCCCTTAACTCCTTGTTAGAGTTCTCAATTTTCTTATTAATTTGCTTAAAATCTTCCTTAATACCCTCTTTAATTCTGTCCATTTTCTCATTCTTCTGTCTTAAACTTTCTTCATTTCGTTCAAACTTCTCATTTTGTTTTCTAAAGTTCTCATTATTTTCTTCATTCATTTGTCTTAAACTCTCATTAGTTTGTCTATTTTGTTCCTCCATTCGTTTATAATTTTCATCATTGGCTTCCTTCTGTTTCTTGGAATCTTCTTTAATTAATTCCCATAGTTTTAGTAAATCCATATCACCTCTGGCTTCCTCCTTGTCACCCGCCTGTTGTTCCTTTTCAACGTCTGTAACTATTTCTGCTTCTTCCTCCCGTCTATTTTCTTCCGTTTCTTGGTCTTTCGCCATCCTTTTAGAAACACCTCTCGTATGCATTCCTGTGCCTCTAATAGTTGCCTGCTCCAGTTAAGTAATAGCCTAATTTTTTACTTAACTAAAGCCCACTCATTGAGCGCCAATTTGTAAAGAAACTAATATATATATGTTGTTTTATTTCTTTATTACGAGTGTAATACAGTTACGGGTTTATAGTTAATTCAGCCCACGTTGAATTAACCAATCTGTTTATAAGGAAAATATTTATTATGTTGTTGTAAATGAGACCTTCTGTAAATCAATGTTAATTTAAAAAAAAAAAAACAATTATTTATTATATAGTTGCTGCAACTTGTATATTGAACATAACCCTGTGTTAATCAATTACCAAGTGTTTTACCAGAGAATAACGCTATATTACGGGTATTATAGTTAATAATTCGGTAATTCTCTCCAACCCTATTCGGTCCGTATTATTTAAATTGACCCAAGTGTGGCGAAGAGAATACGTTAGTTCGGCACTCTCCCGTATTCACCAGCTGTCTGCAATGAGCGCTGTTATTAGTAATTGACTCGTTTTTATAGGTTAGTTCATTTCACTTGATGGTTTTATCACCTTCTGTATCTGTAACTTACGCCCCAATCAAAATACAATAACTATTCTACAATAACACAGAACATCATCACATACAAGAAGGATTCTTTATTTATATTATTTTTTAAATTCCAACAGTCGTCTTCATAGGTTATCGGATCGTAATATCGATCGTACAATGCTGAATCGATTTGTTAGTAGATTAGTGATGTATAATACAATTTAAATATAATTTTCTGTTTATCTCTTATCCCAGGGTACATGTGATTCTTTTAACGATTAGTAAGGCCAGGTAATGCAAAATTAAGGTTACTAAGTATTACAAATTGTTATTAATTCTTAATGTATAAAATTAAATATAAGCTGGTTTGTTACCGTACAATGCGATACTCAAGGTAGCCGTGTCTGTTTATAACCGCATGAAGATGTACTGATGAGGTTACTTTTGACCAAAAAATGCGTCCAGATTATCAATAAAGGTTGAAAGGCGATGTCCCGGAGTGTAACAGGAGTTCGATTCTGTTCTTCGTTCTTCTTCGCGATCCTAGTGGTTGCCGGTCCCAGTGGAATTGGTGTAGTATTACAATTTCTTCAATCTCTTGAAAGTGAGGTTTATTACTTCAATACCAAAGGTTCTTTGTGTATGTTTGGTTTATATTTGCATTAATTTTGACTTCTTGTCCATTCAAGAAGAATCTTGGTTTAATTGTAAATCGGGTTCATCATCATTCCTTTAATGGAATTAGTTTGAAGAAGGATTTATTAATTCCGCAACTTTGAGGATGTGTAGAATTATATTTCCTGAAATCTAGTTCAGTAATTATTACTCAGTTCTGTTTTAATGGATTGGCTTTAAGACATTGGATTTATTAAGGTTAATTCATTTTTATTTTATTTTATGTTTAAATTTGTCTACTGAACTGTTCCCAACAGCATATAACAATCGAATGTTGAAATCAACAAAATTTCTTGCATTTCAGTTACCCTAACAACCATTACTTTCTGTCATTGGATAATATGTGATATCCTAGAGCCAGAATTAGAAAATATTACTACTCTTATTTAATAAAATACTCCATGCTTGGAATTACACCAAATCACATAAAACTCTCACTTAATCTGCCTTATTAAACCATATACATTTTACTACAATTTCATTTGACTGGACTTATTAAAAAGGTATTAATTTCCTTTTCCAAATATTAAATTTAGGCCTATTGGTTTTATTACACCTGTTATAATTTTGTTTTGTTTTTAACTTAATTTTTCTTTACCTGACCTACTGTACAAATGGTCACTGGCTTATGGCCACTTATATCAATTTTAATTTCCTGGTTTCAATTCATTATATTATTTAGTTCATCATTGAACCCTTCATTGGTTTTTAACATAATTATAAGAACTACTTGCCAACTTATTAACACTTATTGTCTTCCTGGCCAAGTTTACAAATATTATTTTAAACATCTTCATTAATCAATTAAAGTAAATACATTTAACATAATATCATACCTAATAAATGTACTTGTATTTAATTATTCAAATACAATTTTAACATGAATAAAATTAGTAATTAGTACTTCCTTAAAGCAACAGCTCTACACTTACTACACCCAAAACATAAAATAAATATCCTGTAAACACTATATCATGATACAGTACAACACCAAGTACATTTTATAACACATTAAATATTAATTGAACAGTATATTATACTCAACTCCTACACATTGAACTCATCCCACTAGACACAATGTTTATATTTTACATCTCATACTACTCATTACATATTCTAGATTTAGGTACACTTTTGATGTTTTATTACTTAGTAACCTTACTAGGTACCTTCAATGCATTTTTTAGGTGAGATTGGTCCTCTGGTATTTAATTATAACATACTTTGGGCATTGTTTTAAGTCATGTTTACAAAGTTTTTTATGTAACTCGGGAACCTCAACTCTGTTACGTTACATAATACTCCCCCTTCGAAAGAAGTTTATTTTGGCTGAATAAAGTTTAGTTAAAATAAACTTATAGTTCGTCTATGATAAGGTTATCTTCTCTTTCTATTCTTCAAACTTTTAATTGCACCGGAAAACTGTGTTGACACTCCTTGCATATTTTGTCATTAATTCTTTACTGGTACCTCCCTCAGTTGTAGACCTGTCCTTTTCTCTGGAACTCATAACTTCTTCTAGCCTTTATGCTATCATTTCTTATTATCATTTTTATATTTAATTACCTCTCTTGGTGTATAATCCCTAAAATACTATATTTCCCTAACATTTTTCCCTAATATCATAGCTGGTACGGAATCAGAGGGGCACTATTGGCTTCCATTACTCTGCCGTTTCCCTAACTATATCTTCTGAGATCAGAGGAACTTCATCTCTGTCCAGAAACAAAAATAAACGTTGCACTATCACAACACAATACATATAATAAAATTATTACCTACAAGGTAGCTCCTTCGCTACAAACTTGTATTCAAGGGATGATTACTATTATTTCTGAGGTATCCTAATACTTTTCTTAAATTATTTATCTCGTTGTTCTGTAGTTCCATTTATCATATTATTCACCAGTATATTAGTTAAAGCTGTTCATTATTCATTTTAAATTCTTCTTAGTTCCGTGCTGTCAATTAATTATTCTTTAGCATACATATTTTACTATTTTTAAATCACTCCCATTTACTTCTGCAATTAAACATTGAATCTCCTCCTTATCATAAATTGTATGGCATATTCTTCCTTCATCTAACTCATTTCTAACCCTTCTTTCATGTTTATTAGTTTAAAATAATTTCTTCTGAATTATATAGTAAGGTGTTCTTACTTTTTTGAATTTTGGGGTTTTTTAAATTGATTCCACATAATTCCTCTGAAGCATCGAGTAAATAGTTTATTTCATTTAATAGTTAGTTTAAAATATTTTACTTACTTTCTCATTATTTTCCTTTGATTTGCTTGATTCTGTATCCATAAAATCCGTCCCTTTTCTCTATATTCTGTTTCGAATCTGTTTAACCGTGGTCCATTATTTCCTCTATACTGGTTGTTCGGATTTCTCTAGCGTATAGAATTATTTCCGTCCTTGTGACGTGTCTCACTATCATCTGGTTCTTCCATCTTGTTGTTATAAAATTTTCATTCATGCTGAAGTCTACCATCGTTTTTCGAGCTGATTCTTCCATATGGTTATTTAATCGTTCAAATGGTTCATACCTAATCTCCAGAAGTTCTCCATGCTCCTCGGTTAGTTTTGGCTTTTTCGGTCCTTCTAATCTATCTAGGAATTCAATTGTGGTTCGTTTAGAGTTTCTTAATTGCCTTACTTCCCTGTGTTCCGTAATTGGTATATTCTGCATCTTAATTAATCCCCTTTTAATTATCTCCAATCCTTCCCGTGTATTCATTAATTTCCTTTGACGTTTCTGCGTTATTTTCATTGTCTTCATTTCATTGTTAACCCGTTCTATTCTTCTGGCTTTGTTGATTCGTACTTCGTTTAAATTTTCTTGGGTTTTCGCTTGTACCTCCGTTATTCTAACTTTGTTATTATTTTCTACCTGATCTATTCTGGCATCTACTTCTATTCTGGATTGTACAACTGTTTCTTCAGTTTTCTCCAGCCTGTCCTTTGTATCGGCTATCTGCTGTCCAACTTCCTCTATACACTTGTCCATCCTCTGGATAAGTGTCTTACTGACGTCTTCTATCTTCTTATTGAGAGTTTCCCTTAACTCCTTGTTAGAGTTCTCAATTTTCTTATTAATTTGCTTAAAATCTTCCTTAATACCCTCTTTAATTCTGTCCATTTTCTCATTCTTCTGTCTTAAACTTTCTTCATTTCGTTCAAACTTCTCATTTTGTTTTCTAAAGTTCTCATTATTTTCTTCATTCATTTGTCTTAAACTCTCATTAGTTTGTCTATTTTGTTCCTCCATTCGTTTATAATTTTCATCATTGGCTTCCTTCTGTTTCTTGGAATCTTCTTTAATTAATTCCCATAGTTTTAGTAAATCCATATCACCTCTGGCTTCCTCCTTGTCACCCGCCTGTTGTTCCTTTTCAACGTCTGTAACTATTTCTGCTTCTTCCTCCCGTCTATTTTCTTCCGTTTCTTGGTCTTTCGCCATCCTTTTAGAAACACCTCTCGTATGCATTCCTGTGCCTCTAATAGTTGCCTGCTCCAGTTAAGTAATAGCCTAATTTTTTACTTAACTAAAGCCCACTCATTGAGCGCCAATTTGTAAAGAAACTAATATATATATGTTGTTTTATTTCTTTATTACGAGTGTAATACAGTTACGGGTTTATAGTTAATTCAGCCCACGTTGAATTAACCAATCTGTTTATAAGGAAAATATTTATTATGTTGTTGTAAATGAGACCTTCTGTAAATCAATGTTAATTTAAAAAAAAAAAAAACAATTATTTATTATATAGTTGCTGCAACTTGTATATTGAACATAACCCTGTGTTAATCAATTACCAAGTGTTTTACCAGAGAATAACGCTATATTACGGGTATTATAGTTAATAATTCGGTAATTCTCTCCAACCCTATTCGGTCCGTATTATTTAAATTGACCCAAGTGTGGCGAAGAGAATACGTTAGTTCGGCACTCTCCCGTATTCACCAGCTGTCTGCAATGAGCGCTGTTATTAGTAATTGACTCGTTTTTATAGGTTAGTTCGTTTCACTTGATGGTTTTATCACCTTCTGTATCTGTAACTTACGCCCCAATCAAAATACAATAACTATTCTACAATAACACAGAACATCATCACATACAAGAAGGATTCTTTATTTATATTATTTTTTAAATTCCAACAGTCGTCTTCATAGGTTATCGGATCGTAATATCGATCGTACAATGCTGAATCGATTTGTTAGTAGATTAGTGATGTATAATACAATTTAAATATAATTTTCTGTTTATCTCTTATCCCAGGGTACATGTGATTCTTTTAACGATTAGTAAGGCCAGGTAATGCAAAATTAAGGTTACTAAGTATTACAAATTGTTATTAATTCTTAATGTATAAAATTAAATATAAGCTGGTTTGTTACCGTACAATGCGATACTCAAGGTAGCCGTGTCTGTTTATAACCGCATGAAGATGTACTGATGAGGTTACTTTTGACCAAAAAATGCGTCCAGATTATCAATAAAGGTTGAAAGGCGATGTCCCGGAGTGTAACAGGAGTTCGATTCTGTTCTTCGTTCTTCTTCGCGATCCTAGTGGTTGCCGGTCCCAGTGGAATTGGTGTAGTATTACAATTTCTTCAATCTCTTGAAAGTGAGGTTTATTACTTCAATACCAAAGGTTCTTTGTGTATGTTTGGTTTATATTTGCATTAATTTTGACTTCTTGTCCATTCAAGAAGAATCTTGGTTTAATTGTAAATCGGGTTCATCATCATTCCTTTAATGGAATTAGTTTGAAGAAGGATTTATTAATTCCGCAACTTTGAGGATGTGTAGAATTATATTTCCTGAAATCTAGTTCAGTAATTATTACTCAGTTCTGTTTTAATGGATTGGCTTTAAGACATTGGATTTATTAAGGTTAATTCATTTTTATTTTATTTTATGTTTAAATTTGTCTACTGAACTGTTCCCAACAGCATATAACAATCGAATGTTGAAATCAACAAAATTTCTTGCATTTCAGTTACCCTAACAACCATTACTTTCTGTCATTGGATAATATGTGATATCCTAGAGCCAGAATTAGAAAATATTACTACTCTTATTTAATAAAATACTCCATGCTTGGAATTACACCAAATCACATAAAACTCTCACTTAATCTGCCTTATTAAACCATATACATTTTACTACAATTTCATTTGACTGGACTTATTAAAAAGGTATTAATTTCCTTTTCCAAATATTAAATTTAGGCCTATTGGTTTTATTACACCTGTTATAATTTTGTTTTGTTTTTAACTTAATTTTTCTTTACCTGACCTACTGTACAAATGGTCACTGGCTTATGGCCACTTATATCAATTTTAATTTCCTGGTTTCAATTCATTATATTATTTAGTTCATCATTGAACCCTTCATTGGTTTTTAACATAATTATAAGAACTACTTGCCAACTTATTAACACTTATTGTCTTCCTGGCCAAGTTTACAAATATTATTTTAAACATCTTCATTAATCAATTAAAGTAAATACATTTAACATAATATCATACCTAATAAATGTACTTGTATTTAATTATTCAAATACAATTTTAACATGAATAAAATTAGTAATTAGTACTTCCTTAAAGCAACAGCTCTACACTTACTACACCCAAAACATAAAATAAATATCCTGTAAACACTATATCATGATACAGTACAACACCAAGTACATTTTATAACACATTAAATATTAATTGAACAGTATATTATACTCAACTCCTACACATTGAACTCATCCCACTAGACACAATGTTTATATTTTACATCTCATACTACTCATTACATATTCTAGATTTAGGTACACTTTTGATGTTTTATTACTTAGTAACCTTACTAGGTACCTTCAATGCATTTTTTAGGTGAGATTGGTCCTCTGGTATTTAATTATAACATACTTTGGGCATTGTTTTAAGTCATGTTTACAAAGTTTTTTATGTAACTCGGGAACCTCAACTCTGTTACGTTACATAATACTCCCCCTTCGAAAGAAGTTTATTTTGGCTGAATAAAGTTTAGTTAAAATAAACTTATAGTTCGTCTATGATAAGGTTATCTTCTCTTTCTATTCTTCAAACTTTTAATTGCACCGGAAAACTGTGTTGACACTCCTTGCATATTTTGTCATTAATTCTTTACTGGTACCTCCCTCAGTTGTAGACCTGTCCTTTTCTCTGGAACTCATAACTTCTTCTAGCCTTTATGCTATCATTTCTTATTATCATTTTTATATTTAATTACCTCTCTTGGTGTATAATCCCTAAAATACTATATTTCCCTAACATTTTTCCCTAATATCATAGCTGGTACGGAATCAGAGGGGCACTATTGGCTTCCATTACTCTGCCGTTTCCCTAACTATATCTTCTGAGATCAGAGGAACTTCATCTCTGTCCAGAAACAAAAATAAACGTTGCACTATCACAACACAATACATATAATAAAATTATTACCTACAAGGTAGCTCCTTCGCTACAAACTTGTATTCAAGGGATGATTACTATTATTTCTGAGGTATCCTAATACTTTTCTTAAATTATTTATCTCGTTGTTCTGTAGTTCCATTTATCATATTATTCACCAGTATATTAGTTAAAGCTGTTCATTATTCATTTTAAATTCTTCTTAGTTCCGTGCTGTCAATTAATTATTCTTTAGCATACATATTTTACTATTTTTAAATCACTCCCATTTACTTCTGCAATTAAACATTGAATCTCCTCCTTATCATAAATTGTATGGCATATTCTTCCTTCATCTAACTCATTTCTAACCCTTCTTTCATGTTTATTAGTTTAAAATAATTTCTTCTGAATTATATAGTAAGGTGTTCTTACTTTTTTGAATTTTGGGGTTTTTTAAATTGATTCCACATAATTCCTCTGAAGCATCGAGTAAATAGTTTATTTCATTTAATAGTTAGTTTAAAATATTTTACTTACTTTCTCATTATTTTCCTTTGATTTGCTTGATTCTGTATCCATAAAATCCGTCCCTTTTCTCTATATTCTGTTTCGAATCTGTTTAACCGTGGTCCATTATTTCCTCTATACTGGTTGTTCGGATTTCTCTAGCGTATAGAATTATTTCCGTCCTTGTGACGTGTCTCACTATCATCTGGTTCTTCCATCTTGTTGTTATAAAATTTTCATTCATGCTGAAGTCTACCATCGTTTTTCGAGCTGATTCTTCCATATGGTTATTTAATCGTTCAAATGGTTCATACCTAATCTCCAGAAGTTCTCCATGCTCCTCGGTTAGTTTTGGCTTTTTCGGTCCTTCTAATCTATCTAGGAATTCAATTGTGGTTCGTTTAGAGTTTCTTAATTGCCTTACTTCCCTGTGTTCCGTAATTGGTATATTCTGCATCTTAATTAATCCCCTTTTAATTATCTCCAATCCTTCCCGTGTATTCATTAATTTCCTTTGACGTTTCTGCGTTATTTTCATTGTCTTCATTTCATTGTTAACCCGTTCTATTCTTCTGGCTTTGTTGATTCGTACTTCGTTTAAATTTTCTTGGGTTTTCGCTTGTACCTCCGTTATTCTAACTTTGTTATTATTTTCTACCTGATCTATTCTGGCATCTACTTCTATTCTGGATTGTACAACTGTTTCTTCAGTTTTCTCCAGCCTGTCCTTTGTATCGGCTATCTGCTGTCCAACTTCCTCTATACACTTGTCCATCCTCTGGATAAGTGTCTTACTGACGTCTTCTATCTTCTTATTGAGAGTTTCCCTTAACTCCTTGTTAGAGTTCTCAATTTTCTTATTAATTTGCTTAAAATCTTCCTTAATACCCTCTTTAATTCTGTCCATTTTCTCATTCTTCTGTCTTAAACTTTCTTCATTTCGTTCAAACTTCTCATTTTGTTTTCTAAAGTTCTCATTATTTTCTTCATTCATTTGTCTTAAACTCTCATTAGTTTGTCTATTTTGTTCCTCCATTCGTTTATAATTTTCATCATTGGCTTCCTTCTGTTTCTTGGAATCTTCTTTAATTAATTCCCATAGTTTTAGTAAATCCATATCACCTCTGGCTTCCTCCTTGTCACCCGCCTGTTGTTCCTTTTCAACGTCTGTAACTATTTCTGCTTCTTCCTCCCGTCTATTTTCTTCCGTTTCTTGGTCTTTCGCCATCCTTTTAGAAACACCTCTCGTATGCATTCCTGTGCCTCTAATAGTTGCCTGCTCCAGTTAAGTAATAGCCTAATTTTTTACTTAACTAAAGCCCACTCATTGAGCGCCAATTTGTAAAGAAACTAATATATATATGTTGTTTTATTTCTTTATTACGAGTGTAATACAGTTACGGGTTTATAGTTAATTCAGCCCACGTTGAATTAACCAATCTGTTTATAAGGAAAATATTTATTATGTTGTTGTAAATGAGACCTTCTGTAAATCAATGTTAATTTAAAAAAAAAAAAAACAATTATTTATTATATAGTTGCTGCAACTTGTATATTGAACATAACCCTGTGTTAATCAATTACCAAGTGTTTTACCAGAGAATAACGCTATATTACGGGTATTATAGTTAATAATTCGGTAATTCTCTCCAACCCTATTCGGTCCGTATTATTTAAATTGACCCAAGTGTGGCGAAGAGAATACGTTAGTTCGGCACTCTCCCGTATTCACCAGCTGTCTGCAATGAGCGCTGTTATTAGTAATTGACTCGTTTTTATAGGTTAGTTCGTTTCACTTGATGGTTTTATCACCTTCTGTATCTGTAACTTACGCCCCAATCAAAATACAATAACTATTCTACAATAACACAGAACATCATCACATACAAGAAGGATTCTTTATTTATATTATTTTTTAAATTCCAACAGTCGTCTTCATAGGTTATCGGATCGTAATATCGATCGTACAATGCTGAATCGATTTGTTAGTAGATTAGTGATGTATAATACAATTTAAATATAATTTTCTGTTTATCTCTTATCCCAGGGTACATGTGATTCTTTTAACGATTAGTAAGGCCAGGTAATGCAAAATTAAGGTTACTAAGTATTACAAATTGTTATTAATTCTTAATGTATAAAATTAAATATAAGCTGGTTTGTTACCGTACAATGCGATACTCAAGGTAGCCGTGTCTGTTTATAACCGCATGAAGATGTACTGATGAGGTTACTTTTGACCAAAAAATGCGTCCAGATTATCAATAAAGGTTGAAAGGCGATGTCCCGGAGTGTAACAGGAGTTCGATTCTGTTCTTCGTTCTTCTTCGCGATCCTAGTGGTTGCCGGTCCCAGTGGAATTGGTGTAGTATTACAATTTCTTCAATCTCTTGAAAGTGAGGTTTATTACTTCAATACCAAAGGTTCTTTGTGTATGTTTGGTTTATATTTGCATTAATTTTGACTTCTTGTCCATTCAAGAAGAATCTTGGTTTAATTGTAAATCGGGTTCATCATCATTCCTTTAATGGAATTAGTTTGAAGAAGGATTTATTAATTCCGCAACTTTGAGGATGTGTAGAATTATATTTCCTGAAATCTAGTTCAGTAATTATTACTCAGTTCTGTTTTAATGGATTGGCTTTAAGACATTGGATTTATTAAGGTTAATTCATTTTTATTTTATTTTATGTTTAAATTTGTCTACTGAACTGTTCCCAACAGCATATAACAATCGAATGTTGAAATCAACAAAATTTCTTGCATTTCAGTTACCCTAACAACCATTACTTTCTGTCATTGGATAATATGTGATATCCTAGAGCCAGAATTAGAAAATATTACTACTCTTATTTAATAAAATACTCCATGCTTGGAATTACACCAAATCACATAAAACTCTCACTTAATCTGCCTTATTAAACCATATACATTTTACTACAATTTCATTTGACTGGACTTATTAAAAAGGTATTAATTTCCTTTTCCAAATATTAAATTTAGGCCTATTGGTTTTATTACACCTGTTATAATTTTGTTTTGTTTTAACTTAATTTTTCTTTACCTGACCTACTGTACAAATGGTCACTGGCTTATGGCCACTTATATCAATTTTAATTTCCTGGTTTCAATTCATTATATTATTTAGTTCATCATTGAACCCTTCATTGGTTTTTAACATAATTATAAGAACTACTTGCCAACTTATTAACACTTATTGTCTTCCTGGCCAAGTTTACAAATATTATTTTAAACATCTTCATTAATCAATTAAAGTAAATACATTTAACATAATATCATACCTAATAAATGTACTTGTATTTAATTATTCAAATACAATTTTAACATGAATAAAATTAGTAATTAGTACTTCCTTAAAGCAACAGCTCTACACTTACTACACCCAAAACATAAAATAAATATCTGTAAACACTATATCATGATACAGTACAAACACCAAGTACATTTTATAACACATTAAATATTAATTGAACAGTATATTATACTCAACTCCTACACATTGAACTCATCCCACTAGACACAATGTTTATATTTTACATCTCATACTACTCATTACATATTCTAGATTTAGGTACACTTTTGATGTTTTATTACTTAGTAACCTTACTAGGTACCTTCAATGCATTTTTTAGGTGAGATTGGTCCTCTGGTATTTAATTATAACATACTTTGGGCATTGTTTTAAGTCATGTTTACAAAGTTTTTTATGTAACTCGGGAACCTCAACTCTGTTACGTTACATAATACTCCCCCTTCGAAAGAAGTTTATTTTGGCTGAATAAAGTTTAGTTAAAATAAACTTATAGTTCGTCTATGATAAGGTTATCTTCTCTTTCTATTCTTCAAACTTTTAATTGCACCGGAAAACTGTGTTGACACTCCTTGCATATTTTGTCATTAATTCTTTACTGGTACCTCCCTCAGTTGTAGACCTGTCCTTTCTCTGGAACTCATAACTTCTTCTAGCCTTTATGCTATCATTTCTTATTATCATTTTATATTTAATTACTCTCTTGGTGTATAATCCCTAAAATACTATATTTCCCTAACATTTTCCCTAATATCATAGCTGGTACGGAATCAGAGGGCACTATTGGCTTCCATTACTCTGCCGTTTCCCTACTATATCTTCTGAGATCAGAGGAACTTCATCTCTGTCCAGAAACAAAAATAAACGTTGCACTATCACAACACAATACATATAATAAAAGTTATTACCTACAAGGTAGCTCCTTCGCTACAAACTTGTATTCAAGGGATGATTACTATTATTTTCTGAGGTATCCTAATACTTTTCTTAAATTATTTATCTCGTTGTTCTGTAGTTCCATTTATCATATTATTCACCAGTATATTAGTTAAAGCTGTTCATTATTCATTTTGAATTCTTCTTAGTTCCGTGCTGTCAATTAATTATTCTTTAGCATACATATTTTACTATTTTTTAAATCACTCCCATTTACTTCTGGCAATTAAACATTGAATGCTCCTCCTTATCATAAAATTGTATGGCATATTCTTCCTTCATCTAACTCATTTCTAACCCTTCTTTCATGTTTATTAGTTTAAAATAATTTCTTCTGAATTATATAGTAAGGTGTTCTTACTTTTTGAATTTGGGGTTTTTTAATTGATTCCACATAATTCCTCTGAAGCATCGAGT